>JAFIDM010010028.1:62267817-62299727 GCA_023159025.1 Thereuonema tuberculata | reverse complement strand
AGCTTGTTTATGCAATGATATTGAATTTGTTTTGGTTTTAAGTTTCTAAAAAATTCTTGACATCATCTAGTACTATGTGTAGATTAGGTAAACACACATTTGTACAAGATTGAAAAATTTTAGAAGCCCTGCAGTAACAGATTAGATTGTACAGTTTACTCGTCGGCAGTCTTATCCAAGTGCAATGGTAGTTTCCTCAAACGTAATGGTGTGGTGCTGTTTGAGGCGGATGAGCTCCGCATGACTCCTCTTTCGCCACAATTAATTTATTTTAGTCGGGGAGGCTAATTCGTTCTTCCTTTACCAACATGTGTTACAAGGCACATGATTAATACGCCTTGTTACGATTGCGTACTTTTTTTTTTTTTTGCTAATGGATACCCCCATCCCCTTCCCGCCTTCACGGTAACGAAGATTCATTCTGCTGCAACATCTGCCTTAATTAAATTAGTTCGCCGTTCTTCAAAGACGCTGCTTTCAATTCACCAGCGCTGTATTAAGTATTTTCGTTTTAAGAATCAAAAGTGAAACTAAATCGCAAGAAATAGCGGGAAAAGAAAAATGATGTTGACGCTTCGTGTTGTAACATCACGTTGGAATTATTGCCCTGTCGATATTTTAATTAAATTATTATATTTATTGAAACAAAGGATGTGAATATGTATTGCAATAGGTGGAACTGTATTGCATGATAAGCAGTTTTCTTCAGCAACTTCAAGTTGTGCAAAATATACCTACACAACATGAATTTCAATAAGTAAAATATATTGTACTCATTCTTCGATTTACGATCATCAATTCCACTGTTTTCGACGTACCTTAACCGAGGAGTCATCTTAAAGATTGTTATTTGACCGTGTCAAACTTACGACAAAAATTTTCTAGAACTTTCTCAGGATGCAAAGCAAAACAAGTGAAAGTTCAGTTTTAATTTAAGTCTTTTTTTTTTACATATAATAAATCTCTAAATGAAATTATTCTTTTGCAACTTGTTTATTTATGTATAATGTGTGAGATCGTACTTAATTTAAACATTTTGTTTTTCAACCTGGTTCTTCTATATCTAATCTTCATAAACTCTTCAATTTTCTGTTTATGAATTTTCTCATGACAAGTTTCAAAGAAGATGAATGCAATTCTGCTATTTATATTGCAGATGCCAAATTACAGAAACAGAGCATGTTACATAATCATCATGAAAGGTACATACAGGGGGATTCAAAATCCCCTGTACAAACTTTAAAGATAGGTCAGGAATGTTCGCAAACGCCACCCGAATGCAGAGGACGCTGTTTTGGCTGCACATTAGTTTGGCAGTGTGAACCATCGTCATTTGAGACGTTGACTTTGTACGAGTAGATTGTATCGTTTCACTAATGCTGAGCACTTAGCCGATGGGCCGGTGAACGGAAACGAACGAATTTATATTGCTATTACGAAAAATTACGAAGAAAATTAAAATTAAAAAGACTGCGAAATTAAAGTTTTTCTTATTTCTTGTTTTTTTTTGTTTATTGATTTTAATCTTATGCCTTATAAAAACGCCTTTTTACACGAAAAATCAGGGCTAAGATCTTTGAAAGTGAACGTTTTGTTGTGAATTTATAATTTTGAATGTTGTGCATAAGGAGCCAAGTCTTGTTTGATGCTTTCAAATGCATTAGAGAAAAATGAAAGAAGGTTCGGTGAAAATTGAAGATTCTGGTTTCTGTGTAATCTATTGAAGTACTTCACAGCTGCATTGAAGTTTCCAGGGGAAGGTTTAATGGAAATCTTAATTGCCAAGTTAACTAATACTACCCATAAAAGTTTATAAATGAAATATTTAGTGAGAATATTAAAAGCTTTCATTAATAAATAGGAAGATGTATTTGAACGGCAAAGGCAACAAATTAATTGACAGCATGAAAAACTGAAACGTTGTATATAATTAGGCTGAAAGGCGAATCTTTGCTTTTGTCAGGAGTTGTTTACATCGAATATAGAGGCTCGTGCTTTCATCTATTCAGATATTGGTGCACTTCTCAATAAAAGTCCTCCGTCCAATCATCTTCTTTTCTTATCAGATAAGAGTCACCTCTTTATGTTATGAATTTCTAGTTTCTTATTCAGAAGCGCATGCGCAGTAATTGTGTGATGAATAGAAGTTGAGAGACGAAAATTCATTAGTGTCGGATTGTAGAATCGATCGTTTGATAAAATGAAAATACGAAACGGATGAGAAAGAGGGAAAGAAAGGAAAGAAGTTAGATTCCCTTAACCATTATTACTATTGCGCAGCAAAATTGGAATAACTTTGTAGAAACTTCTCTGGAGATGCATTGAATCGTGCTACATTCTTTTCCTTTATTGATACGAAGTTTCGTGAAATTTGTTTTTCTAAAATTGAATTTTCGACTTCCTTTCGAATATAGAACGTATACCCGTCTTTATTCCGATTTTATCTATTAATAAAATTCCAGTTTCAAATAAGAAAACTTCAAGGACTAGAGACTTGAAATTCGGTGGATAGATAGATCTCGCTCATAAATCTTAAAACATTTGAGTTGTTTATAGGTTGAGTTGATCCTGAGATAAAAGACATGTCGTAGCTAATAACAACACTGATATATGCTTTATTTCTGTTAGAACGCCGTAACATTTTAATTATTACTATTTACATTTATGGTCACCTATTAGAGAGAAATCAAAGATGCAATATTATCGATTGAAAGGGTCAGTTCAAACATTTAAACGGAGTTTAAACGTTCTTATCGTTGAAATAAGCTTCTTATCGTTGTAATGAATAGTACATATCTAAGCACTGTAAATACTGTAATAAATCGTCCACTTTCTTTTACAGAATAGTAAGCCATTTCCAAAATAAAATATACATAAATATACATAATAAACTAACTAAGATAAACTAAGCATAGTTATCATTTAATTGCACTATAATTACAGCAAGCAGTTTAATTCCGAATATAAAAAGCCACAGAAGATAAGCTTCTATATGCATAGCTCTCAAAGAAACTTTCTAGGTAGTAGTCTCCAAATAAGCTGCTAATGATACACTTTACTGCCTACAGATAGCACCACAAAATGCTAATCCAATTTTCCCACACAAAATGCTAATCCAGTTCGTTTTATTTTAACATCTAGTTACAGCATGAATCGTAACTTTTCGAAAGTACGTATTTGAGGAAGAAGACATTTTAATTTAACTATCGATAACATTATTGATAAACTATCTGTTTTTACACCAATTTGTATTTTTTTTTCTGAAAGAGAGATGGACTAAGTTATATGATTTTACCACGTAGTTATACAGTTAATGAATATTTAATTTAACATTTAACGTTTCTGGTATTTTATTGAATCTAAAAGTACCTCTAATTCCTACTTTTGCTATCTTTTTTTCTTATAGTTACGACTACTAGGCATGCTCCATCTGGATCGTACATTCGAAGAAGACTGCCAGATACTTCTGTAAAACTGCAGCCTGGAATGAGTCGGTAGCATTCATGAAGAGAGCGAATATTTATTTGAAAGGTAAGAAGTCTTTGAATTCTTTACAGACGGTTTTAATTACTTAGATAAATAGTAAAATTATGTTAAGTTACAAACTGCATAGCGAAGATTTCCAGACATCTCCAAGTATTGGGGAAGAGAGATATTGTTGCTACTTAACTTCCTGAATGAAGCTTTTGGATCGTATAAATGCTGATTCCTACAGGAATCTTGTATTCGCCAGAGGCGTTGGTACAATTTCACGTTGATGAAGAAGGGGGCAAGATTCCAACAACACTGCGCAGACTGCCAAGAAAGTTGTTTTCAACATACAAACAATGCTGTTGTGATTTTACGACCCGAGCAAAACCTCACAGAGAAGTCCAAGGAATAAATAGTCAGTCTGCTTAAGGTTCTCATTAACTGGAGAGTGTTTACGGAATTGACCTGCTTTGTTTATAATTTCGCAAATGGAATAACTTAGAATGCTTAGAAAAAGTAAAGTAACAATACGAGACTACTCAATCAATTCTGATATCATTGAAATGAAAAATTACTTGTAGTATTTTACGAAGGTAATAATATGTGAATCACATCTGGAACCTTTCCTACGATAAATTGAAAGTTCTTCTCCACATTTAGGAAATCATAATTTACCGTTGTGTTGTTATGCACCGTATAAAATTTTGTTGACTTTCCAATTAGAATGGCAAATAGAAATAATTCGTTCTTTGTTTATCAAACAGACGCGTTAATGTTTCTAAATTGTGTTGTTTACAATTTTAAATTATCACTATTACATCAAATATCACATTATATCTTTCCATATGTAGATTTGAATTCGTTAATAATAGTATAATAACAACAATAAAAAAAAAACAGATATTCTAATTTTTTAGCTAAAGTTCTTCTAAAATTTCCACTGTTTCTGTTTCCAAGAATATGTCATGGAATATTAGTAGTGATAAAGTCTTAGCTGAAAAACGATGTTAAGATAGTAAAAATCAGGGAGAAAATTTTAATTTTATTTTTTTTTATTTGGTTTGACTAACAAGAGATAACACCCTGCAATTGTTCTGTCTCCAATAGTTTGAAAGTCTGAGACTAATGGAACGAGATTCTAGTAAGAACAAACATCCTCATTATATTAGGAGATCTTCAGCATATGAAGTAGCCAGTCACTGGAATTTTAACGGTAGAATATAAAAAAAAGGTTAATATTTATATTCTATAATTGTTTCTTGTGGAGCACACATAGTTACACTAAAATTTCAAAACATGGAGAAACAACGTAGTGCAACGAAATATATAGTGGAAGTGATGGAATGAGGAAATAAGTGAATACGCTCTTTATATAGACACACAAAAACAAGTAAAGTTTTAAAAGAATTTTTTTTTTTTTTTTTTTTACAATAAACCACTATTAATTAAATTTGTAGTTACCCTTCAGTTTTAAATGTTGAAAGAAAGCACATCCGGAAACTTATCCATTCGTGTAATTTAATATATTTGTGTGGTAGATTTTCTTGATGCCTTCAGAGATTATCCTTTTGTTGGAGAATCTTCTCCATGTCTTTTGGCATTTAGGTTGAAAAAGTTGTCTTTTCTATTTCATATGTTGTCTAAATTTTTGTACGAGTCATCTACCACCATCCCTTTGCCGCCCCCACAACCATGTCAGTGCCAAGTTAACATCTGTTACCGTAGGTTATTGCCAAGCTGTCCAATACACTCTTGGATAAAACTTACTTCACAGAATAGAAATAAGATTCCTTTTTTTCGTTGGCATTTTAGTAAACTATTGCGTTTATTTGTTAGGAGAACGTTTGGAAAATGCCAAAATTTTCAGCGAAATTTTGCCGTTGTTGCCGATTTTGACATTTTTTAGAAAATAAATTAATAAGTAGGCCTAATTGCATGGGCATCGTGAAAAAATACAATAAAAATGTTTGACAATAATAATTTCCTAATTTTTAAGAAAATCGTAAGCTTATAAACAAACAAACACACATGTAAATAACTATTTAGGCCACCACAAATATATTTAAACAATATATTTATACATATTAAAAATTACAAACGTTTTCGAAATTTCCTGCTTTTCGTTATCGAGGAAAAGAATACAATCTTTCTATTCTTTTACTCGATAACGAAACGCAAGATGTTTCGAAAACGTTTGTAATTTTTAATATGTATAAATATACTTTTTTAATAATATTTGTTTGGTCGCCTAAATAGCTAGTTATAAACTTTTTATTCACGGTAAATTTCATTTTAAAAAAAGAAAAAAGAATATATTTAACAATATTGTATTTTGTACATTGATAATTAATTTATTAAATTTAAAGTCTGTCACTACTAAAAAGATATTATTAGCGTTTCAGCCATTAGTAAAGTAACATCCAGTACATTATACAAGTGAAATTTATTGATTACATAGACTCAATAAATTTCTTCATAGACCGACTTGCAGTATATTTGCAGTAAGTTTTTGTATGATTTGCTTCACCATACTAAAAGTGGAAAATGATATAATGCAGATAATCAAACTTATTACAAAATTTGATAACCCTTCTCTTTAGATTATTCAAATCTTTACCCGCTGACCTTTTTATTATATTTTTTAAATGATTTAGAAAAGTTCAAAAAGTTTGAAAGAATTTGAAGCCTACTTTCCTTAAAAAGATATTTCCAAAAATTTCCTTATTTTCTTTTGTTATTTTAAGTTAAAACGACAAAGCCTACGTTTATTATAAAATTATAATTTTTCGATTTTTGAAAGAAGTGAATGAGAACCGTATTATTTGCTTTAAATTATCTAAATCGGATTAATATTAATCCCATCAAACCATGCGGAATGGATTAAGGATTTATTATTCATTATTTAAGATAATGAGATTAACAGAGATTGCATAGAAATCCATTGTTTAGATTCCAGTGCTTTTCTATAGGAATTTTTTATCTCTTCTCCTGATAATATCTCGATGAGGTATCACTTGGATCAAATATAAAAAGTTCTTGAATAAGAATAACAAGTTTCATGAAGATTCTAAATTTATTAGAGAGGGCACGTATAAGCTGATTGATTTAAGAAGCCTCCTTTTTCTATTAGAAAATAAGTCAAAAATTGATATTATATTAAAATTCTTCTTTAGAAAATGACAATTGCAAAAACAATTTACTTGCATCAAAGTTAGTGATTTTTATCATTACAGTTTTTGATTTAACATGTGATGGTATCTTTAATACATAGAAATAAGTCCCTGATTTTTACATATTATGGTTTTTTTCCAGAGGTTCCTTTCCGTTTTTAATGGATACAAATTATTTCCAGTTTATTTAAAATATTACGGTTTTTAGTTTATTTATAAATATTTACTTTGGTCTTTTTTTAGTTTAAGGGCATATTTTGCTAAATAAGAACATAAGTGAAGAGAGTAAAATTTATTAAAGACCAGGATGTATCGTTCAAAATACTTTCTTATTTTTTTCAATTATTATTTTTTAATTTCTTTCATTATTATTTTTTTATGTGGTTGAAATATGTCAGAGATCCTTTTTTCCATAAGTCTTGCAAACATACACATATCTAAGGTTAAAAGGTTAAACAAGTCCAGATTATAATAGTAATGAAGCCATTTTAAATAAATTTATTAAATGTGTGTTGTCCCTTGTTACATCTATATAATATGAAAGTTAACTAAAAATTTTCTTATTATGTCGTCTCAAAAATCAAATTAAGATGTGGGCTACAAATTCTAAACTGGTAAACTTACTAAGAACTTTTCCTTTTAGTAACGAAAAACCAACAAAAATGTTTGGAAATACTTATGGAGAATCTTGTCAATAATTGTGGATTTTAGGTGTTAGAAGCGATCTTCTTGAATACTTGATGTCGACATGATCAAGGTATTTGAGGCGTTCTTGTCTTTTTCTATTGGTAACGTCTCTTTTGGCTACGGAATGCAGAAGATGCTAATGGACGGACTGCAAACAATTACCCGGCCTAACCGCTGTCAGCAGATAAGGCAGTCAACGCCGCACATGCGCTACCAAGCGGAAAAGCATCCAAATTAACATCTGGTCGTCGGCCATCACCAGAGGTCGTGACCTCTGCTAATAGGGGAGCCAACTGCCCCTTAGCTCGTCGATATTTTAAGATGATGACAAGAAACCGTTGCAGAGATAAAAGAAAGACGGAAACTTCGCAGCAAAGAAAGCCTCAACAAAAATTCAGCATGAAGTAAGTTAGCAGAAGAAACCCTCATCCTTGCGAGGTCTTTCCTTCATATCTCTCCCCCACCCCCGTCTTCCTCCACCCCTTCTTTTTTTTCTTATTCTTTCTTTTCATCTTATTCGTCTTTCGTTGGATGACAGCCAAAGGCCTTGACTGAAATCTGCGCTTGCGCACTTTTGCGGGGGTGGAAAGGGGGATTAATGAGTCCCTTTGCATGCTCTCGATTGCACCTCGTCTCTCTGTTGAAAAGGGAAAGTGACTCGTGATGAAAGATCTTCCTGGAGACGCGAGAGATTATTTGGAGTCGGCGGAAAAAAATGTCTCGTCCTGTTCCTCGAACGTCCGCTTTATCTCTTGCAACTCAGAGAGAGTCAGACGTCGTTCTGATACAAGATATGCACAAGACTTAAAAGATAAATTTTGAAATTTCTAAGTCAGAGATGGTTAAAAATTTTTATCCTTCTTAATAATACAATTGAAAAATATTAATAAAAATAATTAATTATACACAAATGAAAATTAAAAATTAAAAACTTCTTATTCAATTCCTGAATTCAACAAATCATCAAATCATTAAAATCATCAACAAATGATCAATGGTCAATATGTAAATGAGTGTTTGTTAGAGTTTCATTCTCCTGCAGCATTCACTCAATTTATCAAGAATTGATCGCCACTGATAAATTTGATGGGCAATTTTAACCTTTTTTTACCCCTTGATCACCGTCGAAGAAGCTGAAATTTTTTGAATTAAATGCAAATTCGTGAATTCGACCACAATTCGTGATTTCGCGAGTGCTTGGAAATCGTTACATTTTCATTCCTGTGTTGCAATAAAGTAACTCACATCAATTTTTCCAAGCTTTTTCCAAGCTTCCACAATTTTCGCGAATTCTTGATTCACGAATTGTCAGGATCTCTATTATGTCACTGATAAACGAATCTCCTTATCTATGTAAGCTTTCTCCAAGTCCAAAGTTCCGTACATTTTCAAATAAAGTAAAGTGGGAGACAGAAAAAAAAATTCAGAAGCTACTTACAATTCTTGAATTTTCATTTACAATTTTTTCTACAAAGATTACAGCAATGCAACTTCTGCAAGACTTTCTTTATACTTATCTAATTCAAGTAATTTCAAAAATTGGTCTACAAGCATGTAATTCTAAAAGTTCTAAATAAGAAAACTAAAATTAAGTATTATAATTAAAGCATTAAAAAAAACTTTAATAAAAAATCCACGCTTTCTATATTATACAATGATTAAAATATATAAGAATCATGTGCATATACTTCAGAAATAATTATATATATATATATTCTCGGCCTAGCTGGTTGCTGGTCTCGATAGTAATGGCAACGGAAGGACGTGTTGCCTTGGCGAAAAATATTAATATAAAATATATTAATACATCGGTATATTATTGTATTGTTATCATACATCAGCAAGTGTGCAAAATTTCTAGATGTTTTACCGATGGGAAGCGACTTTAAAATTGATTAGAAGATTTGACCCGGAAATCAGACAGTTTTCTTTTTAACGTAGCAATGTGGTAATTTTAAATACATGAAAACAATAAAAAATAATCCATAATTCTTGTTTATAGTATTTTTGTTCATTATTTTTATTGTAATTGAACAATAGGGTTAAATTAAATAATTATGTTACATTACATTGAAATGCAATTATAAAAATATTAATAAAAATATACAAAAATTTTCATGAAATTTCATCGTTAGAAGATTCATAAACATACATTAATTATAACTTGTAAGGCTAATTAAATTTCACTTGGAAATTAGCAAAATATTTTTGAAATTGGCTATTTGCAAATTTAATTATATATGTCAAATTGTATTTAATGAACTGAGAAAATAGTTAAGAAATGCTAAGAATATTGTTTAATCCAGGTAAAACTTGAAAATTGACGTCAATATATATCGATCTTGGTGAAGGCATTGTGTCGTAGCAAATTGACTGCAGAAAGCTTGACTTGGAAATACACTTTCTCCTGACTTTATTCCGGGATTTTTTGTCTTCTTTATCATTTATCTTCTAAATGCAAATCTGTTGAATTTTAGATAAGACAAATACGTCTCAAATATTACACGATTATTCATATTTGAATTTCATTCAGATTACAGTTATCAAAACTTCCAAATTGACATTAACCTAAAAAAATAGCATTTAGTTGATTATACATTGTAACTGCTGTATTCTCGCACAATAAGATCCAAACAGTTGCAGCAAAAACCCAATGATGGTAAATTTTATGCTTTTCCTATGTAATTTATGTTTATTAATCGTTTATCGAGGTTTCGCTCATTTGGTAACATTTCTCTACTATTACAATTCCAAAACAATAATTTTGAATTATCACAATTGTTGGACTTGAACTAGAAGTTATTTTAGCTGTATTTTGCATCAGCTGTATAAAGTGCGAGTAAATAGTGAAAGTGATCTTACCTTAAAGAAATTTTCCTCTACAAATTAATATTTGTGATATTGAAAATAGATTTGAATTTCGGCATGATAAACTTAATGTTTTGTGCTAACAAAAGTATGTGATAATAAAGTGCATTACTCATATAGTTTGTTTAATATATTGTTACAACAAAAAACATAACATATGAAAGACCGCAACGGTGTAATAATATAATAAATAAAAATGACCTGACTTTAAATGTATTGTTAAATTTAGAAGTAAGAACACAAGGTGATGAACTCGGATAAGAAATAAAGAATAAAGTACTGTAAAACTTAAACCCTATGTTAAGATGGTGGGAGACCGAAATACCCAAGAAATTAGTTTTCCCCAAAACTATACGAAAGAGACATTGAAAACGAAAGATTAATTAAAATGATTATTTTCAAATTAAGATCGAAAGTAAAAGAAGAAAGCGGTTTATTAAAGTTATGGACTGATTAAGTAGTAAAATGGATTTACTGAGATAACTCAGATCATATGTATATATTGTTTTACTGAATATATAATTTATATTTTTATTTGTTAAGTAGAAATACTGTATTTATTATAGTTTATGTTTCCAGTTATTTTTTAAATAACCAAAATTTCACTAGCCCCGACTAGTGACTATATACAAGTGACTTTAATGACTATATACATGTTCCGAAGTTACAAACTTTGTTATTAATAGGCAATGAAAAAAAAAAAACCTTTGGGTTTAGATAAGATAATTAATTTAGCGTTATGACTTCCTTTTATAGAATTATGATATTGTAGGACTTTTATCATGTTGCGAATTGTGTTGTTCGAAGTTGAACGGCTGCGCTGGTTCGATGTTTATCCACCATTACTTGTAGGGAATTAAAATGTACTCATCTGAACTCTGGACAGTCTGAAATATAACCAGAAAAAAAAATCCTCAGTTACCTGCCCGATCATTGTCTTCAGATGAAGAATGCAGTAATTGCTTTCTGACAGTTAATATGAAAAGCCAGGTACTAATTAAAGCCAGTACGAATTACCTTGAATTTCCTTGGTCTAAACATAGATTTACAGTCATCACTCCAAGCTATCTTCATTCATTTATTTTAAATTATTTGATCTTTTTTTATCGAAATACTGTTTATAAATAAAAAAAAAGATGAGATAATTTAAAATAGGTTTTCAGTGTTACTTTTTATATTTTATTTATATTTGTAAACATAAACATTGATTACTTTTATTAATGTTAATAGCTAATTCTATTACTCTATATTTTGAGTTCTATTAATGTTGCAGGTCAATATTATTTTATATCTGTTGATTCCTTTATAATTTAATCTAAATCTCTGAACTCCCACATATTAATGCATGGTCGGCATCTTCCGTCAAAGTCCAATTCAATCAAAAAGTACGAACAACTTCACAGGCTTTGCTAAACGTCAACAATACTACGAATTTCTTCCCACTCTCACGTCCGCTGGCAGCCGGCCTTGGGCTTCATCAGCGCGGCATTGAGCGAACTTGGTTTCCGTGGAATTTGATCGCGAGTTAGGCACGGCGGAGTAAGTTTTTGATTGGCTCCAGCTCCATCTCCGGCTTTGGCCTTTTTTTTTTTTATTTCCCTCTCCGCATTTCTTTTTAATTTTCTTTCTTTCCGTGGAATCCGAGATCGAAACGTAGCCTGATTGCCAGCGGAGCCCCGAGGCAACCTGCTTTGCTCGTCGGAGGCTGCCTGTGCAGCTGCCGCCATGATTTCGACAATGGCATTTTAGTGGAAGCCAGATTTTTTTATCTGTATCGCACAGCCAAGACGTCATCTTCGAAAAAAAAAGTTAAAAAATATATATTATATTCCCCAGGCATTATTAGGTTTGCGGAGGCAACATCTTCCTCTCCAGAGTAGCCAAAGAAGTTTACAAAAGAAATTTATATAATTTAAGATTTTCTTTTTTTGGTTTCCACAACGATTTGCGATATAAGAACAAATTCCTATTTTTAAGTTCCAGCTTCAAAGAAAGAAGACTTACAAATATCTCTGTTTTCAGGAAAAAAGTTTTTATTATTGCTTTATTCAGAAACTAATTAGCATCACAAATAAAGGTTCGCCTAATTTGAGAATGGCAGGGCCGATCATTTACGCCTAGACTTCAATTCCACACTTGATTAAACATTTGCATTGTTAGCAATTGCTTGCATCGCCGAAAGTCTTATGTTTTTATCTGTAATTCAGGGAAAAAAATACTAGCAGCACATGAATTAAGTTATTATATTAATAAAAGAATATTAAGTAGGGCTTCAGGAAGTTAGTGCAATAGCGATTAACTGATATAAGTTTTTGTTTTCTTTGGTGAGGTGGAGATTTGTGCTTTCATGTTTACAGACTTTGTAATACTACTAATTATGATAGTAATTCAACTGATAGTAAATCAACTGACTTATAATATTATCAATAATAAAATTAAAAAGAATTTCTAATATTTTAATGTTTTATTAATGTTAATAAGTACATAACGTGTTCTATGTTAGGAAAGAGATTAAAACTGTGTAAACTTAAATTTTATTAATATTTTTCTAAATGACATACATCAAATTTCCAGCACCTATAGGCCTAATGTGTGTGTGTGGTCGGTTCGCACCGAAGTGCGAGCTTCGTTGCCGAAGCATCCGTGCTCCAGGGAGCGCTAGTGTTCCCAAGACGGCGAACCCCTAGCAGACTCCCTAGAATTACAAGGGAAAGATACTGGGGTGGTTTCCCGTGGCCTTCCCCAGGACGCCATTAAGGAATGACGTCAGACCGAAGAGAAAGTGAAGAAGAGGCTACAACACAGGAAAGGAAATTTTTGAAACATCCATGCTCGCTACCGGGATTTGAACCCGGGCGCTGGCACATTGATCTCACAACAGACCGACGCCTGAGACCGCTCGACCACACCAGCGCGGCATAGGCCTAATACAAGAGTAATTATGTAATTACACCTATAAGGACTGGTTAACATTAATAAAAATTCCATATTGTAAATTCTAAATTAGTAATAAAGAATTGAAGAACTTAATAGTTCATCATTCTCTGTTTTAAGAGTGAAGAAAAAAAAAAAAAAAAAAGAACTCAAAGCCAACTTTCCGTCACAAGTTTCTTGACATACGGACTTTTGTTATGTGCAAATGACAAAAAACAAAGTTTAGTTCCCTTATTTCTAGGCTTAGAAAATGAGGCTCAATGACGTAAGTCAGTCTGTGTGTCCACCATCCTAAAACCCTTAAATCGCTGGATGGATCTTCTTGAAACTTTGTAAGCATATTCTAGGACCACGTTCATTGAGATATCAGCAAAAGAAGGTGAAAAAAAATTCCATATTAAAATGTTAGCATCTAAATAATGGATTATCCTATTTCTATTAATATGTCTATAAATAATGAATTTTAATCCTTAATCCATTAATCTGCGTGAGGTTTGATAAGATTCAAATAAAGCCGATTAGCCTGTTTAAGAAATAATGTGGGTTTAATTCATTTCTTTTTGAGAAAATGGAAAATGTAAGTATTTGTATTTCAGCACATATTATAAATTGAATGTAAATGTGGACTTTTCATTGCATTGAATAAAATATAATTCTTCTTCTCAAATAACTTATTTACTTAAAATTAAATAAATAATGTACAAATAAATAATTTATTAGTTTAAATAAATACTTTATTTGAGAAGAAGAATTATATTTTATTCAATGCACTGAATTAAGGAGAAGTTATTGAAAAATATGGACTTTTCGTCATTGTTTGTTTTTCATTACTTTAAAAAATACAGAAATTTTAAGAAAGAAAACTAAGTTCAATGAAAAGTAAAATTTAACGTCCATAATATATTATTTATAAATCAAGAAAAAAAACACACAAATGGATAGGAAATTTGCTTTCGCACACCGAGCCAACATCAATGTGAATCCTGAATAGCTGTTTCATCCTTATTAGGAATCATCAGCAGAATTTACCCTTGATGTTAGCGAATGTTAAAGACTGCGCGAAAGTTAATTTAAGGAAAGCATTCTCGCTCCCGGGAATGACCGACGAGAACAAAAACAATCAAATAAAAAAATAATCCTGTGAAATCCATAATATTAGTCAAGATATGGGAGTTATAGCCTCCTTCCCTACTCCCCTTATAAACATCTAATGAGCCTAGTCTTTCTTAGGCTACAGAAAGAAATCCCTTTAAGGCAACACTCGGAAGAAACACTTGGAAAGGTATCAGAGAGGAAGCAGTTAACTCTGACCACTTCCGTGCTGTATGAATGTATCAGGTGACCACAGTGTAATATCTCATAACCACTATCTTTGAAACAACTGACCGCAAGAGAGAAGTTTGTTAAGACCATGGGTATCATTGCCAGGATCTTGAAGAGTTCTGTAACCTACTGTAAATATAGTAGTTCTGGTGGCACAAATAGAAGACGCTAATTTCCGGCTGAAGGTTTCAGGTTCGATCTCGACTTATCTCTCTTCTGGGAAGCCATCCAATGCATCAAAGCGTCCTTTTGAGTTTTCCAGAACCTCTTCTTCACTTGAAGCAGGCAATCTATCAAACTGAAAATGTAAAGAAAGCTGGTAAAATTGTAATATTCTGAAAACCATAACATACAGTTATGCTTTTCAGAATCTTACAATCAGCTTTCCTTACAGTTATCGTTAACTTCAGATTAGGTATTAAAAATGCGGTAAACCGGTTTTGAAACTAGATTAAGGATCTTTATTTATGGTTACCTTCTTTTTCTTATCGCTCACCAGATGGTGTCCCAATATTTAACAACTTAATCATCTGATTCCCTTTTTCATTTTTTTCATGTCAAATCCAGATGTCTAATATTTTCTTTTTTATCACAACAATAGCCTTGTTTATTAGCGTGTCTTGCTATTTAAAATTTATTTTTTATTAAAGCATTTCGTACTAAAACATTTTTATACTAGAAAGAAATTTTAATTCAGTGACTAACAATGACCAAATTTTTTCAGCGATTCATTTATAACCAGAAAACTGCTCATTTTGGTCTTTTAATTGTATCACTGTTGAACTCCTTCTTCAATAACTCCATACAGAGCTTTACTTAAAAAATAATTCCAACGTAATCGAAGAGATAGATATAAGATACTGCTTATAAAATTTTAAATAATATTTGTAGTGAAAACGTGCATCTTAACATTATCATATTTATAAAAGAAAATTGGGTTTTTTTCTTACCGCTACTCCTCCTAAATCATAAGACACAGAAATACAGAAAGTGTAAAGTGTTAGATATATACTGTTGAGAATGTGTACTTTTCATTTTTCATCGACATGGGTCAACCGTAAGTCACGTGAGGTAAGTTCAATGGTTAAACCGTTCAGTTTTGGGCGGTTTCCCTGCCACACACACACACGACGGCCATGTGACCTTTTATTCGGAGCCACCAAGAAATTATATATTTACAACATGGCTTGCTGGTTTTAGATAAAATAAATTAAAAAAAAAAAAGGATTTACTGCAATTTGATAGTTTATAAATCTATTGTTCTAAAGTTACTATCATTACTGTTGAAAATGTAACATCTACGTTACCTTGGCATTTTTTAATATGTTAATATAAATGATAATATAATTATAAAGTTTAACGAATTTTTAACGTCATGATTCTTACCATGAGTCAAAATTTATTAATTTTGGATTCGTATTCTGTAAACGAAAATCTGCGACTAAAGTTTACGTTTATTTAATATCTGCAAACATTTTGTTAACTTCTTCAGAGCTTGAGATTAAAGCAATGTCTACTTTTCTTACTGAACAAAGTAACAAAATATGATGATATTAATCAAGAAAGTGTATTAAGTCGAAAAGGGAATTCATAATTGCAGTTGGGTAAACTTAATACGCCAAGTTTCAGCTATTTAGATCCTTTTAGTTATTTTAGTTATCATACACGAAGTTATTATTTTGACTGATTGTGTAAAATACCGACTATGGACAAAATACCTAATTTACATTAAAGTTTTCAACTTTTATGTTTTTTAATCATGATCAACAATGACCAATCTTAATATTAGAATTGTTTATATTTATTTTTGAAATTAATAAAAAAAAATCAGAAATGGACTTTTTGCTTTATGAATGCATTCAGATAAGAAACCTGCAGCAATCCTAAAACTTCTACTGATTAAACCTTCTAGCATTTTCTCAATAATAAGAGAAAAAGCCTCCAATATTTTCAATAAAGTATTACTCCTTTTGTGGTTATAATGAAGAAAAATAACGACTTCTTTTTCATAATGCATAGGCAAAGCAGTATTTTTATAGATAATTTTTAGACCCAATTTTATAGATCAAACATATATTCAATATGTTCCCAATTTAATTTTGTAAAAGTCAAAATACCTTTAAATTCGGACAGTATATTAGATTGTAAAATTTATATTTCGAATTGAGTCATAAAAGTTATTTATATATGATTGATGAAGTGAAGTGAGATTAATATTAGGATATAAAGTTTTTGGGACTTGTTTCTTGGTCGTAAGTGTCTTTTGTTGGGCTGCGGGTACATCGACCTCTTGCCAATGTAATGGTGCAGATCATAAACCATTTTTCATCATCGAGCAATAAAGACTAGGATGTGATGAGGATCCACTGGGTTCAGGGTCCGCTATTTCACCCTAAGGACAAGGACTTAAAAGGCGCTGTTCCTTCGGGCTTCCGAGATGTACGACTTTACAACGCAGAGGGTAGACGTCTCCCTCGAGATTCATTGAGTTCCCTGTGAGAAAAACCGGAAGATATATCCGGAGGCAGAGGAGCCTGCTGTCTTAACTGGCTTCGACGGAGATGGATTGTGGATTTGAAAATTGTTAATTTGTTTTACGAGAAATTTCAAGAGGGAGAATGGGAGTTCAGCAAGAATAAGCCTTTGGTGGTTGATCTTGCAAAGTTGCAAACATGGTTCCGACATCTTACATTGAAACCTGTCTGCTATTTTCTTAATTGACATGATTTCTTTATGAAGTAATCATTTTCTGGTCTTTATTGGACGAATCATGTTGTTTCTGTATTGATAAGTACAATATCATTATTAAAACGGACCTAAATAAAAGATAATCCTATGCCTTCAGTCATATTGATCTTTCTGCCTTAATTATTTTTCCTTAGGGACTGGTCTGCTTTTGGCAAATCAGAAACCGATTTCCCAAAGCACGGATTGTCTTTTTCAGTGTATGTCTAGTCACTTGTTCAGAAGTTTTAATGTTGTACATGAGAATGTAGGTTTATCTTACTCTTATTATTTCAGCCATGCTTTTTTCACTGCTTACTTAAATTTACCAGTAAGAGATAGCTCTATTTTTTTTTTTTTTGATTAAAAAAACCAGTATTATTTCAAGAATAGGTTCAAAAGTATTAAAAAATACATTTTATATTCTTATCCTTGTTCTTTGTAATTTTTGTGAATGAACTGCTTTAAGATGGAAGACAGTTTCCAGAATTGTTAGAGGGAATAAAAATGGTCAGGAAATCTGAAATAGGCTATCTTGGATTCCCGGTATCGCAATTTTCAAAAACAGATCAGTGAACTTTTAGTTTTGTGCGTTTTTGTTTTATTTCTCATGTAATTGTTTCCACGCACGTTAAATTTTGCCACAGGAAATAAAAAATTAAAAAAAAGAAGCCTAATTTAATGACCTAAATCTTATTTCCAATTTTTAGCTTTCTTTAATAAGTATTTTTAACTTGAATTCTGAAACTTTTTTTTTCTTTCTGATTTCTTTCTGATATTATAAGCATTAAAGAAAATCAAAAACATCATTTCAGTATTAAGGCTGTATTCCTGTGGAATAAAAACTACGGTAAAAATATACACAAAAAGAATATTCGTAACATTTATTAGATTTAATTGTTTTCGTAGATATTACGTGATTTCTTTGATAATATTCACTACTGTTTTGATTGGAAGGTAGGAACGACGTACCAATTTCTTTTTATTTGGATTGTGATTTCTTTTAGGTGTTGTAATTAGTAAACCTTGTTTGAGCACTGTCGTCGTCTGTGGTGCATCGATAGATGTAGTTATTCGGTTTTGTGAGCTCGGTTTTCATCCAATAGAGATAAAATTTTGGATTGATCGATAATTTCTATTAATCTGTATGGTACGTTTCACGAATAAGGGTCCAATGGTCTTAGAGTTGCTTTACGAGTACAGACAAACAGACTTTCAGGCCGTAGCCAATAGAGAAGGCTTCTAAAAACAATTTGTTTGCGAATTGATGACGATGCAAAAGTTATTTGAAGCAGTTAGTCGAAAGTTTTAATTTTCGAATCTAGTAATTGCTGACGATCGAATATCTGAAGATGCGAAATAAATTTATTCCAATCCGAGAGGTTAGGGATTTTCCGTTGGAAATTGCCAATTATTCTGAATCTCTTCCCTAATGTAGATTATAGTTATTACAAAAGACGCGAATCGAAATTCGTTAAGTTCATTAATTAGGAGTCATATTTCAGATGGCAATTAATTCTAAATGTAGCAAATGAAGGGAAGGATTTTTCAGCATTGATGGGAATTCGCTCAATATGGAAATAGCGATGTAGTAATGAGTTCCGTCAAAGTAAACATTCAATGGCTATTAAAATCAGAAATGTATTTTCTGGAAGAAAGTTTTGTTACAAATGAAGTTGATCCGCATTGGAGTTTCGTAATGACTTTCTGACGTCCTACGTTCATTCCGTAATAAATGGGTTTTCGAAGAATTTGTGGATTTTGAAAATTATACTTTCGTCACTAATAGAATTGACAGCAGATACATGAATTATCGGTTATAACAGTGTTTCTTATTTGGTGATTTGCGACGAAGATTTTATATTGGCGACCTTTCTTTTTCGGTTGATGGTTGTGACGGTTTGCGATAAAAATAAAGTACCGTAATAATTTCGGCAGTCCAAAAAAGTAAGTGATTTTCGTGTGTTAATCTAATGATTAAGTAAAATAGCATATGAAATTCCAAATTAAATAATGCTTAAAATAAAATTATGAAACACATTAAAACGTTACTAGTTTCAGCTTCCGTATGGGAGTTTTCATCATACTGAAGATCATTGCGAATATGCTCAGTTATAAAGCCGTTTAACTAAATGAGGACCAATGATAGCATAGTCTAAGTAGATGTTACTTTGAAGGTGAAAGTAACAGTAAACCAATTAATTCCGTCAAGTCTGAGGATGTCATCGACAGGAATCGAGGACAGCCATTTCATCCTTATTACTAATTACCAGTCGGTTTTACCCATCGATAATAAGCTCAGACTGTACGAAAGATAATGGATTCCCTCTCCAGAAAGTGACCTCCAAACAGCAAAAATCAACAATCAAAAAAATAATGGTGATAAACATGGGCCTAAATGCCTGTCTTGGAACCTGTCAAGCTAAAAGGCATTTTTAATCAAAGGATCAAAACGAGGGCTCTGTGACATAAAGGCCTAAGTGACAAAATCTCCATTCCGAGTTATTAAGGGTTTTATGTTTGTATTGCCTTGCCAGTTCTATGGAAGTAGCTTTTTATGGAAGCAGAATTCTACCAGTTGCAATGAAATTTTCAGTTAGGTCTCTTTTTCATATGAAAGATATAGTTCTCGGATTTCACTTAAGACATGTAACTCAATTTTTACAAAAATGTCACTTAGGTCTTTATGCCATAGAGCCCTCGAAAAAGCAAGACGTTTCCGAGGACTTAGAATAACTTGTTATCAGTAACTTGCACCAAAGTTCCTTAAAATTTTTTCTTTCTTATTTACGTGATATTTCTTATTACTTTATCTTTCTTACGCTTTTAATTGATTTTGTTTATAGACTTAGCTGTTTAATGTTGTTATTTATCCCAAATCCTTCGCTTGCATCAACATCTTCCCCCCCATATACTTCCTCCATTTGCTGATGTTAATTTAATTTAGCATTTCTAGACCAAGTGTCTTCATGTCGTTTTTAAACTCTGTCTTCCTTGCTTTCTTGCGAAAAGTATTAAAGTCACCGTAAATCTCTTTGCAAATAAGTGGAGATCTCCAGAGGCATTTAGTCTTTTCGTCATGGGCTTTTGATCGGTTGTATCTCAATCCAAATATCCAATTTGGTTGAAGTTTATGTTTCAAATCGTAGTAGTTCGTTAGTTCCTACGACACTAACATGTAATGAATTGTACGACAGAGAATAAGGATTGAGTAGTATTTACTTTATCGCATGTCAGTGACATGCATTGAAGTGATTTAACAAGGAAGAAATACAAACCTACACTATCACAACTCTGAAAAGCGTAGATGGTTTCCTGTTTACTGACCTGTGACAACTTGTTAGAGGGCTTTTCAATGGCATTGTATGGTCTTCACATCTTCGGGAGTTTTTTATGTTAGGAGTAATAAGGCCAGTTCTCAGAACCAATGTAAAAAAAAAAAAAAATCCCAGTGCTATTTCGAAATTTCAACATTTTACGATCATAATTCCAAAAAGTTGTAATGGGCTCTAAGAGATAGCAATACCAGGAAATAGCTTGCCACGACATTATATGTTAAACCATATGAGATTTCGGCTATCTTAATAATACTAGGTAATGCAGATTAAATCAGTTAAAATAATAAGGATTATAATGTTAAAATTATTTTTTAATATCAAATCTTACTACTATTGCGCTTTCCATAATAATAATGAGTTAAGCAGTTATCGTTCTAATTAACAGTTATCTTATAAACTATATCATTACGATGCATAATTTTCGTTTTATAGACTGTTTTCTGAAAGGACAGAAGGTTTAAAAGAGATGTCGGCAATCGTTTTGCAATGAAGAGCCATTTTTTTTTTACATTCTAAGAAATGACATTGCATTAAGAAACACCACAGCCTCGCTATCTTAAAAACAAATTTTTAAATAATATTGTTGAAGTAATAGAAAGTAGTTACTGAACGTACCTCAATTGTTCATGTTCTCTGTTTGAGTAAATTTTAGGCTTTGCTTTTATTTTTAGAATAAATTGAATGAAGATATATTTTTTAAAATCCTTAGCCTACCGCGAAAAGTCTTCCTTCGCCGTGGATATCTCTATTTCAATTTCGCTACTGTTGCTCCAAAGAAAAAGACGATTCTTCATTTTTCTACAGTAATGAATCCCACCCTGGCGCGTGGGCTGCGTTTTTTATCTGGCGGCCAAGGTGAACCAGTGACTGTCTCGCCCCGTGGCCAACACCCCCATTTTTCCTTCGTCTCCAACGGTCACGATTCCGATGCCCATCTGAATGCAAATCAGCTGTTTCTATAGTCCCCTTTTTCCCAGGCAAAAACGGAGAAAGGATTTTTGAAAAGGCCAGAGTTCAACTGACGGAAAGCCGTTGGCAAAGAAATCGCGAATTATATCACAAGACAGAAAAAGCTTATAATCTATTCACTATGCTCAAGTCTTTATTGTCTTTTAGAAACGAATTTGTCTTGTAGGCTTATTTTCCTTTTTGCAATCTATTTTAAGACTAGTTTTTAAAAAAAATCGATGCATCATGTGAGTCTTCTCAAATGACGCATTGGTCGAAAATTCATGCATCTTGCTTGTATTTGCGATAATTAATATCCAGGTTTCTTTTATGTAAATATGTAAAACCGTGAAACTAAAGCAGCATAATAAATTCACTTTGAAGGTGATTCATGTGCTAGCTTTGCGCTCGGTATCATAAGATTTAATAACCGAGGCCTCGTGTATATAATGGAAACTAGTAAAATTGTTTCACAGTCGATGCTAAACCCAGTTAGTCATAATAATTTAGGTTCCTTTTTTTTCGTATTCTCTTTATGCATTTACTTATAATTGGGAATGCTGAGACTGACTTAATGTTTTTTTGTTTGTTTTTTAACAGGTATTTATATCACTTCGTATTAATACACGAGAAACATACTCGGGGAAATAATAATTAAAGCCTTTTTTACTCTTTTTTTAATAATTCATTCATTCATTCATTTTATTTCAGGTAGATTCTAATCTATTAATAATTAATACTAATATTAATAAAAAGGACCAAACACACAAAAACAATAGAGATATAAAGAATAAATAATTTCATGACATGTTGCGAAGGTACACTTCCTTCTTCGTCAGATGATACTAAATAAATAAATACATGAAAAGGAAAACAAGGCTCGGAATTTGAAATTTAAATGTAACAATAATTTAGATAACAATAAAATCACAACTTGCAAATGTAACATATAAATAATCTATCGTAACAGTTGTAACAGTGTTTAGATGTGATTAACAATGATTCTAAATCTAGGAAGCATTAGTTTTTCCTGTCAACAGGTGCTACAGTTGAATACAATCATATCGATATAATTCAATTATTAATTACATTCGATACAATAAATTTGAATAAGAGATAGAACCAAAAGACTAAAATTGCCGATTATATATTAACTAATAATTACAGGATTGCAAGTTTCTGAATGTGATAAATTGACAGTTGTAAACAGCTTATTAAATGTACGAATTTTATTGAGTTTTGAAAAAGTTATACATGGGTGAAAATCTATAATTAATATTTAAATACTGTAAATATAACATATGTACTTGAGACAACTTTTAAGACAATGTGATAATTTATAAGATTACACAACGATAAAACATCCTCCTTTGTTTATTTGTTTGTTTTTCTGCTATAAAGATGATTAATTTGAACATATATTTTTCTGTTTTCAAAGTATTGTTTTTAGAATGTTTAATAGATTTCCTCTAATTCTGATTAGTTGTAATTTCTCAAGTAGAATTTAAATATTAGTTAATAGAAAATTTCATAGGAAAATTTTTATGCAGTTTAGCAATTATGATGAGCATCAGAGAAGTGCTTATTCGATCGTATGACGTACAAGTTGCAAAATGAGAAAGCAAATAATGTTGATATAAGTTTCTTGTAGTTTACCGACACTGTATCGCGAATAAGCGTGTTAAGGGACAACACATCTTAATTCCACCTAATACCACTGATGATTGAAGTTGTAATACTTACGCAGACATAGATGACTGCTATGTATGTAATCCAATTAACCATCACATCTCGATCTGATTGTATTTTTGTTATATTAGTTTTTCATCAAGCTTATTAGCAACTTACATTTTGTCAGTTACCGTTTCTACTTACTGTTAAGGCGAATGCCATTTTCTGACGTCATACAGGGTTTACGTCACATCATATGTGATTTTTTTTTGTTTTGTTTTTTTGAAGATTAGCGTCAATGATTGTTCAATTATGTTGCCAAAGAGAGAGAGAGGAAAAAAGGAACACTTCTGTTGGTTAAATAAAGAAATTGGCAGCTATTTTTCATTCAATTTCATTTTTTTTTTTAAATTTTTGACTGGTGATCAATGAGAGATTCGTTATAAGAGAAAATAAAGGACATATATTAAACATATGTAAGAAAAGATATGCGCGTTTAAAGAGGACAAACACACAGACATACAGAGAAACACAAACACACACACAAAGTTAAAGAAATTCAGAGATTTTTTTTTTAAATTGCAATTAAAGAAATTAAGAATCATAAATTACTAAAATAATGATTGTAATAAATCATTATAAATTTTAAATTTAGATACTACAAATATCGCGACATTGTTTACTTTGAATGATACAACAAAAGGGACGATATTTTCTGTAAAACCACAAATGATACAACAGTATCATTTAACAGTAACTTAACCATTTTTAACAGAAACTTGTATTTTTTGAGACTTAAGTATTCTTTTGTAAGATATCATCCTTGGAGAATCTTTTGTCTAAATGCACTTCTTAGGAAATGCTAAGATTGTTTAAGTATTAAGACACAAAGTTAACTGACGTACTTACTGTACCAAGCTCAATAAAAATCACAGTTCTAAACCTTTATTAATCAATCTGTTATTTAGTAAATTTTCGCGCCTTTGACGACGACCTTCTTCTGACTAAAGAGCAAAAATGCATTGGAAGTGAAGGATTTACAAAAGTAGTATTTTTACAAATGAACTTTGGAATTGTTCAAAAACAAAATATTCATCATATCTTTTTGATCTTTATAATAAATATTTCAGTATTGTTACGATTTGAATAAGTGTTCATCGTTATTCTTTTTATTATACGTAAAGTGTGCATTCAAAATTAACGAGACGCTCTACTGACTTGTGAGTATCGCGTCAAATTTAGCTGAAATTCCGTTGTCAAATCGACTACAATTTACAAAATAATGCTGTTTTATATTTACTAATAAGCCCGTTTTACAGTTATTACCTTTGTGTATATGTGATGATGGATAATAGAGGTTTTCGTCGTCACTGTGTTCTGTTCTATTTTTTCTTATACAGTTATTTTTAAAATGCCATCAAACCAAAATTTACTTCTTTCCAAACATTATGTTTATTCTTATATATCAATTGTTTCAGTTTATTTGGCTGCGACATGAAATTAAATGGTTTGACCTAAATTTACATTTACACATTTGTTTTCTATTGTAATTATTGATTATCGATTTATTGCAAACGAAATGCAAATTAGTTTTCAAACAGAACTGTTCACTATGTTAACATTATATCTGTTACATGTATGTTTGGCAGATGAATTGATTCATGGACGAACTCGGGCAAGGTGGTACAAAATTCTAGATATCTGATTTTTATATGTTACTTTGGTAGTTCCTCTATAACATCCCAAACTTTTCCTTTCTTATTCGCCGAGAAACCAAGCGATATCCGTTAGCCATTTATTTAACTATAAATAATCAAATTGTAAAAAATAATAAATGAATCAACTAAATCATACTTATGAGAATTCGGAAATGTAGAAGGTTAAAAAAAAAGAAAGTACTTTGAAGAGTATTAGAAGAGTATTTAAATAAATAAGAATACACGGTAAATAAGAAAAATATAATTTTGGATTTATGTAGATATTTTAAACACATTTCATAATTAAAAATGAAGAGATTAATTAATTCCTAGTTATTTAATGTTAAATTACGTTTTAAATCACTTAAAATAAAATAGTTGAAGTTGAAGTTGAATGATTGTGTTTAACGAAAATATATAACAAAAACAAATAAATAGTTGAAGTTAAAACATTTGTTTTTGTTATATATTTTCGTTAAACACAATCATTTAATGAATAAAGATTATATTCATTAAAAGATGTTGTATCTTTTACTCAAGTTACATTATAATTTATAATGTTTGGAGAATTTGGGTAAAGATTTTGAAATGTTTAATATAAATTGATTTTATAACATTTTTCGAAATTATCCTGTTCTTAATCTACTATTACAATATATGGATATATACAGTAATAAAAAAAATTAATTAGATCTGTTTTAGATTAATGTAATTTTTTAAAATAGGACCATCAACCACAACATTGCTCTGAAATCGCTTTTGTTACTGACTTCACTGTCATCTTCATTTGGGAAGCACTGGTTAATTACAGAGAAACAAAAGAGTTAAAAGCCAAGAATACTAAAAGAAGATTTGACCTATTTTCATTAGCATCTTTTATCTAAAAATCTTCTGGTTGATTCAGTCGCCAAATTGTATTTATGAGTTCAAATAACCCACCCCTTATGAATATTTAATGATGTGGAGAGCGACCATGTTTCCTTTCCCAATTCACGTTTAACAATTACTTTTTCTTTCATCCTTCGTTCCTTTTTTCTTCTAGGGTTAGGGTGGTGGAAGAGGTCTTCATTGATCTTGAAAAAAGTTGAAGTCATCGGGAATTCCACTATTCTTCAATCCTCGTTATCAAACATTGCATGAAAACACAAGTGTTCTCACTCGTGTAATCGAATGATAATTGAATCGTGGTGCCATCTGGAGGCAAGAGGCCAGCAACCTTGGAAAGCAGGCAACGACGCTAGAGCCATGCTATGCATATCTATGAGCATCACGACGCAGTAAATGGAGTCGGGAGTATATGTGTGGGTGGCTCACTTTCTCAGATTGTCTTGCTGAAATATGGTCGGAGGATTCTTTTCTGAGAAGCACACAGTTTCCAATTTGAAACCTTTTCCTTCCTATTCCATCCTGTCTCTGTCTGCGGTTCCTCCTTTCCGATGACTCCAAATTGTTCTTTATTCCATTTTCTGCTGAGATGGTGGAGGCGGTGCGAAATGGGAACAACGAATCTGCAAAACGAATTGAAGCTATTGAATTGTCCATCTTGCAATTAAATACTAATTATTGAAATCTTACACAATGAAATAAGATTTTGTTCTTATAAAATCATGTTAGGCATCTTCTTAAAATATAATTTGAGATACGAAGGTTCCTCATTTCCTGATTCATATTTTTAATGTTGTTCCATTTCAATCTCATATTTCCATTTTTCTTGGTTCGATAAACTGAGTCTTCATATCTATGAAATTAATCCTACTAAGTTTCTGGAACCCGTAACAGCAAAAACATAACACGTTTCAGAAAGAACTTAAAGTCTACTTTCCTTAATGTATTATTCCTTATAATTTTTTTTCTTTTCTTTTCTTTTTTTTTTTAAATAGTGAAACGACATAAATTTTGACATTATTAGCCCATTTTGACATTAAGTCGTCTCCGGAATATGAACAGAAGAATCCTATTTATTGAAACTGCTTTGACTAAGAATATTTATTTTAATCATTTTATAGCTAGCTTACAAAATAAATCAATTCATACTCGTTGTTAAAAATCATCGTTAGGTTTCTAAAATATGGAAATGGGAATATAGGAACGGATGTATTAATAGCAAACTTTCAAACTACTGATGAATGCTGAAGGTGAAAAAGCTGAAATATTAAACTTTTATCTGAAGCAGATGAAGAATATCTCAAACATTGCCACATTTTATGTTGTCAGGATTTTTTTCTATATTATGCAGTTGTAAAAGTGCAGGTATCTTCTAGAGATCATCCATAACCTCACAACTTTTGTAGTAAAATACCTATCCGATAACCCTACCTTCAATTAAATAAACTTGTTCATTATATTCACGTGATGATTAATATTTACAATTGGAACTAACATACTTAAAAAAACACTTATTTCAAGAAAAATCTTCACTACATTACTGAGATTTGTTTCCAGTTTCCTCCATTTGTCAACCTGACGAAGGGTCCGAACTTAGATCCAGCAACATGAAGTGAAGATTTTTTTAAAATGGATTTTTTTAAAATGTTAGTTTAAGTGTGTTAGAACCCAATTGTAAATAAATAAAATTGATTGAGAATATTTAAATTATTAGTATATAATACATATTTAATAAATAAATCAATATTAATTTAATAAAAGTAAATAATGGTCCTGCCGGTCGTATTTAAATAGTACATACTGAACTCATCGCCACATATTAAAGGGAGGTCAGTTAATATTTAGGTTCTTTTATTACAAAAACTGATTAGTTAAAATTTCAGTTTGTTTTTCATTTCCTCACTTAATGTTTTAAATCAATAAATATGTTGATTTTCTAAAATTTCAAAAAAAACGTTTTTAAAAAAAAAGTTCTTTTTCCTTTATTCATTATTGTTATCTGATGAAGGACGTTAGTTCGGAAACTGTTATTTTTTAAGGTTTATAGATGATAATAAATTTGTAATATGGTATCCATCATCACCATTTGTATTCTCTACATGCTATGTAACTATTGAAACTACTAGCGATTACACGGAGCCTAGCTTAATCATTATATCTGTTATGTTGTTTCAAGGGTTTTTTTTTTTTTTGCTTCTTCTTCTCTGGTTATTTGCCCTGGTACTTCTGTTTTCTGTAAAACGGGTTTTTCAGTTGAAGTCCTAACAAAACATTTACGAGGAGGGATCATTGAGTTTTCAGGAAAATATTGACACAGTTCTTGAAATCTGTTTAGCTGACACGATCGCCGAACGCCTGATGACAATGTCCTTGTATTGTCCATCTGCGTACAGTAGCTCAAGGGAAACGAGTATTACAGGGTACTAGCACAGTGTTGACTCTTTCAACGCTTCGATATTGGTTTGAATTAACGCTCCTATTCGCTCAAACAGCTTCTGTCGAGTCAATCCCTTTGGAAAACATAGGAATATTGTTGTTTCGTTACAGTTATCTCCGGTAATCCTACGTATTACAAGCTTTTTCAATTATCTGAACAATTCCGAAGTCATTTATCTGATGGCAGAACATGGTACAGATTAGGTTGGAACCGCAGAAAACAATCAACATTTGATCAAATTGATTTGTTATTTTACAAAATAGCTTATTATTCTAGAAAAGTTAAAATTTAATCTATTTTTGTTTGAATTTTCCATAGTAAACAAAATAGTCAAACTTCGTTTGTTATTCTAAAATATCTACTTACTCAATTTGAAAATTTTTAATAAGTGTAGATCGAGATATTAAGAGAAAACAAATACCAACAGAGCTAAACTTTTAAAAAATAGCCTATATTAAATTAAACCAATTTCAGTTTCCAACTTTAAATGATTCTTTCCCTTGTTCGCCTTTTGGGTTCTGCTCTGGCTGAGTAACTCTGGCTGATGAGAATCTAAGAAACTCGAAACGGCCGTTCCGGGGTCTCAGCTTAACCCAATAAAATATTCCTTTTATTATCAATATGTTTTTGGCTTTCTTTTAGTCTTTAGAAGGTTTTGTTTTTCTTTTCTTTATTTTATTTTTTCCCCTTTATCCTAATGTTCTTTGTGGACAAATTCCTTTTGTGGTAATAATTTAAATGCCCAAGGATTTTGCTTTCCACTTTTGATTGTTTGATTAATTATATTAACGTGTCTCATATTAAAATTTAAAAATGTTTCAAGAACACACTTAAAAATAAAGATATTTACAATAAAAACATGATACTTATTAAAAATCCCGGGAATTTTTAATAAGTATCATGTTTTTATTGTAAATATCTTTATTTTTAAGTGTGTTCTTGAACCATTTTTAAACTTTTGATTGTTGTTTTTATTTTGATTTCCAACTTTAACCAATGAGGACACTTAGAGCATCATTCCACTTTAAACGTTTTGAATGTTTCTAAATGCAATTCCAAATCTACATTTAAAAAAAAAAGTTTGTTTGTTTATTATTTAGTGATTCATTTCAAAACTTGGTTAATAAGTTCAAATTTTACTTATTGTGAATTTATTTATGGTATATTATTGGCGATTTACTTTTTTGGCTGTCACAGAGTCTTAGAGTTGGTTTAGTTTGTAAGACATGTCTAGTTAAATATCCCATGCCTTCCCGACCATCCATCCTTCATCATAGGAAGCTAAATTTTTATAGATAGATATATATTACTACAAGATAGATTATTGTTTATTATGATATATATTCGACCACTAGATAAGGAGTTGCTGGGAAGTGACAAAATCATTATCATACAATTGCTTATGTGGATGTCCTGAAATTGTAATTAGTTAGTCTATCAACAATATAGCCTGTACCCCTGTCTAATTTCATAGTAGTTTAATACAATTGTAACTTTTATAACTTTTATAATTTTGTATTAAACTGCTATGAAATTAGACAGGTGTACAGGCTATATTGTTGATAGACTAAGTACGAACAGTACACGTAAAATAATTACTAAATTCACTGAAATTGTAATATAGATAAATATTATAAATTATTCATGATAAGTAATACATATTGCTTAGAAGTACTTAAAATGTGCTCACACTATCTTTTGTGTACCTATTTAGATATTGTTATGCTGGTGTTCGGAAGTAGATCTCTAACGAAATCTTGCTTTCTTTAGAGCAAGTAGCAAACTTTCATAGCAAATTCCGAAAGATGCTTACTATTTCCTAACACGGTTGATTATCAGAGGTAAAGAGGAAAAATTTAAATAAGTAAAATTGTTTGAATTATTACAAATTATTAAGGATTAAAAATGAACAATTTTTTTTCCTTATTGTTAATGATCATTGATTACACATATTTCATTCTCTTTATTACACAATGTTGAACCATTGAACGTGATTCTTTTTTGATATAATGTTGTAATATTTCAACAGGATGAAACCTATTTATTATTGATGTAAATATTCAAGTAGAATGACTTGAGAAAGCAGAATGATTAAATTCTGTGAAATATTGTTCATTTTAGTAAAGAAGAAGTTTTAATATGAAGTTTGAAGCGTTTTGTATTAAATTAAAGGAAGAAATGAAGGAGTAAAAGAAGTTTTGCTGGCTTTATTTTTCCGGCTTAGACTTCCTAGTGTAACATATTAATAAACGTTTATGAATAATATCATTTTAGCTTCATTTCTACTAAAAAAGTTTTATTGTGTAGTAAACAAAGTTTATGAGATTTGCATTATATTGTTTCAACGTGAACAGAAAAATAACGATTCTTATTTTATTGCTAAATATTAATAATTTCGGATGAAATGAGAAATGCGCTATTTTTAGATTCTAATAAACCGTAAAGTTAGATTTAGCCACTACCGGATATTCTGTCTCTATAGGTTTCCTTCGAACTAATTATATGACTTTGAAAGGCTTGATATTAAATTTTTAAATGGTCATGCTGAAAGTGGATCTTATTTTGAAAAGGGTTACAGTTTTAGGTTACAGTTTTGATGAAAAGTTATTACTGATTCAGCTGAGACAAAAAGAATATATTCGTAGAAAAAAAGTTGCAGCAGAAGTTGTAGGGTTTTTTTTTTTTAATGTTGAAGAAAGATAATTACAACTGCATAATTTCACAATTTTTTTTTTTAACGTACCATTAAATAGTGTAAATAATATCTGATGACTGTTAAAAAAAAATTAGAATAACTTATCGTGACTACTGCAAATTTTTGTTAAATTCTTGAAATTTTTGAATATTGATTAACTTTGATTGGATGAGTATTAATAAGTTCAAAACTGCAATGAAAATATAATGAAAGCTTTTACTACAATTCTTGTAGTATACTTCTTCCTCCTACTCCGCTTCTTCTTCTTCTTTTTCTTCTTCTTCTACTACTACTACTACTAATAATAATAATATCTATTCTTTAACTATTATAGTGAATAAAATCCTCATTTTTTTTAAATGTGTTTCTTTTTTTAGAGTTTGTTTCATTCACGATTTGCATAATTTTCTTCTGAACGCCAAGAAAATGGGGTGATGAAGACCATTTTGAAGAATACAATTTCAAATGACATAAAAAATATATTTTTGCTTCAATTAAAAAAAAAAAAAAGATACAGTCTATTTCCTATTAAATCCTAACATTTTATTCAATTTTTGTGATGTTCTCGGATGGTTAGTAATGATTAAATCTCCAAATTTTGTCCAAAAGTTTTATTTAAGAGATAAACCTTGACACAAAACTTTATAAAATTGAAATTTTTATAAAATATTACTTATGCTTCCTTTGTAAGAAAAAATAGTTTTCAATGATTTTTTTTTCGGAAAATTATAATAAGGATACGACAGTATATTTTCAGTTTCTCTGAAATTTTTACCTCATTCTTTGAAATTTGGTTTTTATTGAGTACTCGAGTAGTGTTTTAATAGTGCTTAGTTTTTCATTATGTATGCTTTCACCTATTCACCATTTTGGATTTGAAGCAGCTGCCTGATATTGACATTTCGTTGATGTAGTTTGACTTTTCCTATTCACATCAATTTATTGATGCGGAGGCTATCTTATTATTATATAAAGTATTATTAACTTCCAATTAATAGGTCCGTGTTTTGGATATGCTTCCAAAGCATATCATTTTGTTTTCTTCTTTTGTAAAGGCTTTGG
>JAFIDM010010028.1:62257694-62267807 GCA_023159025.1 Thereuonema tuberculata | reverse complement strand
AAACGGATTAGCACTCATTTAAAAAGGAATATAGTAAATAATTTGCAATTGTTCATATTCTCTCATATCACTATGGTAATTGTAGAAATTTAATTAAGATTGTACCTAATTTTTCATTAAATGACATGCTGTAAGCTAAAAAATGAAAAAAAGATAGTCCTCCCCAATAGCGGACACCTCCCAATATCGGACGAAACTTCCGGTCCTGTGACTGTCCGTTATTCGGAGGTAACACTGTATTTATATTCGAAGCAAAAATTTCTTAGTTCTCTCAAGCAAAGAACATAGTAAATACTTATACTGTTGATATAGAATCACCAAATTTTACTATTGAAAATTTTTTCCTCTGACTTACACATCAATATGAATGAGAAAGCTTTAAATATCAAATAAAAAAAAATGTTTTATAATTATCCAGATTACGATGATAACAGTAATAACATAAAATATTTTGTTTTTCAGCAAGGTCGGAATTCCTGTTATGATTGTTACGATGGTTTCAGAGCGGAGCATTTTATTATAATGAAATCGCTCTGTTTTCCACTGTTTTCGGGGAAGCAGAAGATTTTATTCTGTCTATAAGAGTTTTGAATTTATGACGATTTGGAGTGACTTTCTTTGCTTTTTTTTTTTGCTTTCTTCTCGTCTAAGACGTTATCTGACATTCATATCTAAGAAACAGATGAAGTCTATGTCCCCTGTGTGTCACAAGGCTGAGAACTTGAATTTTGTAATTATTTTAACCATCGAAGAAGCGCAAATCTGATGCCTGCAGAAGCAAATTTAATCCCAATCTAATTTGTTTTCTCTTTTGTTCAGTTCCCAATTGGTCTGTAATCGAAATGAAGAGAAACTGGTGGAATTCCATCTTCTGCAGCCAATCAGGAAGACCAGAGAATTTTTTTTATGCTTCTTTTTTTTTTCTAGATTCGATTTCATTAACGTTTCTGGTAATTTTTTTGCTTCTTCAGTTAGATTTTGCATTGTGTGTCCATCGTATCTCCATGCTTTTCACTATCCATTTGTTTTTCTTTCTTTCTTTCCTCTCTTTTCCGTAATTGACCAAAGAAATGAACTGTGATTCCTTTTTCTCTCAAGTTCTCCCAAGCGCTTCAAAGAGAAAGCGAGAAGAAAAACAGTTGAACGACTGTTTTTTTGTAGTCTCATCAAGCGTGTTGCTTTTCTTAACATTCAGAGTTTGTGTACGTCTGAAAAGCTTCCGTTCTGTGAATGCTGCTGAAAAACACTTTTTTTTTTGCTTAGGAAAATTTATATTTAAATTCCTTTATTTTCAACAGCTCCCATTGTTATCTTGGGTTGGCCATTGAATTTTGATTATCTACCTACAATCCAAGTTTAATGAAAATCATTGTAAAGAAATCTACTATTTCATATATAGCAGTGAATGGTGATACTAGGCGCGATATGTGATACAATTGGTTCAAAGTTTTGTTAAAATTTCATTACATAAAAGACAGATAAAAATCTCATGCTAAGCTAATCTTCCTTAGCTTTGACCGATTGAAACTTTAATGGCAGTCTGGTCAGTGAGGTTTTGAACTTGACATCATTCCAGCTTGTTTTATTGCAATTTAAAACCATTATAGTTTAATTCCATTACAGTAATTGCAGACAGAACAGCACTGACAATTTTGACAATATTTTTCCAAAGTTTGACAAGTTTGAATTACAAACTATTTGCAAGTCGTGAAAAGTTCTCCTGGAACTATTTTAGATCTATATATTTTGTAAACGATACAAAAACAATAAAAAAAAGGGAAAAGACCATTTTAATGTAGTTTTTTAATTTAAAAATTACTTCCAGTTATAAAAATTGAAATAGGAGTTATAGAAATAAACAGGTATCATAGAAATATATTTATTAGTTATAACTGTATCGTAATATTCTTCGGAACCTCTAGTCATGACAAGGAATCGTCACGTTATCGTGGTCGGACTGTACTTCAAAATTACATAATGGTTGAATCCATTTCCTATTCGTTTAATAAGAACAGAGTGATGGTTACATAGAGCATTTGTGTTGTAAAGTTTTGTATAATGATCTCTTTGTTTATTAACTAATTATTTTAATAACTAAAAGTCAATCAAAAGGTTAATACAAAAAACAAAAACTATGTTTCGCTTCACGAAGGACTCGTATGATTTTATTGTCCCCTATTCATAGCTTATAAAGTAATGTCTGTATATTTGATACATTCCAGATTTTATGTTTACATTCTTATCAATCAGTGAATCTCAATCTATAGTCCGACCATGATAACGTGACGATCGGAAGGAACCCCACGTGATTATGACATATCTGTTTTGGCCAATCACAAAGAAGAGCGCCTCAAAGCACAGGTATCTATTAATTTCTCTCCAAATGTCGCCCCAGAGTATTTTACAGAGCAGTGCTCGAAAATTATTTCACAGGTTGAAGATTATTTCCGAAAAGAATTGGAAAATGGAGGACTAAAATTAAAACTAAATTTTTATTTTAAGTTTTGATTAATAGCTAACGTAATAGTAACGTAATATTCTTTAGAACCTCTGCGAGAAGCTAGTGCTGACGTCGAATCGGCACGTTACCGTGGTCGGACTACACCTCAAAATTAGAGAATGGTTCAATCCATTTCCGTTTACTGAGCACAAAAATTTGAATAAATACGTTATGAAAAGAGACCCTAATTTACTAAAGTTTTCTATTATGTGCGTAAAGATTCCTTAGAAGCTAACATCTTTTGAATCTTTTGTCGTGTTTGAACGAAAGATTAAAACAAAATAATTTAAAGTTGTATTTAATTGCGGATGGAATTTAATTAATCACATTCCAGAACGTTTTCCTATTTCAAAGGAATATCTAGATTGAATTTTGCATTAATATCATTTCTAATTCACAGAAAGTAATCTGAAATAAATTCTTTATGGGCTTATTAATAGTATTCTGAGATGTTAAAGGTTAAAAAAAGAATCAATATTACGGACATTGATATGAAGTTCATTATCTTTTTTTCTTTTTATTTTTGAAGATTAGCACTCGAGTAAAATTAAAAGAATGATATTAATAGGATCAAGCTTTGAGCCTTGAAGTTTATTCTACATTAAAGATAGCTTATTAAAAATTAAATTATTCTTCTCATAATAGACCTATGTCCTCTTTCAGCTTTCTGTCAAATGGGTACCACGTTTCTTGCTCTAGACTATCCTTCTTCAATTTTTCTAATTTCTTGCTACTACTTGTCTCCTTCGAAAGAGGATACAATTATGATATAAAATATAAATAAATGAAACAGTTTTTAGAAAACAGATTCAAAGTTCTTTCAGAACTTTTTGGTTTAGCATTTCGTGGCTTTTCCAGCTCTCAAAGAATTTAATTTTTCGCTTAATATAACAGAAAATCAAATCCCATGTAAATTCATCTACTAATAGTCGTGTTAACACGTAACTTAATTTAAAATATTATCTGTTTAAAAAAATAGTTGTGAGAATCTTTAACTTTTCCTCTGTCAGTACTAAATTTTAAGTGATTTTATTTAAATACCAAATCGATGCAAATCGAGAGTTGAGTTTATTACATTATTATACGGTTACAAATTTAAGTATGTACTTTTCTTTTTCTGTACTCACCAATGAACATACACAAACTAACTGGTAGCATTGTTAGACGCGTTCGCTTTTCGTTGTTGTTATGCATTTATTAGTTAGCGGAAGTTTGTTCATTATCGCCATCGTTGAGTCATCGAACTACCAATTTCCAAAAGCACTCTGTAGATAGAAGCGGAGGAACTCTAGGGATCTATTGCAGTCGCAACATTGACTAATAAAAATACAGGTAACAATAAACAAGGTAGGGATAGCGATTAGTAAACCAATCACAATGGCTTCTGATACGTATAAGAAAATATAATAATGCTATCTCAAAGTTGAACCATAACACCTGAAAATTTCATTGCTCCTCAAAATTTCATTCCTCCATATCTACCTTTAAACTGCGATAATGTTCTGTGATAATTTTGCCAATTCTTCTTGTATTCTATCCTCTTCTCCTCCGCCAACCGCTTCTCTTCCTCTTGATTTCTTGGGCGGTGCCAATCTTCCAGAACTTTTGACATTTTGTTTAATTTATGTTGCATTATTGCTTTAATTTCCTTATTATTGTAAGTGTGATTGTTGCGATTATTGGGATTGTTGCTTTTATTGTCATTGTTATGATTGTTACGCTAATGATTGTCCACAGACGGACAGACAAACCGGGATTGTAGATTTCTGATACTTATATCAGAAGACTAAAAAATATTGTCTTTACAATTAAAGGGAAGTTCAATTATCGACTAAACTTTTCTAGAAACAAAAAAAATTTGGTGAAAATTGGTTTAGTGGAGATTAAACTGTTTCGTGTGTATAGACGGACGAACAGAAAAAGGAAAAGATTGAAAAAGGACAGTTTTCGCATTTGAAATGCAGAAGTGTCAAAGAAACATTCAAAAGAAAAAAAAACAACACACACACACACACACACAAATCCCACACATACAAAGGAAGTGTCTACTGAATCTATTTTTTCAAATTTAATGGATTCGGGTTTTGCAAACATGGCGCCGTTATCAAGAATGACGGTAACGAAACCGCCAGTTTGGAAAGGATCCAGGAATTGGACTCTCATTATCGCTTTCCTAATAAATTTTTTTAGCGTTCTTGTTCCCTGGGAATTAATTAATTGGTACTAAACGTTGATTCCACGTGGGTTTATCTTGAAAGGTATCTTCAACTGACGATTGCATTGAAAGCAAAAATTAACAGCATCTTTCAAGAAATGTTAGTTTAATGTTGATCTGAAACTCACTTAAGTTTTCTTTAAAGACTTAGATCTTCACCTCTGATTTCTTTTTCTTACTAAAACACTTTGAGATATAGTATTACAGTGATTCTCAAACTTTCGAAAAATCTATCATAATTTCGAGGAAAAAAATAATTTGAGCTCTTTCTCTAGAGATATATTTCTTTTTTTCTTTTAAGCATAAAGCTAATTTTACATCAGAATTATAATATATAATTACAAAACAAAGAATACTTAACAATAAAAATGTGAATAAATTTAGTAGCTATAGTGCTTATATTGTAGGGAGTGTCGACATGTTGGTCAAATCCATGTCAGATTTGACCATGATCCATACTTATTCCTATTATGTAATATCCTAACAATTAATAGTTGCAGGATACCAAACAGGATGCCTAGGAGGCAAAAGAAAAACTCTAAGTTTAATAATCATGATATCTCAAAAAAATTATCTTAACTTAATGGTTGATGACTTTTTCATTCATCGAATTATCGAGTATGAAACTGATACAACATTATAGATGAAAGAAAAATTCAGATTATTAATACATTACCGTTAATTAATAAAATTTCAGATTACGGAGATTCTACGCTTACTATTTATCTATCTACTGGATAAACTATCTATTTGATATTTATCTATTGCTAAACTATGTATTGTATTTGATAATGTGACTTTTCGGTGTAAATAATATTCGGATCACGACATATACAGTGAAATGCATTCGGTCTGTCCCAGGTAGAAGAGTTGTACTACAGCGAGTCAAATCAGTCAGTCTGTGAGTGTGTGTGCGTTTGTATGTGTACGTAATTCCTTAATAGCTTTTCAACCGCTGGATGGATCTTCATCAAACTTTGTATGCTTATTCAGGGATGAGGTAACTTTTATATTTGAAAAATATAGAAATTGTTATTGTTTAATTCAGTCCCTAGGCTGGCTAACATTCTACGAAATTCGCGAGAATTCCCATAGAATCACCTGGGAAACGATATTGAGATGGGTTCCTGTTGCCTTCCTCAGTAAGTCAATATGGAATGGCTTCAGACCGAAGAGAAAGTGAAGAAGAGGCTGGCAAGGACTGGAAAAGAAATTGAAACAACCAAGCTCGAAATACCATAAAGAAATTTCAAATTACTGGATTGAATATTAAACCGCTTATCTATCAATGAGAAGCTGATATTTGATGCTAATTAGCCAATAGAGTAACAGAAACCATAAAGATGCACTTAAAGAAGATACCATAGCAAGAAAGGAAAACATTATTCCAATTTAATTAAAATCTTTAAAATAAGTTTCTTATAAAGAAAAAGTTTAAATTTCAAGATAAAGTAAATTTAATCTTGGATACTCTGAAATGAAAATCAAACTTGAGACCTAAGATAAGAAGATTAAAAAAAAACATGAAATAGGAGATTAGGGAAAAGTAATCCCCTACTTTCTCAGACTTTTTTTTTAATTAGAAGGAAAAACAAACAGAAATGATGGAGGAAATCAATACAACAGCTTTGTTAAGCTTTTTTTTTTTTTTTTGAAATTATTGTCATATACCTTACCTTAATATCCGTAGTACGTAATAATTTTGTTCAACATTTTTAATGCTGTTAATGGAAAGAAAAAAAATTGAGACAATTTTTTTTTTTAGAATACAACTTGTATTCAAATGAACTCTCATTATGAACTCTCTCCGTATATGGTAAAGATAGTTCAGAAACGGATTTTGTAGCATAAGCACTTTTATGCTACATTTAATATATTAAAAGGAAATCCCTATTGATTTTGATTCAAATCGAACGACAGCTATACTTTCAGCGAAAACCTGAAAGTATTGTACTATGAAACGCAAGAACTTGCTTATATTCAGATAATTTTTCAAAATTCTACTGTGTTTACGTCATTTATCTGCTTAGATTGCCACCAGGCATTAGTCTCCAAACTATTTCTGTCATTTTGGCCTTTTCAATTTACTTGTAGCTCTTGCGTTGTTGTTTTTAATTTTTTGATCAAATATATTAAGTCGTAGGTGTTAGAAAGCACTGGTTTTACTTTTTCAGCTTTGATAGATGATTTTTTTTTTAACTTGCTAAGAAATTAGATTACCATCATACTCGGTATAGCCTATGCGATGGTTCATCATTTAGATATCCATTAACATTTTTCTAGAATGCTCTGAAGTCTGGTGGCCTCATAAGCTAATGTAGACATTTTCAGCCAAAACGTTTTCATATTCCAACAATTTCAAAAAGGCTGGCGGTAGAAAGAACCACTAAAAGCTTGAGACTATTTTTGTTTGTATGTCTTAAGTGTAACTACATTTCAATGTTAGATCAACTCTACCTTGCTGTTTTCATGTTCTGAAGGATTTTAACATCTGTTGTTAAGAGGTAAATGTTGACTTGCAAGTATTTTCTTCTTTTTTGCATTGAATTAAAAAATATTTCCGTTTCTGTATCCTGATCTGTTTTCCTTTTAAGAAACCTTCAGTGAAAACATGTTTACCGGAAATCCATTCTTCAATGAAGCTAATGATTTAAGAAAAATAACCGAAGATTTTAGAATGTAAACATTGAAAAAAAAAGGTATTTAAGGATTTAAAGCTTCTTTAGTTTCTTTCAAATATTAAAAATTTTCACAGAACACGCAAACTTGAAAAAGGAAAAGAAAAATTATATTAGTCTAAAAGATTTATTTAGCAGAACAATATGTTTCGATCTCCATACACCTCATCTTCAGTACCAATGATAAAATAATAGCATTTCTTGCTAATTAATCACTTGTTTTTCTTTTCGGCTTTTAACAATTTTATTAAAAACGTTTTAACAAAATTATAATAACACATTAAAAGGTTGAGACCAGTATTTTACTAGGTGACATCTCAGGATAGCTATTTCATTCTCTTTAGCAATCATCAGCTGAGAATAGTCACCAGTAAAACAACAAGGTCTAAAAATACGGAAATGATTATAATGTTAATCGGCAGAAATGCGGAACCTCCAATAATTAAACTAAAAACAAAAAATACACATTAAAAATAAAATTCATGTGCCATCCTCCGCCGGCTTCTCTGAATTTTTTATGCGCAATTAAATAAAGCTCCTAAAAATATTAACACATTAATATTGTGTCACATGAATTTTCTATATTTTATTTTTAATGTGTATTTTTTATTTTTAGTTTAATTCTTGGAGGTTCCACATTTCTGCCGATTAAAATTATAATAACTTTTAATATATTAAAATAACATTTAGAATTTTATATGTGTAAGAAATAAGACATGCTGATTAATTTTTTATATTTTATAATTCACAAGGAAAAAAATATTGAAGCTAATTTTGAGTTATTGATAGAAAAAGAAAAGGTTACCTACCCTCAAGACAAGAAAAGCCATGATCATTTGGCTGAAATCTGCAAACAGTTTGTTTTTCTATCGTCATAGGTTTCTGACTGATTTACAGAAGATCAACCACACTCTTCCCCTTCGTTGACAGTTGCTCAGAAAAATAGCTATCGTGAAAATTGTTTCCCCACTTCCATGAATGTTATATTCATTGATCTGTAACTCTTCAGCGATCTATTAAATCTAGCATTACGAAAAACAATTTTTGTTATATTCCAATATGTTCATCAAGTGCTAATATGTTCATCAAGTGCTGCTAGTAAGTAATCACTTGTAAGTCAGTAACCCTGCAAGAACTTCAGAACTTACTTCACCTGCAATGGTTGATGGCACATTTGTCGTTTCACTACAATAGTTCTTTCTCGAAACTTTGAAGAGAAAGACAGTTTTGACCTGAAAGTTATCTTTCGGAATTCAAAGTTCCTGCATTTCAGTAAAACAAGTCTGATATCTCCTGTAGAATCGAGTTTTCGTCAGCCAAGAAACTTCAAACGAAGATTCCCAATAGATTTTTAAGGAAGCTTTCTTGTGTGTTCACAATTTCCAAGGAGCGATAAGGAACAAGGCTACCCGCATCACAGATAGTAAATTTCATTGCTTTCTCTCCCCGAGACGAAATCTGCTCAACTCAGCATATTTAAGAAAATAACTTGTGCAATAAAAAAACTTGTAGGGGGCGGTGTACGATCATTTCCTTTCCCTCCATATGGCAACACAGAGCTTACAGCGTTTCCGAACTGCTGAAGGCAGGGGAAAAAAAAAGTCATGTCGTGATTGGCAGACGCCGAAAAGACGGAAATCTGAAAGGCAAGTGGCATTCCGCTTCATCTTGCAACTGGGAAAAAACTGGAAAAAAAGCGGTATTTTTATTTTGACTATTTCGTCGCGATTCCTAACACACAGAGACACATATATATATAGATATATATATTTGTTCCTTAAGCTTAAAGAATATAGTTTGAATACATTTTATTTTTTATTTTTTTGTTTTATTATGATTTTTTTTTTATTCGATTTGAACTATTCTTGGTCACGATTTTAGAAAAAGACTGCGTCTAAACAAGTTGCTATTGTGATTTTTTTCTTTAATCATAGAATAAAAACCATAAAAAACAAGTGAATATAATTTTGTGCTAAAGCATAAATTTAAGGGCGACCCATATTAATAAAAAAATTAAAAATAATAATAATAAAGGAAGTAAATTAACATAAGGAAAAATAAAAAAAAGGTAGGAAAAAAAAGTTAGGAAAATAAAAAAAAATAAATAAATAAATAAATAACCTATGCGGACATTCAGGATAAAAATCAAAAATAATAGCAAATATTAAAAGCAGTAACTCCCTCAAACAAAGAAAAACAATGATGGAAATCGAAAAAACTAGTTGAATTGAACCAAGTTTGAAAACACTTGAACCGATAATTTATGTTAAGAATCTTAGAACCTTTCTGTAGAACATTAGTGGAAGTTGCTATACAGTAAAATAGTGCTAAATTTATGTTTGTTTCACAATGGTCATTTATTCTATAAATTTTAATTTATTTTTCTGCGAATAAATCATTTTTTCACATAGTTGATTTCTTTCTTTCTATTGCTAGAAATCAACTTAACCGGGAAAACTACTAAATAATAATTGAAAGGTTGCGAATTGTAAGGGAGCTATGGACTACACACTTACCAAAATATGAAATTTTGGGAATGTTTTACATATTTTTAGGGAAGAATTTAAGATCTGCTGTTGATTTGATTGCTGACCCACATTTAATGCTATAAATATGCAAACAAAAGTGCTTTTTTAACAGAAAAAGAATTTTCACTCATTCACATTAGAATAGTGAGCTTACATCCAATTTGCCAATAGGAAGTCTGCTAGTGTATCACG
>JAFIDM010010028.1:62213441-62257684 GCA_023159025.1 Thereuonema tuberculata | reverse complement strand
TGAGCTTACATCCAATTTGCCAATAGGAAGTCTGCTAGTGTATCACGTGACAAACAGAACAACTGCAGTATCCCATAAGCTGTATGAAAAATAATATAAAATAATGAATAAAAATCACAGTTTTATTAAAACTTATTAAAAAGACTTCTTTTTAAGGCGTCGGATTATAAATACAAGAAAACGTTGCGATTGTTAGCCTTCATCAGTTCTACAAAAGAAGTTTTAATAATAATTTTTAATGTAACTGTGATTTTTTTTTCATTATTTTAAAACAACTGCAGTGTTATTTAAAGTTACATGTGGAATTGTGTGGGTTTTTTTTTTAAATAGGTTTTGCTTTAAGAAATTCATAATAATAACGCTTCATAATCTATTATTTACGGTAGAGTAATAATAAAAAAAAACTATGTTGTGGAAAACATGAACTGCTAATAGGAATTTGTTATAAATTGACTTATTAATAATCAGTCACTCAGTGTAAGATGTCAAACTAGACTTAGTTTTTAGTTTATTTTCTTAGTTTATTCAGACCAACCATCAAGTGAAAAAAAAAGTAAAAAAAACTTTTTGACTACTCTGTGGCAAAAGAAATTTCCCTCTTCTTCTTTTTAGAAGCAGTTAATTAAATTTCACAAAAGAATTCCTTCGAAAAACTTAATTAAATCTCGCTCGCTACTCTTTCTTTACTGGGTTACTGTCATTTGCAGGATTACGGCCCTAATAGCGTACTCGAGGTTAAGTACCGTATCGTTTCAAAAAAACAAAACAAAAACAAACTTACAAAATGTTTATGTTAGCATTTGATTTCAATCCTTTCAGTTATCTCTTAATGAATTTAAAAAAAAAAAAAAAAAACTAATACGTAAAAAAGGAACAAAAAACCTATTATCTTAAACAGGGCGTTTCGACCAGCGCAAAACTGCAAGGTCATCATCAACTGAAAAACTACCAAACAAAGCTGATGATGACCTTGAAGTTTTCTGCTAGTCGAAACGTCCTGCTTTACGATAATATGGGTTTTTTTTTTGTTATTTTTTTAAATGGTGCATTATTTTTTTATGTATTACTACGGTTTTTGATAAACACTCACTCCCACACGTTAAAGTTGAACTAAAAAAAAAAAGATATTCCGAGAATCAGTAGTGGTGATTTATCTTCCAATAATTTGATTTGTAACGAGCCTTTAATCGATTTTCATGCTGTCCTGGATCAAAAACCAACTGTCCATAAATGCCTATGATTCAAAATAAAAGCAGTAAACTAAAAACTCGTTTATCCGGATTTAATGGGACCGGATAAACGAAATTCCGGATAATTCCGAATATATTATATTAAATATATACTGTACATTAGTAGAGTCACGGCAAGCAGTATAGTTCACTGTGCAAATACAGTGTGCGTAGTTGAAGTATAGTTATAGTACAGTTATCAAGATATACAGTAGTTACTGTTGTAAAGATACAAAAACCCTTTTCATTATTGATACACTGTACTGAATAATGTTATTAATAGAGTTACTTATTCGCTTGTATACGCTATTAAAATTTGATTCTAAGGATGAAAAAATATTTAAAAATACACAGTTTTAAAACATGCTAAAAATGGTTTCGGATAAACCAGATTTTCGGATAAACGCGATTCGGATAAACGAGTTATAGTGTTTCTCAAAATTACTAAACGAAGAGTTATCTGAACTGATTCCAGATGCCTTTCGCTTCTATCTTACCCAATTAGTAAACGGAAACGAAGTTCAAAGTTTTTATTATTGATTCATAAAAGAAAAACGAAAAAAAGAAAGAAGAATAGAGAAAGAATAGAGAATAAAGAATAGAGAAACTTTCTTTATTTACGGAAAAGAAAAATTTAAATGTTAAATCCCTTAGACGAATAATATCTCTATTACAAGATGAGGAGATATAGAAGGAAGTACAAATCCGATTGTTTCCGGTAAAAAAATATAAATCCGGAAATTGAATGTCTATTTTTGTTTACGGCATTCAAAATGTATATTATTAATTTCATTTCCATCAAAGAATAAAATCAAAAATGTTTTTTAATCTTTTCCCTAATATAATCCCGGAACAATAAATGCGGGGATAATAATCTGTATTATTAATCTCCAAGTTATATGAATTTTCTTCAAAGGAGTACATTGAAGAAATAATCTCAGAAATCAAATCTTTACATATAAAATATCATACTTCATATCTTATTATCCTAAAATTATGTAAAAACCACATCACTTTAACGTATTTCCTTTAATATCGGTAATATTTCGCAGAACTACATCATTCCGCTTTTTCAAACCATATCTAATAATGATATTGAGTTACTTTCTTCCAATACATGACTTAATACTGATACAATCATGCACAATATTGACATACTATCATGTCATTATTAAAATAATCATATTTCGTTTATTGGAAATAATATGTGATTATTTTTAATAGTGACATGATAGTATGTCAATATTGTGCATAATTATACAGTAGCACCTCGATTATCCGACACTGTTTTCACCGGACCCTCGTTTAACCGATGTCGGTTTCCTTAATTTTTTTTTGGTAAAGAAACAATTTCTTCCCCTCCATCCCCCTTGTGCTCTCTCTTCTGCGGAATTTTCGAGTTACCGACGGAGGTCCGGTCCCGACAACTGCGGTTAATCGAGGTTCTACTGTATCAGTATTAAGTCATGTATTGGAAGAAAGTAACTCAATGCCATTATTAGATATGGTTTGGAAAAGCGGAATGATGTAGTTCCGCGAAATATTTTAAGTAAAATATCAATTTGAGGAAATCAAATAGTAATATAGGTTGTTTTTCTCGCCAATTGCATGCGATTCCTGATTCCTGATATATTTAAAAATAGGTGTAACGTTTGATGGGGGCTTGAGCAGAGTTGAGGGATCAATTTTAAGAACTGAGGAACGGAGGCTACACATTTTCAAATCATTCCAGTCGTTTTAAGATTGGTTTAGGGAGTCATTTTTGAAGTACGGAGCACTCAGAAACATTATGAAGTCCAATTTCAACAATTTTTCCAATATTTTACTAATTAATGAAGATTTTTTTGGAAAGTTAACTGTGTAAAGTATGATGTTTTACTTTATATAGCAAAGTTTATTCTGTTTCATTTGCTCAAAAAGAAAAAAAAATACATTCAATCCTGTACGAATTGAGCTAATATCCGCAAGATGTCGCTTATGTATGATATGGAAATTCTAGATCCCAGAATAGATAGCAAGTTTAACAACGATTACCCGAAGAGCTCTCAACCGAGGTTGGCTGGGTTGTTTCAGCCTTTTTTTTAATCTCCCGAGTTCGTAGTCAGAAAGAAATATGCTTAATATTCGCGGGCTATTTTGTTCGTGAGTTGAACCCCCGCAAGAGGAAAGTTCCACTTGAGATTCATTTCAAGATCGTTTCGCTGTAGTGGGTAAGAGACCAAGTGAAATAAATCGTTTGACAACCGCGCGGGGAAGAAATATGCAATGGTGGTAGCAGAGGATTCATCTTACTACGGAAGATAGCGAATAACTAAATGAATGAAATTTACATTTTAGATGCGATTAATAAAACCTTAGCAAAGAAAGATTAATTGAAGTAAAATTGTTTCTACTTGCTCTCCTTGTCCCCTTAAACTTAAACGAGAAAGTATATAATCGTATCAATATATAAAACTTGATTTATATATTGTCCATTTCTTACAGCTGTTGTCGTTTTTAGAAACTGCAATTGTCCCAATTTTAACTTTTTTGGATCTCCAATATTGATTCACATTTTTTCCTCAGTTTGTAATACGTGGATATCTATAATAATGTTTTAACTTAAAGACACGGTAATGTAATCAATAATGCAGCGATCAACATCAAATTTATTTATTTATTATTTTTTTTTTCAGACAGCTCCCAGTTTGAATGTTTAAATGTGCTTAGATTTTGGTATTGATAATAGTGTGTTTTTGACGACTCTTTTTATTAAGCCTCAACCATTCATTGATCAAAAAGTGATATTTAATGTTATTTGACAGGTTGTCTTAATTGTGGTTTTTGGTATTTCTATATCCTTTTTTTACTTGTTCAGAGTCAAGTGATTTATCAAAAGGTTTTCTAAAACCCGAGCGCATGCTAGAGATTAACGAAGGATTAATCTCGGACTGACTTGCTAAGTCACCTTAAATCGTATCAGTCACGAATCTCTCGAATCTGAGTTTAAGCACGCCGTTGGGCTTCCTTTTAGTATTTTAACTTAAAAATATTTTTTGTTCAGACGACAAAATACTGTTGAAGATTTATATGAAGATGTTTCATCAAATTTTAATATTGGCCCTGCTAATTATGAATTTCAACTTATTCCCTTTTTTAGTTTTTGAAATACTCACTCGTGTCTTGAGCGCGCAAGTCTTACGACTGGCAAAGCACCAAGGTAAAGAAAAACTTGCAGCACAAATTATCTTTTTATTCGACGGATGTTTGTATGTGTGGAATTAAATATTCTTCAGCAGATATCCTTGCCTTGATCTCAGATCTTAATTAAATACTTTGATTTTGAGATCTTCGGTCTATCGAAATGCTGTCACTTATCTGTAATTCAGGTGGGAGGAGGTATCCGCTGAAAATTTACGGACAGATAAATCACATCACTGCCAACAAGAATTCACCGTCGCGCCGTGAGTCATGTGATTTGAGAAGTGTGCCGTCAGCGCACGAGATAAATCAGTCGTCATTTGCTTCCTCTGGCCTGTCTCCCACCCACTGCCTCGCGGAGTCCGACGAGACCATTGATCGGTCTTCTTGTTTTCTCACGTCGATACTGAAACATAATAGAGGGGAGGTGGGCGGCTGGCCTCGTTGCCAACCCCCACCTCCTCCCATCAACCGCCCTTTTACAAAGGCAATTCACATAAACTGTAGCAGAGATTGAGAAGAGCACCGAAGGGGTAATGTCTCTCATGTCGATTCCAGACCACGTTTGTAGAATTGTTGTAACATCCATTCAAAGTGACATGGTCTTATTGATTATGAAGATCCCCAATGCAAACGAGGACTGGCTTGTGAATTTTAATACAGGACGATTCAGAAACGGGAAACTCAAGTGGTGTAACGACAGTACTTAAGGATCGGACGATGAAATGAGGTCTCTCATATGATGGAAAAGTATAAAAGAAATAATAAAGTATTTCTTGAGACAATTTAGAATTTGAATTCAACTGAACACACCAAAGCTCTTATTATCTTTGTAAGTATGGAAAACACAAATTTATTTTGAAATTTAAACAAGAAAATTATAATTTGTGAAATACTATCAAACTCACACAAATTAATCAAAAGAACTTGTATTAACATATTAATAACATGTTTCGACCTCATCTCTCGAATCTCGAGAAAGACCGAAATATCAGGTCGAAACATGTAATTTATATGTTAATACAAGTTCTTTTGATTAATTGTGTGAGTTTGATGTTATTTCACAGAAGAATTCCACACGTTAAAATCGTTAATGAAAAAAAAATATATAATTCGTATTCTAACTTTCGAATATCAACTTGAAAATATTTTCTTTAATTCATTTTTTGATTTAACTTTAACATGAATCCTAATGATTCACGTATAAGTGTATGTCTCATTGGATGGTTAAGATTAATAGTTTTCGTTACTGTTTTTCCTTTACGACTTGCAATACTAATGTAACGTTCCAATTTTATAAATCTAACTTCATTCCAACAGAAAATACCCATAATTCCCAGTGGAAGATTTATAAATTAGTCAGCGAAATATGGTTTATTATAGTAACTCATTTCGTCTTACTTTATATACTAAAACTTCTATGCTGTCTGTATGTTCAGCAATTTATTAAATGAATTATTAATCCAATTTTTATTATTCATGTTTTATAAAAGAAATCTTCAAATTAGAATTAATTAATTATTGCCACAAAAAATACCAGTTTCATTTAATATCTATTGGCCTGTGAAAGAATGAAAATTTACTACTACTTTATTACTTAAAAGTTTACTGTTAAAAGGTTAGAATTCAAGTTTCATTATTACCACAGTAAGTCCTTAGAGGTTGGCAATTGAACTAAAATAACTACTACAAGACCTCAATATGGAGGATAAATATAGTTAGGTTTATTTTTTATATTAGTTATAAAAAAACCCAAATTCTGACTTTCTAGATAAAATGTTTAGACAATGTAGTTCTCATTATTATTCAATCATAGCAGATAGAGAATTGTCTAAGCCTATCTTTATACTCTCAGCTTTTTGAGATTATTAGTGTTTTGATGGCTGTGATTACGATTTATTGAGAATGGTGATTTGTATCACAGATTTCCTCATCAAAGGTTTTATCAATAAAAAAAATCAATACAATTTGTTACTTTTGACAATAGTCTCCGAAGTCTTAGTACTCCATTTTCTTTGTCTATTTGTGGAAAAAATTGGAAAAAAATCCATTTAGTAAGTCTATTTCGTTTGGTCCTACTCCTCCTATTCTTCCAAATAAACCCCGAAATCACATTTCGTAAACGGCAAAACTAATTTCTTCAAAATTAATACAATCTTATTTTTCATCCAGATTAAAAAAATCAGTAGTATTTTGGTCTCCCTCTCCCCCATACTTAATCCTCTGAATGGTTGCATCCTTAGTCTTCACTATGCGATGGATAGTTGAGCGTATAAATAAAAATAATCTGCATGAAAATTTATATACTAAATGATCCAGGTCCAATGATTCTGGGAACTTGATTAGACATACAAGCATTAGAAATGTTTAACAAAACTTAAAAATATAACGACATTCATGATTTTGATTTTCCACTAGTGCTACTTTTGTGAACTGCTCGTTTTCGTTTTCATTTCTTTTTGATAGAGAATTATCAATATTTACTTTTTACCATTCAAAAAAGATATAAATATTTTTATTATTATTCTTTATGCTTTTTTTTTATTGCACTTAGTCAACGTTCCTTTAAAATCAAAAAAAAGACAAATAGAACTACTTGAAGAACTTCAACTGTTCTGCTGTTATTGAAGAATGTCTTTTCCTGGAAGAAATATGTTTTAAGGTTTCTGAAGAATATTTATTAAATCACTGAGCGATTTCCAGGATTCGAGAAAGATTTTGGAGACTTCATCCTCTGGCAAAATGAAGGATCACTTCATTTACTTGGCAGGTGAAAGACTTCAAGAAGACAAGTTGGTTCCACATTGACCCCTCCCCCCCCCAATAGATTTTTTTTGGGGATGGGGGTGGGCAAGGGTTGGAGAATAGATTTCACTTGTCCTAAAGATAGAATTAAACAACATTGTAGTAATAAATTCTAGTTTTACAATGCATAAAAACTATGAACACCAATATGGATATTAATTTTCAATATTTATAGTTACAATGCACAATTGCAATGTAATGAACACTTACAATGTTACTTTATATTTAAGTAAGTTTCATAGACAATAATTTCTGCATTTTATGCTGAGATCGTTTTACTCTTGTTAAAAAAACTTTGAAAACTATTTCGCAATATTGCTAAATCTGTAACATGCGATATAAAGTTTAGTTTTATGTAATGTATTTCTTTTCGTAGAACATATTGTTTGAAGTGCTACGAAAAGAAGACCGTGTTTGTTTTATAAATTAGTTTTCAAGTTAAAATCAACCAATAAACGCGTTATAGTGAAAGGAATTAAGGTTTAATAAATAATATAATGTACGGGCAATATTATGAGATGATAGTGAAGAGCCTCCGCACTTGACTAAAAAAGATAAAAGAAATCAAATTACAATAATTACAAGAATCTAGTCAGCACTCTGCTACTACCAGGTTGTATATTTTATTGGGATTTTATTTCTTTTATCTTTTTTGGTCAAGTGCGGAAGCTCTTCACTATCATCTCGGAATTAAGGTTACAGGTGAAAACTTTAAGAAGATAATTTGTCTCCACATTGATCCCCCTCCCATATATATATATGTAATTATAGTATGTAATTTTTATAGTTAATCACTATTTTAATGATATGCTACTTAAAACTCCTTCCAAACTAGCATATACTAGCCTTCACTACCCTTCGTATAGCAAAAATCTCCTAATGGTATTTGAAATATATGTACCATTCGCAAATAATGTCACGGAAATCTCAAAATCAATCTTAACAATCAATCAGAAAAATATGTTGCTATGTACTGACCAGAATTACCATATAGTTTCCTTTCTTTCTGAATCATGTCCTTTATTTTTCCCGTAGCTACAGTCAGTCCTTTTGTAGATTAGCTGAGTCAATTTATCATGAAATTCTTTTATGCTCCAATCAACATTTGGATGCCGCCATTGTGCTTCCTTTCAACTGAGTCTTTTAAGTTGCACATGCATGAATTTTACATTCCATTTAATCTCATGGCAGATTTTAAAAACAAAAGAATCTCTTCCAAAAAAAAGAAGTAAAATGCAACCGCCTGACTTAATGTTTATATTTTTTAGTCTTTTAGGGTTTTATGTTTTCCTGTTATGCTCATTAACCTTAACTTGTAGCTTATTTGTATTATTAATTTATTTACATATTGAAGAATTATACGGTCTGGGGAATGAAAAACCATAAGCAATAACAAAGAATAGTAATGTTGAGATTATGCAATTACAGTAGACTCCCGTAAGTGGAAAGAGGTGGGAGGTTTAAAATAAAAACTAGAAAATTCCTAATATTAGCAAATTTCTGAATAATTCCTTGTTGCAATTATAAATTAATAAGCAGAATGTTACTGACTGAGATGGGACTACACTTAAACATTTTTCTTCTCTGCTTTGTCTATTTATTTGTTTGTATGCAGAACGTTAAAACAGCTCGACAGATTTCCATAAAATTTGGTGAATAGGTTATTTATGGTCGAAATTAACACATTTATTTAGATCTCCATCCATCTCCTCTCTCAAGATGATCCGCAAAATCCGTCACTAAAATGATTGGGCTGATTTTTTTTAAAAAATTGGGTACGAATTTATTTATGGTCCTTAAAATCTGAATATGAATATTTTGACACCTATTCTGGGCGCTGCATATTAAGCTCCAACGACTCGATAAAAATCTGCGCATGTATCTAGTCTATACCAAACTTTTTTTGTTGGCATAGCATTGTCTACTTTGTAATAATAGTAATTTAGGTTTTCTAAGAACTTTCTTTCTTAATCTATGTGAACATATACAAACATGTTTCGTTCATAACATGTACAAACATGTTTCGTTCATGTTAAGCAAATGATTGAAATGAATATACGATATCTGTGGATTACTACTTTATAACTTTCAGGTGATTAAATATTTTTATTTAAGAGACTGCTTTAGAACTTGAGGAGACCAAGATTAAAAATAAAAGGTCTGTGTTAATTCTTATAAGAATTATAATTTGACTGTTATTCTTCACTATGCTTCTACTACAATATACTGTGTTATCTATGAGTATACATACAATATAATGATAATCATTATCAGCCTTCTTCAGGTGATGGTAAGGCTTATTTATCTTACCAAATGTTACAATACGAGACTTACTAAGAATAAACCCGTGATAATTAATATCAAGTTGAAATATAATAACAATAAAATATTCTTGCTACACCCGGAAATATAGTACCCATCGGAAAAAAAGATATGCAAGGAGAATAACATCAGAATAGTGTATAAAAATTCAAGTAATATATATTTTCAAGTTCAAAATATTGACTTATTCAAAAATGTCAAAGAAACAAAACTGATATCATACAATGGGAGTTGCACATTATTTGAAATGCAGAGACTGTGGTGTTAAATATTTTGGAAACACAGACAGAACATTTAATGAAAGTCAACAAGACCACATCAGAGCCTGTTACACTACGTAGTAAATAAGGAATAACTGATTGGGCCTTTCCTTAGGAAATAATACAGAACCATTGACAAAAATTCTCTTTAGATTCAATGTCGCGTTTTATAATAGAAATATGGATTATTCATTGTTTCAAATGTATAAACAAATATAAAGGATTGGTAGTTAGTTCTTTGGATGTTTTCAACAATAGTTAGTAACTTTGGAAAAGATTGCTAATCGTTAGAAACAGAGTGTTATTACATTTCAACTTGATATTAATTAGAACGTGTTTATTCTTAGTAAATCTTATATTGTAGAGTTTCATAATGTAAATAAGCCTTAACATCACCTAAAGAAGACTGATAATGATATACAGCAGAAATATTGTACTGTATATATATATATATATATATATATATACTCACACATAATATATTGTAGTAGAAGAATAATGTTTCAGTCAAATTGGATGCAACATAATAGTTTAACTATAACAGAGCTGTAACATTTATAGTTTATGGGCTCAGTTTGATTGTTTTGTTGAACATATATTGTTTTAAGAAATATTATTGAAATCTGCTGTTAAAGATAAAAGATGTAGGCTAAAACTACAAACTCCTGAAAGAAAGAGAAGTACCTTTCTTAAAATCTCGATTTTTATTTTTATGTCGTGAAAGCATAATTAAATCCGCTAATACTTACTTAGATTGTCTGAATCTAAATAATTTTAATCACATTAAACATTACGCAGGTATTAAGGAGATAACTAAAAATTTAATCTTTATTATTAAGACACACCTCAAAATCAGTGTTTAAATGTTTTCAAAGTTATCTATGGAAATCACGCATACAAGCTCATTCATAGGTAAACTGACTGCCATTGAATAGCCTCATTTTCTTAGGAAAGCAGTACAAATAGAAATTCTTTCAGCAAATAAAATCATTAAGCCATTTAAAATCAATAAAACCATCAAAATTACGAAGATGCTGTCCTTTTAACTAGTTATAATATACTTGAAAAAGAATAATGTGTAGTGCGCATTTATATTTTTATGTGTGCATTTTGTATCTGTGTTGTATGTTTTATATATCTCGACTTGAGTACGTTTTAAGAATCTGTGTGTGTATGTGTGTGTGTGTGTGTGTGTGTATGTGTGTTTTGCTTATCCTCGAGTTTTGTATGTGCTATGTTTTGTATGTACTATGTAATTGTGTATGTTTACTATCTAAGGACACGTGTAGAATGCGTAGTTTGTGTGTGTTGTGTACCCAAAACATGTTGTTTTTTTATCTATACTTGGTCTGTTTTGTGTGTGCGTGTGTACCCAAAACATGTTGTTTTTTTATCTATACTTGGTCTGTTTTGTGTGTGCTTGTGTGTTTGTGTTTTGTTTTGTATATCTATAAAAATGTTTGTTTATGTGTAAATTTATATCTATATCTGTATCTGCTTATGTTTATATATATTTAAATATATAAATAGATATTTATAAATGTTTTTATATATCTACCATGTATACGCCTTTTACATATCTATGTCTGAATGAGTTTAGTCCCTCTATACCTGTACGAATGTGTATCCCTTCACCAACCACCTTTTTGCACAACAACAAGCAACAAAATTAGAAATGAAAGTGCAAAGAACCTTTTCATTTTCCTTGATCTTTTTTAATGAATTTCAGGAATAATTGGTGAAACACTTCTGAACTTGTGCCCGGCACCATCACTTTTTTTTTTCCATGCAGCCCTAAGATTACCTCTGCGACACAAAGGAAAGATTCTTCCCTTAGAAACCATCTTTTCTTTCAAGGGGTTTCTGCAATTGGAGTTAAAGAGAGTCTAAGACTTAATGATCACCTCCCATTCTGTTTTTTACTGGTTAGTGACCGAATTGAAAAGGCGAATGGGACCCGAATGAAGGAAGAAACTGAATGAAGAGTAGAGAACAAAGGACGGGTTACAAAAGGCAGCAAATCGAATTGATGAAGGAAAGATATCGAGGCCGATACAATGGCGTACACCAAGATTCCCTCAAACCCTCGCCTCTAATTGAATCGCGTTGCTTTTCTTGTGTTTCAGTACAGCAGTCTTCTCTTAGCAGAGAAGAATGTAACATTTCATCGTAGAGGGGTTAGAACCTCCCCCCCTACAGTCCAAGGGTTTGGAGCATCAAACTGTATAAGCTGTTGTAGGACTTGATTTAAAAAAATTAGTTTAAGATCTTTCCTGTTTCACTGGAATGCTTTCTAGGACATTGTTCTTCCAGAACTTACCTGCAAGGGAAACGAGAAATCTTAAAGCTAGAAATTGAAACAACACAAAAAAATTGTTGGAACAATAAGCCCAGTGCAAGACATTTAAAGGACAGTACAAATTGTATCTTGGAACGTAATGCAATAGGCTCAAGAACTAAGTAAACGCCAATTCAGTTTAAAAAGAATACAAATAATTTGTAAGTAGCGCCGTTGTGCAGAAAAGTCAACAACTATTAATGTTATGATCTGATTTTTTTTGTCTAATTACTAAAGTTTTCTCGTTTTTAAATTATATAGCTAAGTTTTTCTTTTTCTTAAATCAGTTCCATTCAAGTGCCGTTTTATGTGATTCTATTGTCATCACATCATTTTTGAAGGTTGAAAATTAGTCCTGCGTTTTATTCCCACAATCCTTTGCTGTAAAATCAAGGCCAACTAAAAATACAGGCCCGGGCGGAAAAGAAAACTGCAGTAATCCTACTGCACGGCGTGTAACACAATACAAGTAATAATTCTTATTGTCCAATAATAAACTGCTTTGGAAACCTCCATTTATTTAAGCGTTTCAAAACCTCCAAATTCGTACGTCGTGCCGTAGGACTGCTTTCGAGACGTTTTTTCTTTCCGTGACGAGGTCTATATAAAAACAGGCATTCCTGTAAATTCGGTGGTTTCACAATCGGCTAAAGAGACATCCCATTGTGATCCTATGCTTATTGGCAGTCTTTATGCTACTAAATTTATGTGGATTACTTATAATAGTTATATATTACATGATAACGTAATAGATAAAATATATACAGTATAATACTTTATAACAAAACAAAATGAGAAATAATACTTTATATATATAATATAATGTGTAACTTATACAGTAAATAAATACTTACTAGAGATTTATAAACTGAATAGCTTATTCAGTGCTAGGTGAATGCATTGTTTTCTTTAACAAAAACAAAGAGAAAAATGTAAATAAGCATTTATATATGAAAAGGAAATATTTACATACAATGAATTGTTAGTGAAAAATCTTAGAACAACTGGAAATAAGAAGCTTCTGGAAATTCACAAAATAAGAACATTTCCTGTGCACTCTCACTTGCTTTCAAAAAAGAACTGCAAAATATTTTTCTTTAAAACAGAATGTTTGCTTTGTGTGGGTGCTGTCTGAGGATTCTGAATTTAGATGAACAGCTTGATGATCACCAAAAGGAAATTTTGTCTAATTAGGAGCACTCGGACTGTCTTTGTAATAAAGAACTGAAGAATTAAATAATTAAAGAATGTAAATTCCAAAGAGATATGCAAGATTATGTTCTTAAAGCTACCCGCACACGAGGGAGCTTTTTCTGTGCAACTCGAGGAAATTGAGGTGCACAGAAAAAGCTGCATGCGACTATCAGTGCGCAAACGATGCAACATTGTTAGCGCCGCCGTGCGGACAACAAACGAAGCACACTACGAATTTGAATGACATCACTGGACATGACGTCAAGGATACTGCTATGATATCGTTCCAAAACTAAATATTTGTGATTTATTTTAAACATATGAGAAATATTTTTATAATATTATTAGCCGGTATGTAATCGCAGTTGATGGCAATAATGCGATTCACGAATAACAACGACCAACAGCCAATAATAATCCATTGCTCACTGAAACAATGACGTCATGTGGCAGTTTCCGGAAATGGTGAATGAGCGAAACTCTGCTTGCGATGTGAAATATTCAAAAAAACTAGGTTTTTGAAACGTTCTGATACATTCTGCCGCATTAAATTACTGCATTTACATATAAACTGTATTTATGTGTAAAAGAAACTCGAAATAATCTGATATTTTTGCTGTATTCGCGATTCGCCCATCTGAAGCGAAGGAAAAATGTTTCGACGCCATGTTTCTTCCTTGAGCATGACGTCACGCCTGACGTATAAAAATGCTGCACTGTGATTGGGTAATTCCATGCAACTTTCCGTGGTGCACCGCCGTTCTGTGAAGCTTTTTTTCCATGCAACTTCCATGCAACTTGGCCCATGCAGCTCAAAAAACCGCTCTAGGCATCAAGTTGCACATGCAACTCGGCCAAAAGCTCCCTCGTGTGCGGGCTACTTAAGTTTATATGATAAGATTACATTAGTATGTTATAGAAGGCTACAAAATGTTATCTAAGCTTATACTGGATAATATAAGGTTGCATAAGTATGTAAGATTACATTCGTAGATTACGAAAGAATATTCGGATTGTGAAGACTACATGGCTTGAAAGCCTCACTAAAACATGAATTACAAAAGTCAATTAATTATTTTAGAACTTTTGTAGGTTGAAAGGATTACCGCTTGTTGTTGTTTTCAATTTTGTTCTCTATAATCCCGGTCTCAGGTGCAAGAAATTTTCCGGGTCGTAACTGCTTTATCTACAGATTGCTACAAAGAGAAGTCGTTGTAGCCATGATTCCATGACTCCGGCCCAATTATACCTGCACCTGCTTCACTCTCCAATTTTTAAGCTACATTGTATAGCATTAAAGAACCGTCATCTTGGTTATCCCAAAAACTACATATTCTGGGAAGCCTAAATTTTAATTGTAATTGCGACTCAGGATGTTCTATCAGGTTGTAAAGAAAGTTATCGGAAAATTCAAGCCTTTGGTACAATCCAGAATATCCGTTTAACAGCACTGTACTTAATCGTCCAGGCAGTCACCGTTGGAGCTAATGACCTTGTTCCACCGCTCTATGTCTGATTATCTACTATCGACCTAGAAGCTGTGTGAAAATTCGTATGTCAACTGTCATTTAAATACATTTTTATTCCTGTATCCTTTACAAAAGATTCAGCTTTTTCTATAATGAAACAAAAATCCTAGATGATCAAATCTCTACGAAACGTCGAGGAGCTAAGGAAACTTCAGTAGGAAACATTGATTTTCTCCGATCTCCTGTTAAGACTTCACGATAGATTTATCTTCTGTAGTGTTTAAGGCTTACGAAAACCGTGGTAAATGTAATAAAGAACGAAATTAGGAATTTGCTGGCGATAATTGATGCGGCACGAGCGGCGTTCAGACAGCCCCTACGTTCATGTGGCCACTTGTGCAGATATTACCTTATTGAAATAAAAATCTAATTTCTCTTCTGAAATTAATTAACATGGTCGGCGTTTATTTATTGAGTTACAGATTCTGACTGATATTAGTCAGAGGCACATCGTTATTTGAAAAAAAAAAAAATGGCGGAAGCTCAAAGGAATGCTAGCAGCAAATCCGTATTGGAATTTCAGTGCGAAATGAAGATTAATTATTGCTATGTTTGTTAATTTTGGCTAATCATTATGTTGAATTGCGTATTTAAAATTTCGGGTCCAAATTTTCAAGCACTCAAGCACTTAAAATTTAAGGAAATGTGCGGAAATATTAAAGGATGAAATCTAGTAGAGAAATAAAAAACAAGCAAAAACATATATTTTTTATATATTTTTTTTGCATTATGGATTATGTAAATGTGAATTTGGAGACTGGACTAGGAGTTTTTCTGATTGAAAAAGCAGTTCTGAAAGAACTTGAAGCCTACTTCCTAAAACATTGTGTTTAAAACAAATATGGTCCTTTTTTTTAAAAAAAAGTATGAAAATTACGCAAAAGTCTCCGCTTAATTTTAAATTATAACATCTATTTAGAAGAAACAGTAAAACTTAGTTACTTACTTACTTCTCTGAATCCAGTTAATTGCACTTCAAAGCTTGCGTTATTAGTAGATTAATACGCATTGTTTAAGGTAGTAAAGAAATCCATGTTTTGCTTTCGAATTATTTTCTATGAGGATTTTTATCATTTTTTTGTTTTTGTCATATTTTTTTAATATTTGAAGGCTTCCACATTGTAGAAAAGCAAATATCTTATCACATTACTAAGTGCTTGTTGCAGCTTCAGAAACAGCAGAATCATGTAAAATAGAATTTGAACGTCTGTTCGAATCCCGAGTTGGCTTGATATTTCTCTTCTGTATTTGTTTCAGTCTAGCGTAGAGAGATCGCTTGGTCCAGGGTGTCAAATTTTGACTCGTTTTTATTTGGAAAATAATCTACAATTTCCTTCCCTTGAAAGTGAACGGCATACACAAAGATCTCATTTTGGAACCAAACCAAATTAAACTTTCTGGTACTGTAATTAGATAAGTAAACTATATCTGTATCTAATGACATATTTCCCAGTTTGATGTTTAAAAAGAAAGGCCATCATTACTTTCAAACAAAAACAACAGAGGGCAGAGTGTTTCGATGCATAGAATATTATATTATATTCTTGAATCTTTAACATTTTTAAATGCCTATCCTGAGACCATTTATAATCAACCAGCAGTTAAAGTCATACCTCCGTGGAATGTAAGCTACACTGTATTACATCTAAGCAATAAATTATATCTTAAATAGGTGGGTAGAATTAAAATTACAGTCATCCACTAAGAATACCAGAGTCATGCTGCATAGTTTTCATTTAATGCTGAAACCCGAACTCCTTAACCTTAATTTAAATTAAGTAACTATCGTTTATTTCTGTAAAGAAAAAGTTTTATTGTGTTTCGGAATTCGTTTCTGCTCTTCCATTATCTTTTTTCTTTCTTTCTTTATTTTCAAGAGAAATTTGAGAATTAAATTTCTGGTGTAATAAGCCATGAGTCCTTTTCTACACGAGTAGTTCGCCTTTGATATAATAACTGCAATTCGCGCGCATACACGAGTCTTTTGACTATGATTAGACATTCCTCAGATAACGAAAATCTGTTGAGAGGTATCAAGAAAATTAACTTTCTTGCCGTTTTAAATTCCTAATAAATCACTGTTCTTTCTGCAGACGGAATCGATGCAAAGATGGGAAATAAAACGAAGCTGAATCACAGGCACAGTCTCGCCTCATGAATTAGAAGCCGAAAAGAAAGATACAAAAGATTTAATACAAAAATAAAAATAAATAATCGAAGCTTTTTTTGTAAGCGGCTTCTGAACTATAAGAAAACAATTTTTGCTGTTGTTCTTTCTGTTCTCGTAAATAAAACGATGTTACTACTTAGAAGCTAATCGACTTCATATTCAGATCTGTATCAAAAATAAGGGAATAAAAGAAAATAGAATACAAAAAAAATTCGATTGTTCTGATCACGTTTGGAAAATGATTTATTCGGCAAAATAGTCTACAACTTTCCAGTCTCGTGAAGGACAGTGGCGCAAAGCCAACCAACAAAGAAACAACAAATCAAAACAAAATGAGATGTTAGTCCTTTGAAAAATCTCATTGACAGTGCAAACTATACAGCAAATTGGTGACCAAATCGTAGAAATGGAAAAATACGGATTTTAGATTTGGATTTCACCTTCAAACAAACAAAAAAAAATTAGAGAAAATCAGATCGCTCTTCAATCTGATTGAAAAACAGTAGCTTCTCATTTTGATGTAATCTTCGAAAATTCCTGTTACAGATCATGTCTAATCGGAAAAGTAATAAAGCCAGGCAACGTTTTTTTTAGAACAATGTAAATTACCAATTTGGGTCGCGCGGTTGGAGTTGTCCGTAAGAAATTGGTCTCTCATCTCTGAATACCGGGGTTCGGTTCTCATGTGGGTTTCGTGATGGTAGACGATCCGCTCTAGGCAGGTTTTCTCGGGGTTCTCCCATTTCCCGTGCAATTCTCCCACCATATTTTCTCAGTCTTTTTCTCCGTCTCTCCTCATTTCCGTGGGATAGCACAATAGATCTATAGGTCGCGGTGCTTGGCTTCCCTGGCACCCACGTTCACCGCAATCAATCAAGTTCTCAATACATTTGGAGAACTTCAAAGCATTTATTATGATGATGACATTGATGACTCTAAAATCCGTATCAGAATTTCACAAACTTATTGATTTAAATTAAAAGATACATCGTTATAGGACTCAACCTTGAAAAGCAGTAATGCAAAACCCTAAATCTGTCCCATTTTAATATCAAAGGTACGCCATAATCGCGGTGGTATGTCAGCAGAAGGTTATTAGTAAGACTATTTTTTAAAATAACTAAATATTTTTCACTAGAAAAAGGAAAAGTAATTAAAATAAATAAATAATGCGATTAGAAGAAGAATCAGGTTTTTTTTCTTTAATGACAAATTAGCTATTATTAAACTAGATCTGTAATGTTTCTATGTAGTTGTATATAAAGATAGATGGTGCCATCTAGCGAATAAAAATAAAAGTTTATTTAATGCTTTCGATTTTTCTTGATATTAATATCATTGCATTATTGTTTTTTGTGGATAGAAATTTTACTTGCATGAATACAGTTAAGGATGAATTTAAAAAAGATAACACACTTGCTTAAACAATTTTAAGCAAGTGTGTTAGCTTTTTTAAATTCATTCGCAACTATTGTATTTTTCTGTGAAGTTGTATTTTCCGTGTTGTTGCATAACAGTATGTATTCTAGTTTATTTTGAAATTTCAGAGTTTTATTTGACTTGTAGAAAAGAAAAAGCTTAAATAAAATATGAAATTCTGAGCTTATTTACCGCTTTAAATTTTTAATGTATCATTCGTTGCTTTGATAGTTCGTGTTATTTACTTTTGAATAATCTTTTGGTGGATTCTTTTCCACTCTCTCTTGGTCACCTTAAGAATGTGGTGACTTGGGGTCAGAGAAGGATCTTTGCTAACCTATTCTTCTCCGGTTTCATTTTGGTGGTTGAATGTGTTTTTTCTTTCCTTTTCACGAAGAAGGGCCAGGAGGAAATGAATGGGGACGGGTTAAGGGTTGTTGGAAGTACAAGCACCGATGGGTCTGACCGTCACGTGAGATGCAGTAAGCGTGCAATTTACGCTTACCTGAGGAGTCGTAAAAAGACTCATGAGGAGTCACATGACTGGCACAGCTTCTGCAAAAAAAGACTTTTTTTTTTTCGTTCTGGACTTTTTTATTCCTTTCAGATCAGAAATATGATCGAATAATGGAGACCTTTTGATCTCTAATAACTCGTACATTCTGTTTTATTCAGTTAGCCTCAAAACATAGATTCGTCTTTTTTTTCCCCTAATTTGACACAAGGTAAAAAGTTTACAAAAATCAATATTACACTTTATCGCCTTACGTCTCTAGTTGTTAATAACAGGAATTTCTTCGCTTGAAGAACTAACATCCCAGCTTTAATATCGTCCTTTCTTTCATTGACATGTGAATGAAATATGGCGGTGAATTGGAGATTAGCTCATTAACTTCTGCAACGGAATCCATTCAAATCTCCACGAATTATGCGTTCGAGTGGATTACTCTCTCTCCCACAAAGAATTAAAGAACACAGCATCGATCGCATGGAAAATACAAATGAAATAAACGGGAATTAAAACTAGTATTTGGTAAAAGAGGCATTGTTGATCTATCAAATATCAAATGTACAGTGAAATACAAAGTTGGTTTTCAACTGAGGCTTCTTTCTATAGTTTTCCATTTGGACACAATCAAACAATACGATTTGATAGGCAACTCTGCCATTAAAATTTAATTTTTTCTAGGATAGATAGTTATTAAAGTCCATTTATTGTTAAACTGGAGACACGTGATCTCAGTTAACCAATCATTATCATTTCCTTTCTTCACTCCAGTTATTGCTTGGTCGCGTCTGGAATGTCGTTGTAAGTTACTTCCGGTGTTTACATCAAATTCGTCATCGTGCTACAATTTTTATTATTTGTTGTTGTTTCTTCCAATGTTAAGAATATATTTATATATCAATTTTATTTATTTACTTTTGTATTTTCGATTTCATAAAAAGTTTGTTTTTAGTCGTCCCTTTCTGTTATAGATGCCGGCTGCTCTCTTTACTTGCCCGGTGTTTCAAACAATGGGCTAGGCCTAATGGTACGCGAGGCTTCGGTTTCCTTAATAACGTTGAACACTGAATGAGATGAAATACCTGTTGCTCCAGTCGTTTTACGTTAGAGATAGACGACTTGAAATAAAAAATAACTTTTCAAATGATTCCTCTCGATTGACCCTTCAAATTTTGTTGGCACAAAAGAACAACGGTGTGTGTTCAGCAGCCGCCATGTTCAGAACCATATTCAAGAAAAGTATGCGGAGTAACTAATGCTCAATCGTTTACCATATAAGGAGTTGTCACGTGTCTTCAGATTTACAGTGAATTGACTATAGTTAACGTAACCCTGACTTTTTATCCATCCCTCCAGCTAATTGCCGATATTGTTTTTATTGGACAGAGCTTTTTTTTTCGATAAGTTTTTGCCTCGATCTTAATTGTATTTCTTTCACTAATTCGGCAACTTAGACAGTACAGCCCTCGCACCTGCGAAACGTACCAACAGATTTCAAATAAGTTTACTGTTTACCCAAATTAAATTAAGAAGCTTATCAAAAACGATTAGTGAAACTTTCTTTATCTCAGAATAAAAAAAGAAAAAAAAATATCGTCTTTTATCTACAGGAGGAAATTAGCCAGAAGCAGTGATTAATGAAACTTCAAATTGGAAATGAAATAATGGTGAATAAGGTTTTTAAGAATTACTTTAGACTTCATTGTAAGATGGCAAGAGCAATTAAAGTTTTGGTTTACTTATGCTTAAAAATTAACGTTGAATTTGATCTTCGTAATTTGTTTTAGCTCAAGGCGATATTTTGAAAATTTACCATGATTTACTAGTTTATTAAGTTTGGGTTTGTAAGTGTAGCTTTAATAGTTAATGTTATCTGTTAATTTACAGAATAATTAATATTAAAATTGCAACATAAATAAAAAGATATTAAAAAGATTTTAGAATAATCTTAGGAAGTATCTCTTACTAAATCAGGAAGATATATTTCGCCATTATATTTGCCACTGTTCGAATATTGGCAATTGACGGTTACCAAAACAGTTGATAAAGTAAAAAAAAAAATAACTTGAAACTTGTAAATCAAAAGAATCTTTTTCCAGACTATCAAAAAACTAAATAAAAAAGATATAAAGTGAATGTTCCGTCTCCGCATCCACATCGTTGTGTTAAAAGTCAATGGTAACGCATTTTGGGGTTGTTTTTTTTTTATCCGAAGCCCCTTACATATCATCCCAAAATTAATAAGGACTAAATTAAAAGAATGTTATGTAACTGTCATTTTTAGTAAATCAGGAAACTACTAATAACTATGTAGGAAGGTTAGATCTTGTTTTTAAAGAACTGTTTTTTTTTGTTTTGTTTTTAAATTTTTGTTTATGAGAAAATTTTTATTGAAAGAAAGTTGGTAAGTTCTTTAGATAAAAAAGAAGGAATTCTGGATCGCTTAACGTAGTGGATCATGCAATTTAATAGCTTAATTAAGTAGTCCTGAGTTTGACTTTCCGGTTGATTGCGGAAGTTTTCCGAGAATTTCGAAAAACAGGACGATGGTTCCTAATTACATCTCTGCTTTTGATGCGGCCTCAGGTGGAAGAACATTGATTTTTGGGAACACCGTCAACCACCGCTGTTTGTGAGTTATGTCTTGAGATGATATCAGATATTGTTGAGGGGTGGCTCAACGAACCCAGAACTCCCACGATTCCCATCAACGTACCCTGAGGCAGGTCATTGAGGCAATTGATTGTCCACGTTAAAGAAACCATCGTCAAATGTCAAATGATTCCGGTTTCTGTATGACCAGATTTGGAGTGTCAAGCTGTTGTGTGTGTTTTTTTTTGTTTTTTGTTTTTTTGCAAACTGTTGTCCTGAAGTTAATAAATAGATTAACAACATATCACTAATTCTCTAACTTTTAATTTACGGCCATGCACACTAATATAAAACTAGGTTTAAAAAAGTTAAAAAAATTAAAAATACAGACAGACAGTTTCGTTCTGAGTGTGTACAGAACTTCCTCAATGTGAATAAAAAAACACAGAAATACTCACTTTAATACCAGACATGAGGGATACCGAAAAAAGGTTTGTAAACCCCGTGGAGATGAACTTGCAAAGATAGGCCCAGCCAATCAGAGAGTGGTATAAAAGCGCCCTCACGTAGGGTCAGTAAGAACGTTAAAAACAAAACAAATCCACATGGGTTGAGGAGGCTCTGTAAACAAAAGAAGTGAGCGTGGAAGGAAACATTACCTTTCACGATTCACAATCAAAACTTTACAATATTTTACCCTATAATTGATAAAAACCCAAGAACGATGGAACCCGTACATAAAAATGAATGAAAATTTGTTAGAACTAATGTAGCAAAAAAACTATTATAAAGATGAACTAAACATTAATTTAAAAACTAATAGAATGGAGAGCGTGATCACAAACCCTAATTGCATGAAAATAATTAACCATTAAAAGATATAAAAGTTGATCTTTAGGCTTAACCGGGAAACCATAATTATACATTTCTTTCACAGAAATTTATCAGCGCACGTAAAAAATTTTTATATATCCCTAATTCATTAAAAAAAAACCTCTTGGAAAATTATCTGCAATCATTCTGAGTTCTATTAGCTTTAGTTTGTTTGAAGTTGTCGTGTTGGCGCTATGTATGCTGACAATTTTTTTAAACGAAAGTTGGATTCATTTAATTCATTGTCTCAAGGATTAATCATTGGATATTTCATATCCCATATCTGTATGCATTTAAAAATGCATTTAAAAATGTGATAATATCTTGATAAATGGCTAAAAGCCGTTCCGCCATGGCCTATGATTTAGGCAGATGTGTCGGCATCGGGTGTTCGATTCCGGTAGCGGCATGGATGTTTCTTTCTTTTCCCGCGTTTGTCAGCCTCTTCTTCATTTTCTCTTCTGGTTTGAAGCCATTCCGTAATAACTTCCTGAGGAAGGCACCGGGAAACCATCTCAGTATCTTTCCTCAGGATATTCTATGGAACCTTTGAGCTTGGTGATCGCACTTGGAAAAAAAAAATAGCCCAACTTATTCATCTACATTTTTCCCCCAGTATTTTATCATCGTTTCCTTTTCTAAAAACCCTAATCTTTCCTGAAATATATCCATATCGCTTAAATTCTATTTCCACGAGTTACTGAATTTAATAGAGCTCACATTATAATTATTAGAAAACTCAAATTTACTTAATAATGGAATCCTACATTATTGCAAGAAATTGCGACTTGTTTTCTATTTTTAACTTCCGTAAAAGGAGAAAGGTAGCGTTGGACAAGGATTCGATTTTTATTTTACTTGATTCTGGCGCTTTTCTTACTTTTATCCATTGTCAATCATAAGCCAAATTGCACATTTATATCTATATATGAATATCTCAAAAACCCAGTGGATTTTGTAATCCTTATGTGAGTCCTCTTAATAACTTTTGAGCCGCTGGAAGGATCTTCTTGAAACTTAGTATGCATATTCAAGGACTAGAGCTTGACTGAGTAGATTAATCTTTTCTAGTAGGTTATTGTCGGGAAATAAGCGCGAGATGACCACAGAAATTCCCATAGAAAAGCATTGGAATCTTACAATGGATTTCAACCCTGTGAGTCATAATCTTTAATGGGTTTATTAATATTAATATTAGGGTTTACATCAATGAAAGTACAATAGTTAGCTATAAAAAGTGTTTATTATATATCAAATAAAAAACAGCCTTCAACATAGTAGGTTGAATTGAAAAAGATGTGTACGTATACACTGCATTAATCTTTAGAACAAGAAGGCCATGTTTCATGTTGATTGCTTATATTCATTGATTTGAAAAAATAATTTATTTTCTGCTGGGTTTGTTTGCTGCTTATTTCTTCAGTTAATAACTGACGGAGGTGTCGTAAGTGTTCATAATGTGCAAATACATTTTCATTTGCTGATTGTTCAACATATTGAATAACAAAATTTAAATGGTCTTTCACTTTGCTCACCTTAATTGTAGGCTGACAATTTTTTTAAAAACTGTCCGCTATAAGCGACGTCCGTTATAAATAGGGTCCGTTATAATTAGGTTCTACTGTACCTCTAAAACTAAATATATATTAGTCTTTTAAAGTTCCTTAAATAACTTCACATATCCTTCCATCTCCTAAGTTTTAATTGATCTAAAGTTTTCCTGCTTTGTGATTGTCGGAAAAAAAAAAACTAAAAATTATAACGAAAAGTGAATTTGTGATCATTGATTAATAAAATTGCAAACATTACTAATTTTTCGAGGACACTATAAATCCACGAATTATTGTTTATGGCATTACACAAAATGAAAGACCTTATTACTTTTGTATATATAAAGTAGTTCACGTCCTCCATGAAATTAATATAGACAAGTCAAACTTGAGTCATTGTATATAGATATTTTGAATTATTTTCTCTTTGTTGTATTTCATTTAACAACTCAATCTCCTAACAAGATCACTAATGTGATTATACTTTTCATAACCAATAAATTTGAAGGCTTTTATTTAAGAAAAAGAAATTTTCTTTCTTGGCTAAGCGGACATTGCACAGGCGTTGTCTGACATGACCTCTTGTGCTTTCTTGTCGTGGTTTTCCAGACCTCGAGGAAGTGAAAGACAGACTCTTCCGGTGCACGTATATTCTTCCCCCCTACGGTTCGATTCCCCCAGTTTTCAGCGGTGACGGGTCGTTGAGAAGGGGACGCTGGAAAATTGCATCTCTGCGATCGAACGCACGCTCGACTTTTCTACAATACTGCTATCGTTACGGCTCGGCATCGTTCAGCAGGGCACCCGGCTCTGCTTTGACAGCCACAGTTTGTCAGCGACGACCAAAGTAAAGCATCTGTCATTCGTCTTTCAGTTAATTATTGAAGATAAAAAAAAATCAATGATATTTTAAAAAAAAATTCTTAATTGACTTGCCAACTTTCGAAATATCTATAAGGTATTCAGATAATGAAAATACTTTACAAATTCAAGAGTTTCGTTTGTAAGGTAATTAAAAGATTTATCGAAATGTACCAAAATCTTAATTTTCAGATCTCAGATAAACAGTTTTTAAAATATCTTACTCTAGTATTTTATACCATTAACACATCCTAAAAAAGTAACATTACACTTTCTTTTTAACGAAGTGGATTTATCTACGATCGAAAATATAACATTTTATAGAACACTTTCATTTCCTGGAATATGTTGATGTCCAAAACTAAAACAAAACGAAAATGTATCATTTAAGAGACAGATATTTGTAGCTGTGTTTCCATTTTACGCTCATTTGAACATATTTATTAGAAAAATACTTATAGTACTTAAAATATCTACATAATAATTATTAGAAAATATATATAATTTATTACTCTTACTATGAAAATTCTGAATCTAATTTCTGTTAACTAAGTACTTAGAAATATCATAACGATGTTTTTTATTCTACCTGAAACTGTCTCTTCTGTAATTGGTAGTCGTAGAAACATCACTGTTCCTGATCGATTCTGTGCTGTGTACAGACTGTCTATTTGGATTATCTTTCTAATATATTAATTCTTCAATTTCCTCGACGAAATTTGCTTATCCTTAATAACAATGCTCAAGTACGTAAGAAGTAAATTACTAAATGCTGATATTACAGATATTTCAACATATTATATATATATATATATATATATATATATATATCGAATGGCCAAACTCGAATGATGCATAATTTCGAGTTTAGCGATGCAAAGATTTCAATTAATCATTTGCAATTTAGAAATTTATAGCGTAAAGAATATAAGAATAAAATTAACTTATATTACTAAACATATAGCTAAGCCGGACAGCTTTCTGAAACATAAAATCCCAATAATTTCAAAAAACTGTTTCTGTGAATGTATCGGCTTCGAATTACATTCACTTCTTCAGCGGCATCTATATATATGGCGTGTTCGCGCGGTCTCGGCGGCGGTCTGCCGTTGTGGCCAGTGCGCCAGTACCTGGGTTTCGAACCTGGCAACGGGAAACCACCCCCAGTATCTTTCCTCAGATGTTTCTGGGAGATCCATGTAACCTCCATAGAACTGGACCTGTCTTCGGACAGAAAACTATGGATGGATGGATGGATGGATATATATATATCAGTTCTTTTACTATTTCTTTAACACCATCAAGAAATTTTACTTGAATATCTACTTAAGGTTTAAACATACAGACCTAAGGTACCATGAGAAGATTACTATTCCCTAAATATTATCAGAGTAGATTAGCAAACATCTATTTAGAAAATAATGGAAAATTAACGTGCGTACTCTAACTGTTTTTGAAGTACTCAATGGCCTTTATTTGAAGGGCCATCATTTTAATTACGCTTGTTCTTTATAAATGATCCCAGTGAGCTTTGAGTACTGGGCGAATCAAACTGATGATCGGTACGAACCGTGAAACAGGCTGTTTTTGATTCCCTGTACAAAAATCCCAAAATTACCTCAATGGATCTTTTTATTGTTGTGTGTTTTTATCTTTAATTTTATCTATCTATTCGGAAAAATCTACTAAAATGCTTAATATCAACAATCTACTGTTTTAATAGTAATGTTTGAATCTTGACGCATGACATGTAAAAGCTGGGACGCCAACTGTATTTTTCTTTTTCTTCTTTTTTAAGATGTGATATTAAAACTTTGGTAAAATAGGAATTTAGGAATATAAACGATATTTATAAATGTTATGATATCAATATCATAGCAATATTGATATACGTCTTTGTTTTATTAGATCACCAATGAAGTTAATTCAGAACTATTCTTTGGTTGAATAACATAACAGAAAAAAAGCGTCCATCAATGTTATTGTTTTCCATGTAACACTGGTCAAAATTAAACAGCCGACCTCCAAAAGCCAGGAAAAAAAAAATAAAAAGGTCCTCTCCAAAATTTGAGGAGGGGTGAAGAGGTCAAGGTCTTTACAGCAACCCATTATCCAACCAAAACAAAAACGAAAGAAAAAGAACCTTTATACATTATCGTGATTTCGGATAGAGGAGGATGCAAATAGAACCCTCTCGGCCTTCCTGTATACACGCCTATGGTAGACAGCAACCTGAATCTGCTTTCGCTCCCCCTTGTTACAATCAAGAAGCAACAAAAATACTAATAGTGCTCATTTTGTAAGCTGGATCATACATCAGCAACGTACTAAATTAAGAGAATCTGTTCAGTCGTCTTAGCGTGATACATACACACAAAAAGAAAAAAAGAAAGAAAAGAAACAAGAAGAATATTCAAATTGAATTTACGGTTTCGCATTCTCAGTCAAGTTTGGTGTATTTTATCTTTGGCAATTGTAAATTCCGGGGAAAATAGTTTTCGAAATTAATTTTGATACTTGTTGATTGGTTTGTAGAATTCAATGTCTTTTTCCGAGTTGTAACATTAGTTTTACAGTGGATTTCTGAACAGAGCTAATCTGAGAGATAGAATCATGAAAACCACTTGGTGTGAGGCTCTTCAAAGCTTTCACAACCCACGGAAAAAAAACATAAAACCCCGGTGAGATTGGAGGCAGGTTGGAACATCAGCCATTACAAAGAGACAAATCTCTCGGCTCTGTAGATTCGGCTTAGGCTCGTATATGCTAAGATCTTGGTTGCCATCAGAAATGACTGCAGTAAGAGTCGCACCCATTCCCCCTCCCCGAGTCTCTCTCTCTGTAAACCCCTTTTCCTGTACCACCCACGTCGAAAGCTCTGAAGATCACGTGGAACGATATGAGATGGATGCTATTCTGTCCATTTTATTAAAGGCAATGACGAGATGGAGAAGATGATACTCGTTCAGGGAAAGATTATTGGATGGAGGGGGAAGGGGAACCGGTGTGGGGGAGGCCAGGTTTAGCTTGGAAAGTACCGCTTTCCTCGTCTCAGCAAACTCTAGTGTTTTCCATTTTCACGCGTGTGATCAAGAATTTGCTCTTTCGCTTGAACAGGAAAATCCTCTCTTCTGTCGTTTGCTCGGTCTTCTTTCTTCACCCCCCCCCACGCCCCCCTTTCTATTCCTTTCCCTCCCAGTTCTTATTACTCTCTCTATTTCCTCTTCAGAAATTCCGAACACAAGTATTTGAATTCTAAGCTCTGAATATCCTTTAACAGCTGAAACCATGCAATTCTTAAAGTTTATTATTAGAACATTACATCGACAAATGAAAGATCTTATTGCATAGTAATGTAGTTAATGATGATTACTAAGGAGTATTTGAATGTTGTAAAACGTTTAATTACATTTTTAACTGTACGAATTAAGACAAGAACTTTAACCTTTAAAAATCAAGTAAAACTACACACAAACATTTAATTTAAACAAAATCATATTTACAATTAGAGGAGACTTTCGAATCCACTTTTGAAATTCATCTTCATGCACTGAGATGCACTAAGGTGCATGAAGATGAATCTCAAAAGTGTATTCGAAAGTCTCCTCTTATTGTAATATCAATTTGTATATATAATATTATTGTTTGTGAGTAGTTTTATTTGATTTTTAAAGGTTAAAGTTAACACACGTAAAGAAATATTTAAAAAAGAACTTTAAAAGACTAATTTGTTTATTTTAGGTAATTTTGACTGAATTAAACGATAGTCAGCAGTCTACGTTGTTACTTTAAAAAACCTTAGTAAGCACAAAACATTTATAATAGTGCCAAAGGGAATATTTCATTAAATGTAAGCATTTTAGAAGTAGTAAATTGAAAACATTTTTATTATTGAAAACAGATAAAAGGAAAAAGTTCGAGCAGACAACTTACGCAAACACTGTTTGATTGCTACAGTTTTTCATTTTTTTGAAATTTGAAGATATTTACATAATATTGTTGAAAATATTCAGTGTTTTTGTGAAAACCAATACGGTTTGGAACTTCTGTAATTCCTATCCTTTTAAGGAAATTGTAAATTTATTCCCGCTGTTTTAAAATTTTCCGAAAAGCTGCCTTTACAAAATGAGATTTTTTAAACAATGTATATTTCGTGTAATAAATATCAATGTCACATTTTTATAGAAAACCAATTATACTTTGGAGGGAAAAAAATATCTCATTCAATAAAATTAAAGGAAAAAACCGAAAAACTGAAATTTTAACGTAATTCGTTATTAATTTTTGGAATGTATAAAACACAAGTTTCCGTCTATTTATTAATCATGTACCCATCATGTAATATATAAGTTGCATTTTTCTGCACTGTATCTACTTTTTAGAAGGAGCATTTTTTGATTGCATAACTTTTCTGCTGTTTTGTTCTTAGATTCAAATTTGTGTTTTTTTTTTTAAAGTCTATCGATTTTTTTTTTTTAATTCATGCTAGAAAGAATTTCTTGTTCTAAAGCTCACTTTTTAAGCCTCGCGAACACGATAAGACAAAATACCTCGTCGCGCCAACTTTGGTTGCATGCGACAGTCAGAAGCGATGTACTGTTCGAAAATGCTTTCTGTTGGTCAGATCATTCTCGGTTGTGAATGTGCTACTTCCCATCGGCCGGTGGATCAATCTTATCAACCAATTACCGTTAAGGATTACAACACGTCAGTCATGAAATATCTCCAAATGTCTTCATAGCACTCTGTCTTCACTTCAGCTGAACAGAAAACAAATATAAGATTATCACAGTTATGGGATTATTTTTCAACAGGAAATAAAGGTTAAACTTAAAATGAATGAATTTTATGGAGTCAGAGTATATTAAAAGAGTATCTTATAATATGATTTTTTATTTTTTTTCAAAATTTAACGACGTCTTGTTAGCATGGAATTCTGGGATCTCCAATCGCTATTTAGTGAATTGAAGAATTGTTCCTAATAAAAGAAAGGAATTAAAAATTAAAATGACACAGATAGATTTTGTTAAATTTCTCTTTAATTTCTGAATGTGATTTTTATCGTATTAATTGAGAACTATCCAGATCGTATACAGCATATCCGATGCTACTGATCGGCAAATATTAGCTGGCCTTTGCTTAACTTTAGGACTTAATAAAATATAACGGGTACAGATTTGATGGAAAGCTGACGATTATCGTGTTACCGATTAATATATATACATTTGTTTCAGTTTGACAAAAAAAAGTTGTTATTTTTCTTTTATTTTAAGGAATGCGTCCTGCTATGTAGCTGATATAATCAAAGGCGCTCCATCTCAAAACAACGGAGCGCAAATTAAAAGATGAATGACAGCCCGTCTAGTCTATTTTGCAATATATTTTAATCATAAACTAGACGGCTGACCGTCGCTTCGCACTGGTAGTCTCGCATACGTAACGAAAAACATTTTATTTATTAAAAAAAACAAACAAACAAACAAACAAACAAAACCAATAACATCGAATAAACTATTCATTTATAATAAGTTTATATATTAAAAATCACAAATGTTTTTATAACGACCTGAGTTTCATTTTCAAGTGAGAATTCTGACCTGAAATTTTAAATGATACATGCAATACAGTATTGAAATCCTTTTGTAATAGTCGGAAATTTGTGCAGTTCAGTTGACCATGCCAACAATACTCCTGTTGCCTGGCAAGGGGCGTGCTAACTTCAATTGTTGCGAACGAACGCACAGACGCTGCTTTTTTTAATAATATAGACGTTTGGAAGATGTACGTGTTAAGTATTAAAGTTTTAAATGACAAATATTCAATTAAACTTATTTAAGTAAAATATTTATTAATTAGTATATTTTTCTTTTTCTTGAAATTTCCGCAATATTGACAATAAAATAACTGGCTAAATAAACTTTTTTATTAAATAGTTAATTTTAGTTCAATATAATGTTAATGATCGCGCACAGATGGGATGAGCCTCACGAAAACATCAACGTCCCGATCTCTTCGTGGACTCTTCGGCATAGCTAGTTTAATCACGCCATTGTTGCTTGATATTGCGGGGAAATTGTGCTTTCTGGTTTTCTCCAATTCCAAGGTTACTAAAGATGAGCTTCGCTTCTGACACTGCGCAGCACTAGTCATGGCTTTTACGCGCAACTGGACACGTGATAGCTGAGTCCATTATTACACGAAAGGAGAGGAGGAAAACGATCCACTTCCGTAGTGAGGGTGTTCGTGCCTGCCTTCACATAACTCTCTCTCTTTTAAATTTAAAGCCCGGTTTACACGAGCGTTGAAAACGCCGCGTTACCAACGCTCAAACATTTCCCGGTCTTCACTAGAGCGCTGAAAACGCTAGATGCGGTCTACACGAGGATTAGCACCGCCGCGTTACTTTAGGCCCCCCCCCCCAATCATTCTTATTGAGGTAAAATTAATGAAAGTGTACCTTCGACGACTGAACGTTGCCGACTATTCGTTGGTATACAGCATCTTTCACTTTCCATTGAAATACATGGGATTACGCTCAATTCTGCAAGAGCGTCAAGCACGAAAAAAAAACTAACTTCATCAATTCGTATCATTGTTTTTATTGTAAATGAACAGACAATAAATACTATCTTAAAATAAAAATAGTTGCCAAATACATATATATCAGCCAAGTGACGCTTATAATGAAATTAACTCTAAATTTGTGCAATTCTGAATTTGCAAATAGTTTCCAAATGGTAAGGATTTCAATAAGTAAAATAATATCAAAAGGCCACCACACACACAGTTCTAAATTAAATACATAAAATATAAGTATAATAAAATGCAAGCACTTTCAAGATGGTCTACATCTCATTTCCAAGCGGGATAATGAAAAACATGTTACAAAAATAATCCGTCCGAGTCACATGTCCGTTGGCCCTCACTCCTTATTTTTGTAACATGTTTTTCATTATTACACTTGAAAATGAGATGTAGACCATCTTGAAAGTGCTTGCATTTTATTATACTTCTATTTATGTATTTAAATTAGAACTGTGTGTGATGGACAGAATTTACTCTTTTCATATTAAGAAATACGCGTAAAAATTTTTTAATTAAAATAATATCAATAAATAAATATTTTTGAACAATATCGTTTACCGTATTTCAGGCAATTACCTATTATCAAATATAATGTAGACTGTAAACTATTTGAGGGGACAATATCTCATTGTTCTCTTACTTTATTGAAAAAATAGAGAAATATTTTAAAAAGGCTTTGCAAACTAATGATCATACTGAAATATATTGGAATATATTGAAATATACTGGAGTAATATATTGTAATAAAGATCTATTCTGGTATTTCTTTGCTTCTTTTTAAATTAACAGGCTTTGTCAGATGATCTTTCATGGCTTTTTCTAATGTGTTTGTGTGAGAAGTTTTGTCATCTTCATGCGCGAACTTCTCGTTGAAAATCCACAGGAAAAAAATTCAGAAATGCAACATTCGGATCGTCTCTAGTCAAAAATACAAGTCAAGTTTCAAGAAGATTTATCCGCCGCTTCAAAAGTACTAATTTTATGTGCATCATGTCCCAGTGAGGTAAGCTAAAAATGAGTAAAAAGTTATCTTAAATTGAAAATTATTTTATTAAAATTAAATAGACTGAAATATATTTCATAATTTAAATAAATTTATTAATAGAAATAGATGTAATCCTTTTGTAATTACCTATATATTTTTTCTATTTTAAAACAAATACTGCAAAATTGAAGATGCAAAGGAACCCATAGCAATAACTCACATCTTAATTTATTATTTCGTGCATACATAACTGAAGGTATTCTTCAAAGAATTGTGTAACATTGTTAATTTGGATAAAAAAAATGTGAAGTGAAAACTGGGAAAAGTATGTTGCGAAGCCGCTTACGTCTCAAACAAATCTCAAGTGAGTCATATTTCTTACGGAAGTGCCGCCATAACGAGAACGTGTCTTCCCACAATTCTGCATTTATTTCTGAAATTACGATTCCATTTCTCTTTTTTTAGAATAAATGTCTTGAGTGGGCAATAATTTCTGCATTTAGCCACAGAACATATATTTTACAGAGGATCCAAATTATGAGGTCTACCTCAACATGAAATATGATGATATGCCTTAAGAGATGAAACTTACGTTAGAATCTGGAAAAGGCTCTGCACAGAAGACCGTTAGCACAGCGGCAAATCAAACAGTGTAATCGATCATGCTGTGTTTCAGGATTGCTAGAAATAGGAAAGTACAATAAGTGGCGTTCCAACTTTTGAAAACCTTCAAGTTCAAAGCAGTAAATAGTAGTCTAGACCTTCCATTAAACTTTATCCGGGAGGATTTCAGAATTGGAGGCTTTTGAATAATGTTTGGGGAGATATTAAAAATCAAACCATCCAACCAAAAACAAATAATAAATTAGTAAATCATCTCACCAAAGTAATTCCTTACGGGAATTTTCTACGGAACTTTTATGAATGATTAACGCTCTCTCCTAGGTGTGTTAATCGTCAGAAGTTCCATTCCGGAGAAATGGTCATTTTCGACCAATTTTAACTTTGGACCAGTTTCCATCAAATGGTCCTGAATGGAATATTCCAAATTCATTGTTAAAGTTTAAATGTCTTGAAAAAAATACATATTTATTTTTACTTTTATATTGTAATTTTTACTTTTTTTACCCAATTCGTTTCGATCAGTTTGTATCAAAATAAATTAATATCATCCTATTTCATACATGTTTACTACTCAAGTTTTAGTTGAGGATTGTAATTTCAGCTTAAATTGTATTGTAAAACTATTTTTTCCCCACTAATGTTAAGCAAATATTAAACAGTATTACAAACACTAAGATTGCGCTTATAATAATGCAATAAAAGAAGTAAAATATATTCAGAAATAGAAAAGGGAAAAAAGATGAATTTCTTAGCTTACGCTTTCATATTTTTTTCTTGATTTGTTGTTCTTGTGGATTGTTTTTATCTTGTTACTTTAATTTTACATTAAAATATTTTTAAAAATTAACATTAAAATTTCAATGAATGAGATAAGAATTTCATATTTAACTATAAAAGCTAACATAAGCTAAAATAAACTTTTCTATGTATCCATTCCACAGTTATTCTCTATCTCATTAATTGTTTTCTGCTTTTCGTGAAGCGCCATTGTTAGTTTCCCTTTGCTGACGCCAGAGCACCGTCGTAATACTTGGCATCATTCGTGTTAGGAGATTGTCAACACACGGCTCAGTGCCGCTTGTAATCTTCCGCTGTTTACATATTTGATGGAGGTAATTCTACGATGATCAATATAGCGATTCGTCAGAGGAGCACGGCGTCGTGAAGCCCATTTTCTCTGAACGATCAGTGTCTTCTATTTCAATAAAGCTGCCTTCCTCGCCTCATCTCTTTCATCTACTTCCGTTCCCCTCTTTCTCTCCTTTCCTTTTTCTTTCTGATTTTTATTCTTGAACCTCTGATACATAATAGAGACAAACGTAGTTTCCCCATTCTTCTCCTCTGCTGTTTTTTATTCGTTTTAGCTTTCAGCGTAAATTTGACGGATGCAGGATAAGAAACGACCTGAATTAAAGATGAGTTGATTTTCGAGAATTTGCAAAAAAGAAAATATAACAAATTTCTCAAATAAAATAAGATTTTAAAGTAGCAATTTTATTACATTAATAAACAGTATTATTACTTTATCTAAATGACGCATGAAAAAAAATCGTATTTCTACATTGTTTTGAAACAATGATCAATAAAAAAATCATTAATGAGAGTTCTGCTATAACGCGGTATATGTTCTACTATAACGCGAGAGTAGAATATTTTTTTTTCTAGATCTTCGTTGCTTGAGGCTGTAATACGTTTTATCTTAAGGTGCAATCTTTGAAAGTTAAAGCATTTCTTTTTCTTTTCTTTTCATTATTTATAAGTTTCGCACGAAATAAGTTTATTTTTCCAGACAGATTTTCATGAAACATGGTAATTCTCAAGTTCGAAAAATTTGTTGATGTAATTTAATTTTCGTCGAAATCATTGTTGTTACTGCTACTTTACTGAAAGCAGCAACTGTTACGATTTTATTTGTCAATTATTCAGTTTTGGGAAAGCGATAGCCTACCTCTAATTCTTATATCTCTAAAAATCTCCAGTGTTTTTTTGTAGGGAGATAGGATGAATTTACCGACGTAATTTTTAAAATACAAAGTTGTGAAACAATTCTATGTCATTCGCGAAAAGCGGAAATGATAAATTTAATCCATCTTATAAACAAATAAGCTTCTGGTCCCTTAAGGTACCTATAAAAAGAATGAAATAGTATGCAAATTGTTTATCATTTGTTAATTCATTTGTTAATTGAAGATGCTAATTCAAGTTGTATTCGTAACTACTTAGAGGAGGAAGACAGAGTTCTTCTCCTAAAAATGTCGTGAAGAAGTCTTTTGCAAAAAAAAAAAAAAAAATGAAATATAGACAGATTAAAGGAGTTTTTTTTTTTCCGAATGACAGACGATTATGATGTATATGCAAGTATGTTATAAGAATATTGTAGAAGTATCTCACCGCGAAATAGAGCAAAGCTTTTACATCAGTGTTACAGGAAAAGGAAATTATTACAACCTTCCATTAAAACTGTACAAGGCAGCGAACGCTAGCGTCCTCTTCTAGAAGCAACAAATTTGAATAGTTCTGATGGCGACAGTGATGCGGTTTAATTTCTTCAGGTAACAAACAACTGCTATTACCAAATTTAGCGCCTCAATATAAATAAATGTACCCTAGAATCCAGAAATAAATATACACAACTTACTATCAGGAACATAAAATCATGGCTATTACATTCAAAGACACCACTTCGTTGTAATTGTATGCATTGTCTTTCCTTGTCTCCTACAATATGAGTTGTCACTCAAACAACTAGCACTCGAATGATCGACAATTTTTTCCGATTTCTTCCTCAGCTGATTACATTTACCTGAGCTTGATTATCTCTTTTCAGTGTACGGTTTCTCCTTCCTTCTCTCATTCTGTTTACGAGTTGTATTGCAAATCAGTTGCTTCCAAAGGACAAACTAGACTCTTTCTGCAACCCAATTCGAAACGACCGTGTGTAACGCGACTCGTCTGTACGCTCAATCCAATCTTAGCGAACGACAATAAGGCGACTTGATATTTGGGTGTCAATTCGCTCGTAGAGGAGTCGCGAGCACCCGTTGACAAGCGGTGGGAGAATGGACCCAATTCACATTCATTGCCTGCATTCCCCCTCCCCTACCCTTTTTTTTTTTTTTGGAAAACTCGACAACGACGATTTGGGAACAGACTGAGGGACTGAGAATTCATTGCGTGGGCGCTTTCCAAAGCAGCAATGTCGAATAATACACTCGTTGGCACATTGCGTTCTCAAATGGCCACACCAAATTTCCCGACGAGGATTTTGGAGCAGGAAGAAATTGCAGAGACTTGGGAATCCGTTACATGTCTGAATCTATTGCTAAAGCAGTTGGAAGTTCAGTCGAATATCCTAACTTCCATTCTTTAAATGGCTGCAAAAAAAAAGAATTGTTTTCCAATTCAATAAACGTAGAGAGAAGCTAATAAGGATTTCAACTTTGAAAGGAGAATTTTATTGTTTCTCAGCTGGTGATTCGCGAAACACCAAGGACTTAGCAGTAAAATAATCTGTACTCATCAAATTCTTTTTTATTTGGTTAGATAATGTAACACGATCTATGTTTTTTTTGTTGTTGTTGTTGTTATTTATTCATTTTTTTAAAATTTTTTTTGATCGCTTTGGTTCACAATAAAACATAATGTAGAAAGGGTTCGCGTAACGTAGATATGTTGGGAACCTCTCGTCTTTGAGATATAATTAACGTATCAACTTTCTAGTATCCGTAAGATCGCATAAAACTAGCCACCCTATCTTTACAAAAAAAAATGCAGGTCTTTAGTAATAAACAGGCATTTAGAGCGTAGAAATAAGAAATAACTAGTTGGATGTCATAAACAACGCGAAAACATCATATGAGGAAAAGAATGGTAACAACTTTATCAGATGCATTGTTATCGCAATTAAATGCAACTGATGCAAGACTAACAATGCAAGACTATAATCATAAGACTATTAAACAAGGAATACAATATTCTAACAATGCAATTTGAAAACTCAAAATTGTTTGAGCAATTTAAAAAAAAAAACCGTAACTCCAACAGCGAAATTTCTAGACTAAAAAAAAAATTAGAATTGTTGAATTTAATAGTAAAATAACGATTTTGAATAATAAAGCGGTTGTTTAATAACTGAGCCTTACTCATGAATAATCTTTTCCGATAATGAACAGAAAGTCCAATAATGAATGATGATTATCAGCAACGGCTATCTGTCCAGAATTTTTAGCAATAATTGCAACAAAAAACATTTTTTAAATAAAAATTTTTACGTGTACTGTAAAGATTTAAGAATGTAGTTAACGCCTGTACACTTCATTAGTTAAAAATTTAATAAGGATAAAAATTACGTAAAAACTAAAAATTAAAAGATTAAAAGCATATTACGACCAGGTTTCTTTACCGAGAGGGAATGTTTTCAAATTGATCATTTTCTTCTCGGGAAAGAAACCTGGTCATTACATGTTTTTAATCTTTTAATTTTTAGTTTTTATTTAATTTTCATCAATATTAATGTTTAAACTAGTAAAGTGTGCAGGCGTGAACAATAGTATTAAACATGTTTTTTTTTTTATTTATTTTTTTTCAAATATAACAGTTAGATCATCGCATGTTGTGAATATGCAAGCCATGTTTCAAAAAGATCGTTCAAGCGGTTCAAATGTTGTTAAGAGACAGCGTACGTATACAAAGACGGACATAAACACTGATTTTTTGAGCCTTCCTTGGAAAAAAGACTAAATCATTCCCGCCATAACTACAAATGCCCCCCTCCCACATAAAATTCAGGGTCCTGATACCGAATGCAATAGTCCCTCCACCACGTTATTGTCGCCCCAAAACACCACACGATTTTATATATCTCCCTTTGAAATATTCATTATTATTAGCATTATGTTTAGAGAAAATTAATTTAACACCAACATCTACTTTTCCCAGCTCTAACAAAACGATTAGAAAAAAAATCGCTCTATGCAAACATTGTAATGCAGAATAGCTCTATGCATTAGGCTACAGCAGAAAAGTAGTTTATATAAAATGTAAACTTAATTTTCAAAAAAAGTCTGGAAATGACAGGCTATATAATACATAAAATTAACGTGCGTATAACATCATAACATCTTGTACGCACGTTAATTTTATGTATTATATATTTCTTGTTTTATAATTAATCTCTTTTATGCTAAGCGGGTCTTAGCGGGGATTAATTCATTGGCCCTTTTTTATTCTTTATTTAGGTTTTGATGTTTTTTTAATTCGAGGGCTGTTTTGATGTTTACTTTTGTTCTATTTATATGTTTCTTGAGTTCACTGAGATGTTAAGATACTGGACAGACCCAACTGATGAAGGTCAGGAAACCAGAAATGGTCCATCTTGGGTTTCCGCTATCACAATTTCCAAAAACAGATCAGTGAACTCTTAGTTTTGTGCGTTTTATTGTTATTTTTCTTTGTAATGACAGGCTAATTCGTATATTTTTTTTTCGGTTAAGTCCTAAGCCTGGGCCTCTTTGGCGGCTGGTCCCCTGTGCTGAGGGACCAACTCAACCTCCCTTGTAGGGAGAGAGGGCCTTGATTAGGTTAGTCAATAAAATTTAACATAAAAAGGAAATAGTACAATTCATTATTACGTTTGTGTTTAATTTAACTTTCGTATTTAAAGTTCGTAACACTTAATTAGTGAATGAAAATTATTTCAATTGATAAACGCAGCATGATTATAATATTTGAACAGCTATTCTAATTGTTTATTGACCTTTCATGTCATTCAATATATCGAATTCAATTATTGTATAATATTGATTTATAATCCTTGATGTGTCCTATTGTATTTAATTGTTCCTGTTATTGTTAGAAATTATGTATATTTAAACCACTTTTATGAAAATATTATTTGAAATAGTTATCATATTGACGAAGAAAAGCAACAAAATTCATAATGGTTACTGAGTGATTATTTTATTATAATTTGCTTTATTTAGCCTTTAGCAATTCAGTCAATTGCTAAAATAATAGCAAAGTATTTAGTTATGACCACGCAATATTTTGTAAAATATAAACAAAACCTACGATATATATATATCGAGAAGGTAAAACTCAAAACAGGGCTTTTCGAGTTTCACTGAGCAAAGATTTCAATCAATCATTTGCAATTTAGAAAATTTAGAACGTGTAGAATATAAGAATAAAATTAACTTATACTGTATTACTAAACTTAAATAGCCGGACAGTGATATGAAATTTGAAGCCAATACAAAGAACAAATCATTTCGCCGCTGATGACGTGGTGGTAGAATTAATTTGTTTTATCACCATAGAAACAGTGATTTGAAAGTTGTATTGGCGTTTTCAGGCAGTGATTTGTTTTTATATTGGCTTCAAATTTCATATCACTGTCCGGCTATATATATATATATATTTCTTCTTCAATTCCTTTTTTTGTAATGTATATCATTAAACATCTTCTACGACACAAGAAACCTATGATATTTGGAGAAATAATCATTTAATGCCATTGTGCTTCAGTTTTTTCGGTACGCTTTCGTTTCAGTCTTTTTTTGATAATTTAAATAAAAAACAATCCTATTCTGTCAAGACATTCGCAACTACCAAATAGGCCTAGTGGAGCCAAATAACAAATTATCTAATGAAAATTGCATCTGAATTGTCTGAAAGGTTTGTCTACTGTAGATGCTGTGCTATTATCTACAGTATCATCTCATCGGAGTTTCAACTTATCATTATCATCAGCTTCATAGACTTTCTGAAAGCATTAACATTTAATAATATTGCCTTTTATATTATTTTATATTTTGGCTTACAGAGATATAAATGAGAGGCAAAATCAGAATTTGCGAAATTTTTTATTACTATTACTGTAATTTTATTATTTGCATCTGTTGTCGATTTTCCCAGTTAAATTACTTCGATAAAAAAAAAAAAAGGAGATAGCCATTGGTCTTTCAAATCTCGTAGGACGAACTCGAGGCAATTTGAAATTCCGGCCGCAAAGCCTTCCGGGTAGCCATGTTTAATGCAACTGTATTTTACAAGTGAATTCCATTGCAGGTTCTCTGAAACTTGAGTGAATTGCCATCTTTTTTATTTTCCTCCTCCTTGGTTGCCTACGATTTTGCCTTTTTTTTCTAATTTGATTTTCAGTCTGACGGATTACAATTGAAGCAGTGATTTTATACAGTTTCAGGCTTCTTTTGAGAATAATTTGTCCCTTTCATGTCAAGATTCCCTTGTATTATAAATTCTTTTTTTATTTGACTTAATCATGTTAAAATTTAACATGGTTATTTTAATTCTATTAATGCTACACTTAAATTTAAACAAACAAATAGCATTTTTTTAAAGAACTTAATAGAATCATTTTGTCTGTGTATCTGTTTTTCTGAGCGGTTTGTAAACAATTCAGTTCTTAAGATTTTGCTAAAATTTGCATTTGGACATTCAAAGTTGAAGTTTGATTTTTTGATCATTCTTAATGAAACATGCATCGCATTTTAATTGATTACTTTTCTACAAATGTTGTAATACTTCTTAGAAGGAATAGAATATACTACTGCAAGTCCTCTTTTCGTCTCAGCAGTAAAATATTAAGGTGAAAAAATATTTTTTCTAAGTTTATTTCAGATTTGGCTTTTTCATTTGTATCTTTCTCATATTGTTCCTATTCTGGCTTTTATGCTGACTTTACTACACGTTTTATACATGTGCACTCTAATTATAGATTTTATATAGCTACACACCTCGTATTTTACACATATGCACTTACTTAGACATTTTAAGCACATATGCAATTATTACATATTTGCTACGTACGTACGTTTATTCTGGATCCCTTCAAGAATAGAAAATATTGAAAAATATACTCGACTTAGTTAAACTTGATTTTAGCGATTAGTTTAATATTATTGCAAAATTATTTAAGTTACAAATATTTAATTTTGCAAATTATTATCATAAAAATAATTGACTACTACAAAGTAAGTTTATTTGAAAGGAGAAAACACCCTTTCATTAAGACAAATCACAGCATGTGAGCTTATCAAAATAAACGAAATGTGAATTACAAAATATTTTAAAGTACATGGTTAAAACCAGCTCACAGGATTAGTTTATTAATAAGTAATGACGTCCAAACTTAGTTAGTTTTAGGCTAGTTAATGGTTTTACATTAATCAATTAATATTAATCACCTTTGAAGTTGATGGAATGCTCCCAAATATTTAAATTTATACGTTTATCGTTGCTGGAATGTTTGAATAATGCTACATCACTCACCTGCTTGAAATACCAGTAAATAATTTATTTAGAAGTGTTCTGTAATATTGATGTTATAGTTTTACAAGTTTGTATGAATTTGTTCAAGTTTGGAATCGTTACTTCCGAGGTTACGAGGTCAATGGAGAGCAATTGAATAAACAACACCAAACATCATCCGAAGCAGCAAATACAACATGTAAAACGCAATAGATGTTGAATATAGAGAAATAAAGTTATAAATCTGATAAAGAAATATGCTACGTCTAAACATTCAATTGGTATTGCTACTAATTAATATTTCCGCTTACTAATTAATATTTCAAGATACTATACCACATAATGCGACATTTGAATAACATCTAATTTGAAACAAAAGATTTAACGGGTCAGAAATTGCTTTATATAAAGCATTAAGAAATAACACAGAAAGAAAAATATATGAGGTTTCATCGGTGAGAGTTTGGGACGGACCGTTTCGTCCTTTTTAGGGACTCATCAGCCCAATCCACTCACCAGATGAACTGCTCAGTGTTTTTTTTTTTGTTTTGTTGTTGTTGTTGTTGTTTATTTTTAATGTGTTTTCTTTTGGAGGGAGGCCACAGTCGGAAGCGGGTATGGATTCCCTTATCACTCTTGCACTATCTGAGCATTTCATCTGGTGAGTGGGTTTTGCTGATGACTCCCTAAACAGGAGGAAGCGGTTCGTCCCAAACTCTCACCGACGAAAGCTCAGATATTTTTTTTTTCTGTGTCATTTCTTTATGCTTTAGCATCTAATTTTCTTAGATAATGTTAAAAAAGATTATCCAGGTTAAGAATAATCTTAAACATCTTAATATAAAAATATAATCATTAGATTCATTGTGGGATTACATAACAGAACTGTCAAATACAAAGGCAAGGAAGTCCTTTGCAATAAAGAATAAAAGTTCTTTAATAGACTTTCTTTTAATAACATCAAATTTCATCAAACTTTCAAGTTATGAGAGTTCTAACATAAGACAGAAAACTGACAGAGAAAGAACAGAAGCACTTGATCTCTATTATACAAGGAAGTATACTGATCTATCACGAAGGCATTGCTTTTGTGGATTACCGTAATACATTTGGTGTTTGCACAAAGAGTGGTAATGAACCATACGTTGATAAATGGAAACGAAGAAGTTAAAGAGAAAGGCAAACAATTTAAGATGTTTATGGAATAGAAAGAGGCAGAATCCACAATTTAAGAGAAATTATAAATTATTACTAGATTTAATGGATTGAACAAAATAATTGTATAAAGTAGATGAATAAAAAAAAAATTGAAATAAAAAATCCGACTGAAAATTGAAAAGTTACAATTCTAATTTTCAGTAATACAACAATATTAAATTTTATATATGAAAAATTAAATTTACAGTTTACATTAATTCGTTATTTAAGACCAACGTGTCATTTTAAAGAAAAGGAATAAAATTATGAAGGTTGCTAAAGGGAAAGTTTCTTACATTTCTTCTCTGAAGAATATATTTTTTGAGTGTAAGTATTTACATGGGCTATGTATTAATATGGATTAAAGGTGAGATCATTTAATCTTTAAATTTTCTCTTAAAAATAATTTTTTTTAAAAATATTAAGACAGTGTTACATTAGCCCCCCCCTCCCTCCAAAATAAAATATGATTAATTAACAACTGCCAGAAGCCGGAATTGAAAGAAATTGGAAGAAATGATTAAGAAGATACTTGACAGATATTTGTTAAAATGAACCAGATATTTCACATAAAGAAAGGCATTGTTGGCACCATTAGTATGGTATTGTCGTAATAAGCTGGGTCGTTAGCATGTTTGTATGCATAAATAATTATTAGACTGATTTAACAGAAAGAAAGATTTGTAAATGTATCATCAGATGGACTGTAGATAGAAATGATGAATTAGTTGCCTTTTCATGTTTAGTAGAAACAATCTTGACAATTATAAATATCAACTGCTTTCCCTTCTATAGTATCGATGCCTATTTACAGTTCTTCGTAGATGTTAGTTACTTTGAAACCGTATTAGCTGTACGTGAGTTGTTTAACTTGTTACTGCGTTTTTGGTGATGTTGTAACTGTGCTTTTAAACTACTTTACGTACTTGCAACATTTTAACTTACACGGAGACTTTGTTATTTAAGTGAAAGTGGAAGCAGCTAAAAGGCTTGACCTTTGCAACTCGGCTCAGCACATTATTAAGGATAAGTGAAAGTTTTATTAGATCCACCATTGGAGAAGGTCTGAAATTCTCTAGCGTTCATTTACAATTCGCGCCGAAGTATTTGCTCTTGTTGTTCATTGAATTTGCTGGTTCGGATGCTTGCTGCGACAACAACTCCATTGCACGCCAACACAGGCTTCGGAATGCCCTTAAGGATGGCTAAACTTATTGGTTTGAAATTCAATAAATGCCAGTCGATTGATCCACTCATTATCTGCGATTGGTCTGGTAGCGAAGAGGCTCTATCAGGAAATCAAATAATCACATTAATAACAGCGATCATTGGCTACTAGAGGAAAAGAGAAACAAGAATTACCTTGATTGAATTCGACAGATTTTGGAGGGAAGGGAAGAAATCGTTAAAACTTATTGAATTACACACGTGAAATAAACTTTAAATTAACTACTGCTCCGTCTAAAGCAATTAATGGCTGCTTCTGGTAACACATTTCATTAGCAAATGATTTTGCAATGCCTGTAATGAGTAAATGGTAAATAATAAGATGGAATTCTTCTAAGATGAATGATTGGTAAGTCGACATTGAAAGAGGTGGATTTTGTCTATATTTAAAGTAGAATTCTTTGGAAAAGTGTAAATTCGAAAAATGTAAACAGTGAAATTCGGATCTAGAACTTATTTTCTGCAGTTCCTACTCGCTTTGATATGATTAATATTAATATGATAAAATTATATGAATATAATTT
>JAFIDM010010028.1:62181772-62213431 GCA_023159025.1 Thereuonema tuberculata | reverse complement strand
AATATGATAAGATTATATGAATATAATTTGATATGGTTAATATTAATCGTATTTAAGCAGCTGCATTCAATAACATTGATTTAAATTTTTTTAAGTATTATGTAATTTGTACTGCTTATTTTCAGTAGATATTGTAATCTAGTAATAAACAAAAGCCTCTCTTTGCTGTAATTTTCACGATTTAAAAAAAATAAATAAAAGGAAAAAAAATCCTTTAAAAATTCCAATTATTTTAACACACATAACAGTTACAAATTATAAAACATTAAAAATAATTGACATGTAAATGTTATGTGTGTTAAAATAGTTGGAACTTTTAGATGAATGAAATGCGCACACGTTGAAGTGGTTGTATAAAAAAAATCTTGTTATTTTATTCTATCCTATGTTTTTGATGTTTTCATGGAATGATAATCAGAATTTTTTAATAGTGAAGTGAAAACTTATTCAACAAACTTCTTGTTTAAATTTGGGATTGAACTGTTTCATTTTGCTTTTGTAACAAAAAAATATAGCAAACGTAAGATCTTTGTCAAAAAAAAAGATTGAGGACGCTGACTTGCCAATTTACAAGGAAACATCCTGTTCACATCAACAATAATCAAGTAAATAATTCGATGGTAACTTTCTGTAGTTCTTATCAAGGTAGATTATAACGCTTCTGTTCTATTTCTTAGTAATTCTCCTTACAAATTCTTAGCCCTAAGCAAAATAGGCATTTGCTAATTTTCACCAGAATCTAATCATGTCTTTACTATAAGATTCCTACTTAAATGTTAATTTTGATCTCAGTATTTCCTACTAAGCTAGTAGACGCCTAAGGGTTGGACCTTTACTTAAACAAGCCTTTAAAGTAGCTTTACAAACCCCAGTCAGATTTAATGACTAAACTGTGAAGCTCGGTATAAATCTGGCATTACTTTTTTTTTTTGTGGGGGAGGGGTATTAAAGAAGAGTGTGTTTTGAAATTAAAACTGAATCAAAGTAATAGAAGCATACATCGTTTGAGCAACCATTTGTTAGTTTGAGAAAAATAAAAATTTCTAAGAACTGCTTCAAAGGAGAGGATTAAGACACGTTAATCAAATACTTGAAATCCCAAGAAAAAGTAGTTCCACACAATCATGAAAACTTATCTGTTTGTTTAATTATTATGATACGTTTCTTTCTTGTTTTATTGTTTTTTTCCCATGTCATTAGTATTTTACATTAAGATTTGGTTTGTATTATTCATTAGGTCATACCGGAAATTCTTCGTTCCTACCTAGAACAACTTACTTCCTTCAGAAACGTTGCTGAAAGAAATGGAAGAAATTTATTCAAATAAGACAAAAAATAACGAAACCAAAAAAAATAAGCGATGATTAGTGTGTTGTGCGTAAAAGTGAATAAATGTAAAGATTTTTTTGTTTTCAGGCAAACAACGTTTGGCTTCAGATCAGAGACCAGAGTAGATATCAGCGATGATTACCGAAAAACGTCGTATAGCGAAGCATCGCCTTTACTTAGCTTGGAAATGCATTTTGGTCGTAGAAAAATGAAAATAAATATATAGATTGCGTTGTTTACGTTTTTATTATATTATGTAGTATAGAACAAATACAAGAGACGTATCGTGAATCCGTAAAGTCGATTGTATAATATATGGTTGTAATTGAAAAGTGTCGGTTAAGCGAAGCGTCGATAAGCGGGGTACGCCTGTATTAAAACGGGAGAGAAGATTTAAATAAAATTAATAATCACAATGTTGAGAATCAAGTCCTGAAAACAAGCTATTTGGGACAAGTACCGCTAAAACGATTATGGGTCATTACTTTTTTATTCCGAAAAATAATTTATCAAAATTTCCCTTATATTCGCTTTATATTAGAATTCATATTAAATTCAAAAAAATATTAAAACTCATTAAAAATCAGAGTGTAATTCAAATTTAAGCAGTGTTGTTTGTTTACAAGTTTTGAAATCTAATGTTGATTAATGTTGTTGATATCAAAACTTTCGTTAATTAACGTTGTAAATAAACCAGGCCTTTGTTAAATATTTGATAAATTTATGAATTTTAAACTAATTTTAAGTGCAACTCTTTTACAAAATTTATATATCTTATTTATATAAAAAAGAAAAGAAGACATGTCTTTTCGAAAATTTAGATGTTTATTTTAATAAATGTATTATTTTATACATTTTATTTGAAGATTTTGAAGTCCTTTCATTATTATTATAGTTTGTCACTTATTTTTAATATTGAATTGTGGTATTGTTCATTGAAATTCATATTTTGCATATTAATTGAAGCTATTCACATTTGCATATTCTTATATTCAGGCATATTTTTAATATTATTATTAATGTGTGTGGTCGGTTCGCACCGAAGTGCGAGCTTCGTTGCCGAAGCATCCGTGCTCCAGGGAGCGCTAGTGTTCCCAAGACGGCGAACCCCTAGCAGACTCCCTAGAATTACAAGGGAAAGATACTGGGGTGGTTTCCCGTGGCCTTCCCCAGGACGCCATTAAGGAATGACGTCAGACCGAAGAGAAAGTGAAGAAGAGGCTACAACACAGGAAAGGAAATTTTTGAAACATCCATGCTCGCTACCGGGATTTGAACCCGGGCGCTGGCACATTGATCTCACGACAGACCGACGCCTGAGACCGCTCGACCACACCAGCGCGGCATTATTATTAATAGAAATGATGAAATGTATCCCATATTTTGAAACTATATTTCTATTTATAAACTTTTTATAATTTTTCAGTTATGCCAAATTTGAAATACCGTAGTTTCATTATTATTATTCTATTCTATTTTTATTCTTTCTAAAAATATTTATTTAAATTACAGCTGTTATTTCAGGACGTTTTCAATCGTTGAAAATGCAAATTTCTGTATTTAGATTTTTAAAGTAAAGTTTTAAAGTTGTTAAGTATACGATAAATGAAGCGGGTGGAATGTATTCAATTTTAAAAACATTTATTTGATTTATGAGATTACTTGTATAAATAAGCTATTTTATATCATAGGCGAAAACAGAAATTGATTTTAGAAAATTAACTTAGGATGATTACAATAATTCACGAAGGATTTCTAATTTGTGAAATTCAAAAGATGATGAGTTAAAATCAAGGCTTTAGAAAATGCGTCTTAAAATTTTTAAAAGAATATTCTCAAAACAGCTACTGACCTCAGAACTTACGCTAGTGGATTCAGCAGTTAGTGTGAAATTTGTTAAATACATTCTTTTTACATAATTACAAGTTTCAATTTTTTTTTGTGGAATTTTTAAAAATAAAGCCTGCGAGCCTTAATAAAGTTGTAATTTTTTTTTTAATTTACGAACTAAACATTACACCACGACCATGGTTTCGCTTTCATGCAGAGAAGTCTTTCTCAAGTCTGACTTAAGTCTGACATGAGAAGGACTTCTCTGCATGAAGTCGAAACCATAATCGTGGTGTAATTTTTTTAGTTTGTAAATTAATTTTTTTTTTAAAAAAATTCGGGTGTGCAGGCTATAAAGCCAAACTGTAGTTATGTGAACACACATAAAATCTTTCTATTTATTTCAGTTTTTTTTTTTTTTTTGTGTTTGAAAAAAAGCCCTTAAACTTAAGCCTTCCAGATGATTCCAGTTGGCGAATGATAATTATTGTGAAACAGTGGGTCTCCTTAGATGCTGTACTTAATGAAAAGAATACAGAAGTAATCATTGTAGAGGTAAAAGTGTAAATGTGATAATAGAATAAACGGTCTTTTACGTGTACTGCTGTTAGTTAACAAGCCCAAATAGAAGCCGGTACACCTGAAGATAGTTTCCATTAATTTAATCAAAATTACATTAATTTTCCAACTACAGTTTTTATTACACTGAGTAATCATTTTCAAGCATGATTACTAAGCGTAATGGAAACTATAGTTGTAAAATTAATGTAATTTTGGTTAAATTAATGTTTGAAACTATCTTCAGGTGTACCGGCTTCTATTTGTGCTTGTTAAGTAAATATGATAATTTTATCTATTCTGCTTATATGTAACTCACTGAGTGGAATAAAGAGACTATGTGATAGTAATACCAAAGGCTTCACAAAAAAGCCTTAATACACCGAGTTCTCCTTTCGTTGCCAGAGTAGTTGTTTCAAATACTTCTACTTTACTGACAATGCAAATAAAATATGAGGATGGAAAGATAAATGAACATCAGGTGTTGAATTCGCTCAGTTATTGATTAAATTAAAGTACAATCTTCCCAACTGTCAGTCCATTTTTATTTTGAAATTCAATTTTATTTCTTGTATTTGTCAAGTGGAATTTCGAGTTACAGGAAATAGAGTAGAATCAAAATTTATAGGAATTCAGCAAGCATTGTGAATAGTTTGAAATTCTCATTGTGTTGTAGATAATTCTGTTCTACTCTGTTCCAGATGGAATAGCCCCCTCGTGAATCCCAGCTCGGAAATTGGCGAGTTAGGTGTAAGTGCGCAACCCCAGTACAGAAAAGCTCAGGGGGAGGGGTGGTATGGGTGTGGGGGAGGGGGGAGAAACCGAAGACGGATGTAGCCGTGAAGATGCCTGCGTTTCTCCACACCCTCACCTCCTCCGGTTTTCGTGACCCCGGGGCGTGGGCGAGATAAATGCCTCTTTCTAAATGATCCGCAGCAAATGTGCAAGCCGTATTTCGGTATCTCCTTCTATTAATAATCAAAAACTCCCCCAAGTGCGTTGATCCCTTGGCTATCAGCATGATTTGCTCGTGCACGACCGGGAAATTCTTTTCGGCCGTGGATTGACATTACCAGCCCGATTGTCGACCGCGAGTGACGACGAAAGGTATTTTCGGTTTCTCGATTGTGCGAGGCAGAGAGAAACGTCCACGCCTGACCCTAAGAGCCGTGTGCAATCGATTTTCGGTGTCGGGGAGGGAGAGGAGTCACCAACGCATCACCGGACGCCTCTCTATTTCAACCACTGCCATCTCGACTTTGCACAAAACAATCAACCTATCTAGGTTTTCTTCTTTTTATTTTTTTCTTCTTTTTATTTTTTTCTTCTTTTTCTCTTCTCATTTCTTTCTTTTATATCTCTGTTTTTTTAAGTCTAACAATCCTTGTTTTCTTAATAGATTTTTTTTTTTCCATTTTTCAAGTTCTTTTCCCATTGTAGTCCATTATCTAAAGATGCTGCAACAAAAGAATAGTAGGATCCTTATGATGAGCTACATAACAATCATGTCTCAATTATTAAGCTATAAAATATCACATGAATATTTAACAAAAGAATTTCGTGATAGAACTTAAAGCCTTGTTTCTTAAAATATTCAAAAATATTGATAAGAATCTAGAACAAAATCACCCTAGCGATCACGTGATCCTGTTCTCGCGTCTTAGCTTCTTATTCTCGAAAACTTTGTTTAAAATTTTCACTTGAAAATGAAACGCAGGTCGTTTTGAAAACGTTTGTGATTTTTAATTTATAAACTTATTATAAATGTATCTGTGTGATGGCCTTGCTTTCTTGCTATGAACATTTTACGCACGTTAAACTATTTAATATAATAATAAAATTCAATTCGCATTACTTACTTAAGTTTTGTAAATCGGATTAAATTTCTGTATATCAAGCTCAGCTCAAAAAATTAATGGATTAACTAAAAGGATTAATGTACATTGTTGAAGATATAGATAAAAAAATCATTGTTTCGGTCTTAATCCTTTTCTATGGTTTTTTTTTCGTCCTTTCGAACTGTGGCCCATAGTTTAACGTAGGATAAAAGTGATAGGCGGAAGGGTTTGGAGTACTTTAAAAACGAAAAGACCATATTTATTTGTATTTTCTCTAGTTTCCCTCTACAAATTCTTCATTTGTATGCAATTCAGAGAAACAATTTTATGCAAACATCATAAAAACACTGACAATTAATTAAAGAATTATTAGGGAAAAAATCAAGCAAAAATACACAATAAATAAATTCACTAATGAAATGTTAGTGAGAAAATTCATGTGCAGTCCGCCGGCCTCAATAAATTTTTAATGCATAAGAAATTCAATCTGCGCAGATTGAATTTATTAATAAACAACAATGGGTGCGACCAAATTGTTCACCAAGTGATATCCTGGAACAACTGCTTCAAGATCCTTGGCGATCATCAGCCAGGAGCAGTCTCAGAACTGAGGCTAAACAACGAAGTGTCAGAACTGAGGCTGATAGGAATAATCGTCGTAATAGCAGTAGCTCCATTTTTGAGGCACCACTGCGATTCCGACCATTATTTCTATTAGCCTCAGTACTGAGACCTCGTTGTTTACTGGTGACTGCTTCTGGCTGATGATCGACAATGAGCGTGAAATAGCTGTTCTAGGATATCACTTGGTAAACAATTTGGTCTCACCCATTGTTATTTATTAATAAGATAGTTCTTGGTTAAACTAATACATAACATATTTTGCCTAAAAGATTTGGGAATTTCGTAACATCCTTCTTAAAGCCAACACTTAAGTGTCACTTATTTAACAAAATAACTTAATCATGTCTGCAAAATCTGTAAATTAAAGCTCTGAAAAAGTTAGGAAGTAATTATTATTACTATCTTTAATATATGACAAAATCTTAATTATATTTTAAATTTGATACTTTCAATATTTTTTATTACTAATTAAAGTATTTTATTAATGTAGACAATTACATAAATAGGCTACTCCTCCTGATTTAAACTTTTTACTTTAAAATAAAATCAATTTTGTTTCAGTTCTTTTAGAATAATTAAGTATTTTATTTTCATAAAATTTTAATTGAGTATAATTAAATTTGAGATAGAATTGAAAGTTAATTAAAAGACATCTTGTCTTCAATATACAAAAGAAAATATGTTAAGGAAAAAAAAAAACCTGAATACCGAATCAAAGAGTATTACAGGAAACTAAAATTTTATTTCCAAAATAAATTAATAAATTTCTAAAATAAGAATTAAAGACGCTATTCGTCTCTGTACATTTGCAGAAATAGACAATTTATTGTCGTCTAATTCAACAACTTAAAAGAAAGGAATTGAATTACAACAAATTCTAATATTAATTATGATTAATTTTTAGTTTCATTTTATGATTGTTAAAATCTTCTCAAATTATAATTACAAAATTTACAATTTTTTTTCTATTTATAAACTTACAAACTTTGATTTTTATTTTTCATGCAATTTAGGTCTGTTTCTTTAGAAATATTCCGGAATTCCGTTAAAAAACAACGTTACTGTTACAGAAATTCTTGAATGTTTCTCACCATTTGGAATCTAGTATACTAGGCTTTTTTAACTTTTTTAACTCCTGAAATTTCAGATGGCATTTGTATGGAACGATGCAGTAATATATACCGAAAAATACGGAGTTCAGTAATAATATCACAGTCAAATAATTTTTTAGGCATATTTTATTCTAGTTGAAAAAGCCTAGAAACTATGTCGCATATTTGTTTATTAATACACTACAATCTATACTGATTTAGTATAAATAAATTCTGTACAGTTATATGCCTAGAATCGAATTAACTAAATAAAAATTACAATATAACCTCTAGGATATGTTTTAGGATTTTTTTTTTTAATTTTTATTTAAGTTTTCTTACATTCCACGTATATGTAACACGTATTTTAAAGCCTTTATTGGTGTAGTATTGACAGAACTCAAATTTTATCAGAAAACTAGTGCGGACAAAATCCAAAATTTGGAACAAAATATAAAATTAACTTATTTGCTTATCTGTTATTGTATACTTGAAACTCATAGCGAGGGGGTGCGGGAACTTTGCTATGAAAAAAAAAAATACTTTTAACATAATTGATCACTGTGATTTTTATTACTAAATATTATTATAAATATTTGTTATTTTCTGCATCTGAAGATTACGCAAACATCACTGTCCTTCTAACAAAGTACGCAAACCTCCCTTGAGAGTAGTCTGTGTAATCCAGTACCAAAAATGAAGCAATTGGCTACGGGAATCAATGTAGCCTCTTTAAATCGGATCGATAGTGCAGGTTGCTTGTTGCCAGCTTTCGTACATCTTTTAAACATACTGGACGATTCACACCTTGTTTCAAATTGATTTTAATACTTTTCGTTGTGTTGCCATTCCATATGTGGTATTAAACCTAATGAGAGCGAATCCTATTCCGCGCCTATAATAAAGAATATCTTTCGGAAAATTTAAATGCTACGTTTGATCGTTAAGCTGGCCATTATTTATTCGCCTTTCACTGAAACCAAGTATAAATTTATAATTTTGATCATTAATAAATGAATTGTTTGGAGCCTTAGCGAAGAGGCTTTTTAAATTATTATGGGTTGGAGTCTTTAATTAGTATAATTAAACCTTGAATTTTCTTGATATAAATTGATGAAACTTACTGCTTCTGATATGAGTTTGGGATTGTGGAATTAGACTTCACAAAATAGCGAATTTAGCTATAATTATTAGGTCGTTATTTCGGTAATGACTTTAATGTTACTTTAACCAAATTGCAATCTCTCAATATTAAAAAAATACATAAATTTTTACAGCTTAATGCGTTCAGAGGTGATAATAAATATCGTTTTGCATGCCACTTATTTTTTTTTTATCTTTATCATTTTTATCGTTACAAAATTTTATCCTTAAAAATTTATGATTTGTTGTTTTAAATTCTCCAGTTTTTGTACTAGGATTTTTTTTGAAATATTAATAATGTCTACTACACGAATTTTAAAAATTGTGTGATTTTTTAATTGAATAAATTTCATGAAACTTTTTGTGGTATTGAGGAAGAGAATAGCGATGAGTATTTCTTACTTGTAGAAAGCCGGATTTATTAACCCAGTATCATAAAAATATATTTTTGGTTAATGTATATTCACATATGGTATATTACATCATGAGGTGACTCCATTACTTCCTGAAATCATTTAGAATATTAAAGTCTCGATATAAGGGTGATATATTCAATAATACGGTAATTCTTTCAAGAATAATGAAAGGAAAAAAGTAATTTGGATATTAATTCACTTGAGGAGAGTAAGCAGTTTGAATTATAAATCTTTCCTATCTCTTTTGCTAAAAGTGCTAACATTCAGAATCACTTATTGAAGTGAATTTCCTGATTTTAGTGATCACTGTATATCATAATCCTCTACAGTGCGTAAGGATATACATTCTATTGTGTTTTCTTATGAAGTGTTCTACACGGAAAAGGCTTTTGTATTTGGAATATTAAAAACTGTATGCCTTTTCGTTGAAGCACCTTCTTTCTTGTTATTTTTAGTTTTCGACAATGTATCTCTTTCCGAAGAAATGTCATTCTAAGGATTCGAAAGAAAGGTGTTGCGCAGAGAAAAAATTAAGTTGGCTTTATAACTGTTATTAATAATAAAAAATAACTGTACGTTGAGAGCTTTTTTTCGTTAAAATGCTTAAGAGGTATGTTGCATGGAGAATTTGGTAGCAGGGAAGTTACGTACCACGACTTTATGTCTATTGCGATGCTTCAATAGAGGGTGTGTTACATTATTGATGCTGTTTGAATTTAGATGAAGAGTTAGAATGATTGTAAAGCAAAATTATGAATTCAGTATGAATTTTTAAATGATACATACACATATGTATCAAACCATTGCTTCGTATAATACTACATTTGGAAAGATCAAGGGAACCATTGTTCCCTCCTACTCATTGCAGAACATAGTAATTTATTATTATTATTATTGCTTGAAATAATTGGAATATTTCTCATGAAGTGTATCCTGAATTATTTTATTTCATGACTTTATTGGGACTTATTTCCCTCGTAAAATAAACGATTAATTAGGGTATTTTTTATAGTAACATATCACTTCAGAATTAAACCTGGGTTCTTGGTGAGTGTTTCAGTTTGCTAAAGACCCAAATTTTGTCAAACCAAAGAAATTTCTCAAAAGCAAATACTGTTATTATTGCAGTGGGTTTTTGACAGGGAATAAGGTCGAAAGAAGAAATAGAATTAATATTTATTGATATAACACTTTCGCAGCAATTGTAGCAGTAAGACTTTTGCGAAGAAATTCTAAATCCCAGGCTCTCCCAGATCAAAGAGAAGTAGTTGTACGAAAACAGCCATTATCGTTGAATTTTTAAAAAGTTTTCTGAAAAATGTTCTGAAGGTAATTTAGAACTAATTTTAAAGAGGACAAATATTTATTTATTATTAAACTTAATAATTAAATGACTACTGAAGTTCTAAAACTTGAAATTTTAGTTTCGAGAAAATAGGAATAAAAATCTATAATAAAGCGTATATTGTTTAAAAATTTTAAAGGAATTTTATATAAGTTTATTCTAACTCACTTTATAAGTAAATCCAAAAGTTTGAAAACTCCCTGAAACTCGAGGGAATAAAATATGCGTAGAATTTTCTTTTCTTTCAAAAGTATCGTCAGACTGTTTGTGATGCGAATACAAATAAAAACTTGATGAATATTCTTGTATAGTTTTCACGAAGTTCGCATTTTTATCTTTCGACTTTTGTTTATGTTATTGTCTTCAAAATAATTTTTTATGTATTTATTTGACTTCAACAAATAATTCAAACTTTACTGTAGGCTTTCGCTTCAGTGAAAACTTTTCGAAAAGATAATCTTAGAAAAAAAACAAAAAACAAAAACAAAACAAAAGCCAAAACTGATACGAAGCAGATATTTGTTTTAAAGGTCTGCTTTATGTAAATGTTTTCTCTTCATGGCGTGGGTGATTTTTCAGTTACATTCTCTTCCTCCATTTTATATTTTTAACCCACTTTCCAGTAGAAAAGTGAGGCTCATGAAATCATTGTCTGTTTGTGAATATAAACAATTTATATTGTTTTATTATTCAGTAGTTATTAGGCTTAAAATATAAACTTGGGCTTTCACGATTTTAAAAAAATAAAACAAATTATCTAGTCACTAGTCAATGCTTTGCAAGTCAAAGCGAAACCGGTTGTGCTTCAGGTATTTTTAATTTGTAAAAAGCTTTTTTAAACTAGTCATATGTGTCTGGCTGATAATTTTTAACTTCTCAAATATGTTTTACACACGTTAAATTCCGGGGTTCGGTTCTCATGTTCGGTTTTCGTGATGGTGGACGATCCGCGCTGGGCAGGTTTACTCGGGATTCTCCCGTTTCCCCTGCACTTCTCTCACCATACTTTCTCAGTCTTTCTCTCCATCTGTCCATATTTCGGTGGGATAATACAATAGACCTCCGGTCGCAGTGCTTGGCTTGTCTGCCATCCACATTCACTACATAACATAACATAGCATAACACACGTTAAATTTTACAGTTATAGTTAAAATAAATTAAGAAATAATATTTTAGGGAAAATTGTTTTCAAATCTTTCGAACTTCTTCTCTTAATACATTGAAAACATTAAGACGTAAGTAAAGTTGGAGGGCCAGCTTTTGAAAACATTCATTCAACATCCAAACATAGTTAAGTCAGTTTCCTTTTTTTTTTTTTACTCTGGCTACAGTTTCATAATGAAAATTTGCTGTCGCAACACTGAAATTCACAAATACTTTTAAAATAAAACAACTACATTAATTAAAATAAATCTGAATGAAAGCGCCCTCCACTCTATTTACATGTATCTCTTATATAATAGTTTTCCGGATCTGTCTGTGTCTAACACTTACGTAATGCAACTTGTGTTTGGAAAATATTTTTAATTTCTTGTGAAATTAGAAATAATTTTTACAATGAAACGTCCGCGACAGGAATCGAACTTGCAAACTTCTGATCTGAAGTCATTAGGCCACGTGAACTACATTCAAATTATTGTTGCTAGATATTTCTTATCACTTCCTCTGTTTGTTTGACGCAATGAGAGAAGAACCAGAGGAAAAAAAAAACGTGTATGCTCCAATAAACGCCGAGGCTCTAATTGTCTCCGGTCTCTAATAAGCGCCGGGCTGCAGAGGGACACGGCCAAATAGTAGCCAGTTTCCAACAGTAGCCGAGTCTTTGATATTTGCCTACCGGCACTAGTCTACTAGTGTAAGCGTCCGTATCTTTATAGTCGTGCGTAACATCTTACATTGCCTTGACCGCCGAAGCGGTCATTTGACATTGCCTTTAAGATTCACGCGGTGAAACTTCCGGTTAGGCGGCCGCCCGTCATTGCGGATTCGGACGACGAATAGCAGCGAAAGGTATAAAGAAAGACATTGCCATTTATCTTTAACAGTCTTATGTAGCATGTGAAATTCAAATAAAGTAGCTGTTTGTAATATTAGCCGGTATTTATGTGTAAAAATATTGCGTTCTGAAGGTTTTTGTTAATAATGACCGGCCTCTAATAGCAGCCGGTCCCTATTAAGCGCCGGGAGCCGAGGCTAGTTTTGCAAATAAACGCCGGGGGCCTCTATTGGAGCATGTACGGTAGGCTAACTCATTTTTTGATATTTTAGCCTACTAGATTAAAATTTAAATTTCAATGTTCATTTTTTTAGTCTCTTACAAGCGCAGGCCAGACGATTATTAGATGCAGACGAACTGAAGAGTCGTTAGAGACATTACTTCAATGACATGAATGAAGAAATTAAAAATAATATATAAACACAGAAAAAAAAAAACTTCTACTTACAATACTCTATGTCAACTAAAAGTCGTCACATAGTTCTCCCGTCATTGTTCACGGAGCATACACGCTAGTATATACGTATATCCAAGAAATGCCTATTAGCTTTTTTAAACAAGTCCCTAAATATTTGATGGTATTTAAATCTTCCCACCTGTCTCAACGCACCGTTTGGGAACTAATGAGTTACGTTACGAGTTTTTATCAATAAACTTCATCATTTTCTAGTTCTGATCGTCAAGCTTTAGGAAAACTCATATAATGATGATTTTAGTCTCAATTTCTATCAAAAGGCAACTCTTCTTCTGTAATATTTCTGTAACATTAAAATTTCAGCTCTGTAAGATAAATAGTCTCCCAGCAATCTTGAGTATTGTGTATTTCGATTCTAGCTTCCTACCTAAGGATTACCAAAATGAATAATAGTTTCTCTTTTGTTAGCATTTACATAATTACAAAGTTTGAGCTTTGTTGAAAAATTAATTTTGAGTTATATTGATCACAGATAGACGGGCATACTTATGAAGACAGCATACTTATTAAAATTTTTCTAATGCTTTTTCTCTCCTGTATATATATATATATAGTAAAGAAGTATGCACTTAATGCAACAACATTATAATACCCTGTAGTAGTTACCTATGGTTTCAACAAGTTTTATTAAGATAATTTATATTTATAAATTTTTATGAGGATATGTGTAGGTGTGTTTTGTTATTGAACTCAAGTTTTAACTAATTCTCTCGGGAAAAAAATCCTATTTTAATTACTTTTCTTTATAAACATTACAATTACAATCGTGTAATTATAAGAAAAGTAATTATAACTTAGCTATTTATAATAACTTTTCTTTACAGCTTACTTTCCATTATAAACTACATGCAATGAGTAGACATAAACTACTTTATTCCAATATCTCTTCGTAAAACCAACACAGAAATATAAATAAATTAATAACTTTTAAATCAATTTTTATCTTTTTCTATTTTCTGTAAATTTAGTTTGTAAAGTTCAACATGTGCCAAAGTATCCATCTCCATTTAATGCTCACTTATAATTTTCATAATAATTGTATTTATCTAAATTAACAAAAATATCTAGATAATCGATAGCGATCGGAAATCAATATTTATATAGCAGATGTGAAGGGCCAAAGGCATATTACTAGCAATTTGGAAAGTGAACTCTTTGGATGTAATCGATTGATGGAAAATAGATAAAATTTTATTTTTCAGACTTAATTAACATTACGTAATTACTAATTAATCTACGGCAACATTTTCAACTTTATTTTCCAGACTTAAAAAATCTCTATGAAATATTGCAATTGCCAGTTCACTGAGTAATTGAGCAATAGAAAGAGCATTGTAGTTTTTATTTATAATTAATTTTCATAGGGCATTTATTTTTTTTATTTTTTTTTAATTTTTTTTTTAGAATTGCGTTGTGGCTTTTATATCTGCGTTGTGGCTGACAGCTATCAAAAAATAATTCAAACCAAACATCCTATCCGACACAATCGTCGGATGTACAGCCTCGCCAAAATTATTAAACACCCTATAATAACCCAATTAATTTGATATATTTTTGTTTTGAAGGAAAATCAAACTAATCGTCTATTAAAATAAGGTGTTTTTTATTATTTTTTTCAAATTTTTGTGGGTTCACTCTTAGTTACTGCAGATATCCTTTTTGGTATCCTAGCAACTAGCTTCTGACATTCTTCATCTCGTATGACGTTTCATTCTTGCTGCAGAGCGTATATAAGTGTCTGTTTAGATGTAATGTTATGCTGCCGTATCTTCCATTTCAAAATATCCCACAAATGCTCAATCGGATTAAGGTAAGTGAATCTGCAGGCCAGTATAACAAATCAATACCTTTTTTGCAAAACCATCTAGTGGTAGCCGCCAATTTTGACATGGCATGGACAAAATTTACATTGTCCTGTTGGAAATTTACATTGTCTATGTCGGTGTCTCCATGTTGGTGTCTTGAGAGATATTGAAGCTTAGTTTTCCTAAAATTTCCTATCCTAAAAAACTGTCAAAGAAATTTTTAAATTCGTTGTTCACTGATTTCTCATTACATATATCTCAGCCAAGAGCTGTATGAAACTTGGCTAAATTAAATACACCTACTAAATCATTACATGCGTGCATAAGTTGCGCAATGCTTAAATAAAATTATGTATAGATTTTAAGATTTTAACCTTTTGATAAACAATTAAGTCTACTTCTTTACAGTAAACTATACAATAATTGACATTTTTTTAAAATTTGTTTTATTACATTTCCTTCTTTCACGTAAACGGCTATATGTTAGCTCGCTACTCAGTATATGTTACGTCAGTTATAAAAAAAAATATAGATCTTTATTTGATTAAGAAGTATCGTGAAATATTCTAGATTCTTCATGAAATTAGTAATGCAGCTTTTAAACATTATAACGTTTCATAAAATATTTTCAAATACTTGTGAAAAAAATCATGAAGTTAATGTTTCGTTTTCCAAACATGATTAAATTGCACATTTAATCTTAAATATATACAAGTAAATCTTCGATATAAAGATATACTTATAAATACTGCATGACATTAATTACACTTACAGTTTCGACATGAAACAAAGAACTATTAATAACGAAAATATTTGCAAACATTTCGAGAGATTAATGATCTTGCAGTTACTAAAAATAACTGACGGTTTGTAAACATTATAACATATAACATTTAAGGAAATATTTCTGAATATTTCGTGTAATTTGAATCTTAACTGTTCCCTTAATCTTTGAAGCAAACCCTTCTGCTTAGAAGTTGTAATTAACTTTGCTGCTCCGTTTTTCTGTTTCAAACTTTCCTTTAAGCTTCTAGCGGCAACAAAAGCTAATTTATATTGAAGAGGAACTTTTTCACATGGTTTCTTCTTCGTCTTCTTAAACTTTGCGTAAAACTATTTCCATTTAAAAGAACACAGCTTAAATGCTGCTGCATCCCAACAAAATTCTAGAAGAAGCCAAAAAATGTTATCCTGTTAAATGTCATTAGCGCTAATACCATTGAATGGACTTGAAGCAGCATTTGGCGCGAAAAGCACCAAACCTTTTATTGACAAGAGCTTTGTTTAGGAGGATTACCTGGCAATTGAAAGACGTCTCGCGATATTCTTAACAAGGAAAAGAGAATTTTTGAAGAGAATTCCGTAAAAGATTCTAAAAACTCTACCGTAGTTTGCTATGTAACTACGAATTTTCTTTCACGCTTCCTGCAAACAAAAACCCAATAAAAGTCTCTAAATAAGACTATAAAACTGTCTCTCAGTTAGTTGTGTTTTCCTGTGAAGAGTACAAATACATTTTCTAAATGTCTTCCTGCGGTAGCAGTAACTCAATTTAGATATCCTGGAAATCAGAAATCCTTGGTAAAGATCTCTACAAAATGTAAGTTGTCTAATAATTTGCATAATTTTGAATGAAATGCCTCCTATTATTTTTTTATTATTTTTTTATAGAAGTCATGAAAGTTGTACAGATGTTTTAAAAGAAGTTATTAACATTCTGAATTATTTTCAATACTTTTCAACATTGTAATTCATTTAACGACATTATGAATTTTTTTTTAGTGAAATAACGGTAAAAGATGAAGTAATAGGTTTACACGATTGCAATACTTGACAATTTCGAGATTACTAAATGCTGCATGCAAAAACGTTATATCTTTACTTTTAATACAAAGTAGATTTTATGTTTTAACACAACCCTTATCGCATTTTAATAAATCTGTGACTGACTAATATTTCTTTTATGTATTCACGTTAGGTTATTTTGCCTTATTTGTTGTTATATTTTATAACTGGTAATTCCCCAGTGAGTGTTGATTAGTAATATTTCCAGTAACTGACCACTTCGTTGAAAGAGACAAATTTCATTATTAACTTAAGTTCAGCTACAATCGTTAGGAGTTGTCTGGCAGAATAAAACTCCTCCCATCTCTGATTAAAACTGCTTTTAACAGGAGGCGAGCAGATTAACTTCGCTCTCGTTCTAATTCGGTCTATCTATATTTTATCACCCAGTCTGGCTGGGAGCTCGTGACAGTTACTGTTGTACAGTCAGTTTTCTCGTGCTTCTATTCGAATTAGCAATTGTACATCGAACGACGCCCCAAACATATTTGCACAGATGCCAATACGGCGATTGCATTAGTTGAACAGCGGCCCCCAAGGCTACACAACGACGGGAAGTGAAACCGTCCCTAATGCTCCCTGACGAGCCGAGATCACAACTAATTTTACATTTTCACGATATATAAATTACAGCCTAAATGAATTTTCGACTGATGGCGTTCAATTTAAATTCGTTAATTAACAAAATTAATTTTTCACGGTCCAGAATGGAAAGCCGTGAATATTAATATTTAATTTCTTGTCACAAATATTGGCGTTCGCAAATTGAAGGCAAATAAAATAATCTGATGAAACTTTTCGATGAAGTTCGGTGAATTATTTATCAGTCGTTCCATCTTTGTGAGCTCTCGACTCGAGTAAGAGATACTGGGCCTCAGAGTTGTTAACAATATACTATAGTCTTTCCAGCATCCAATACTACCTTACGAAGTGAAAAATTTCATGATATTCAAAAGTCATTTCTTCACGTTCTTCTTGGTTTGTATTTTCAATTAATTTATATATTATTTTCTTCCTTACTCTTTAGATATCCTTCCATTTTTTTTCTTATTCCTTTTTTCCATTCTTTATCTTTTCATATTCTCTCTTCTCTCTTCCATCACCATATTGATCTTCAAAATCACATGTGATCCTGATTATATTTTCCATTATTTTTTTAAAATTTGAACTCACAACTCACTTTTATTTTAAAAAATAATATTTCACTACTCTACTTAAGTTTATATATTTCATTTAATTACAGTATTAGGCTTTATACATTGTGAGAAACCTTTTAATATCTGTCTAGTCACCAGTGGTCAGTTCAACTCAGGAACTACAAAGGCTAGAAATATAAAATTTGAAGGGTAGGTAGACCTCACGAGAGAACTGAGGTTTCTGTTGACGATGTCTTAAGATACGTGGTTCTTCCCTCTCTACTTTCTTGATATTAACTTGGCGCTTATATAATTAGCCACTTCTCTACAGCATTATAGCTATTCTTTACTTAACTGTGAAAGAAAGCTTCAGCATACAAAGTATTCTTCACTTCCCATGTCACCGAAAGGAAAAGAAAAGCAGCATTTTTCATAGGCTGATAAAATAATGTTTTTGTTTTCATTTTATCTTATGCTAATACAAATTCAAGAGAGTATCAATTTTTATCACAATACCTTGATTAGCATTTCTCTGTAGATTATACTGAATAAAGTCAGGTATAACAATCGTATCAATCCTCCAAAAATAATTTCACTTACTTGATTTATAAAAATTAGCTTAGTGACAGTTCATATCTATACTAAATCCACTTTTTAGCAATGAAAATAGTATTCAAGTTAAAATAAAAACCAATATACAAATTATCAGATTAAAAAAACATTTAACACATTAAAATACGACATGTTTCGTCCAGTCTTAGCTGGACTTTTACAAGTGAATAACTCAAGACATGCAAAGGTTTAAATAACAAGGGTATTTTAATATATTAAATGTTTTTTAATGGCATAATTTGTGTTGGTTTTTTTTTATTTTAACTTAGTCGTTTCACATATGTTAAATTTTATACAAAATAGTATTCAGTTTTGAAAATTTTTCTTTTAGTAAATTTAATAAATTTTAAACTTTTTGTTGAGGTTTTATAAGATGCAATTGTACAGATTTGTACTTCACTGAAATTTCACCCTGTGATCAAAAGTAGGATACGACGATCCTAAAAGCACTTAAAGCCTACTTTCCCAAAAAATTTATTTTTTAAATTTTTTTTTTTTATTTTGAGTTTTAAGTCGTGATATTGATACAAACAGAAGTTTTTCATTTTTCCTGAAACTACTTAATTCCAGTTAATAACAATCGTATCAAAGCACGTGCAACTTAGACGATTAATAAGCAATGTTAGATATGACAGAAAATCCATTTTTTTTCCCATTCTAATGGATATTTTTGACAATTTTAAGCGCAAATTTCTTTGAATACAGAAAAAAATCAAATATAAAAGTTAGATCTTAATCTTATCCGTAACTATGCATGTCACGTTTCAAGAAGATCTGCTGACCGATTCAAGAGGTAGGAAACCAAACGCACCCGCACAAACTCACACACATTCACTTACAAAAATTTAAGGAGCCTTACTTTCTCAGGCCACAAAAATGAGAACTACTTAAATTTACTTCCACATTTGATGCAATGAGATTTTTAATATTTTAAGAATGGTTTTGGAAAATGGTATTTCAATTTAAAACGAAGCATTTCCAAAATCAATATTAGTATTAGCAAAGCAGAACATAATTTCCTATCTGAATTTTATATTCGTTGTAACTATACGAATATATTTCAAATTATTGCCATTCTGTGAATTATTCTTCTCATTTAATCAATAATACATTCTGTTTTAAAGTTCAGTTAACTGAAAGTTATCTGAATGCAAAATCCCTTCCAATTTTGATATATCAAATTTTATGGTGACTAAACATGCCAATATATGAATATATACTAAATTAATAGCCCTGGAGAAGAATTTGTTCGAACAACGATATTTGTTAATATCTATCCTTTTAGCCACGAGCCGAAGGAAAGGGGGACTTATACGATCGTCATGTCTGTGTATGCCCCCATCTGAAAATATTGAATTATCGTATTTTCAGCGTATAACACGCACCCTAATTTAAGAAAAACTTCTTAAAAACTCTTAAAAAATTTAAATAAAAGTAGTATTCATGCACAATAAGCAGGTAGAATTTCAGCCTGCGAGAAACCTAGGAAAAAGACGTGCGCTTTATACGCCGATAAATACCGTACATATTCTTGAAACGTGACATACATATTTTGGGACATGAGATTGTAAGTCGTTGGAATTTGAAGCTTGTTTTTAAAAAATATAGTGTTGAGAGATGAAATTGTGATGCTACATTCGTTTTCATACATTTATAAATATCAAACTGATATACAAATCATCATTAAACTGTTGATCATTTAAATTAATTTAAGCTATAAATTTTAATTAAGCTCTTTTTTAAACATTTGCTTCGAAAATTAAAGTATTGATGGTCTCTCTGCTAAAGTAATAATGATGTTGTCAATTTTAAATCAGCATTTTTAAGTTTATTGATGAATTCCCTGTGTACTTATCAATTATCTTAAATACTTTCTTTCTATTCTTAAAGTTCCTCATTTCTTTATTAATTGAGTAAATGACCTCATTGCTAATTATATATATAATCCTGAGTATACTACTGCTAATAATACTACTGTATAGTATCTGTACTTCTGGTAAATAATGAGAGATATTATGTATAATACTATATGTATACAATATATATATACTATGTACACTATAATATACCTTGTGCAAGTTTTAAATTTATACTTTGATACGGGACTTAGTAAAAAATTTAGACGTATCTTTTAGTAATTTGTTACATAAACTTAAGGATGAAACATAAGGAAGAAACCGTTACATTTGATATAGAAGGGACTAAAACCCTGGAATTTATATATTTATTTTATTCTTTACTTTATTCGTAACGTAATTATTTCATGTTCTTAATTTTCTTTCTAGAAATTGTATTCATGTCTTGAATTCTAAAGTACGTATTGAATGCCAATATACCATAGATAAATAAAGTAAAACCATATCTTTTTTCTTTTTAGGTAAGTCCTGTCTTTTTGTGTAAGAGGAAACCACCGTAAGTAGAATGATTTATTTGTAACATATCATTTTTTTATTACCATGAAATAGAGATAGTATCGCCATTGTGCTGGTAAATTAAAGTCAAGCGACAATTGTTGATTGACAGACATATGAATCATTGTCAAGTCGTTCCAACGTTAAATTCGATTTTTATTAATGCTTCATATTTCTCGCATTTCTTTTTCGGACATTTTTCCCCAACAAATTGATCATTCTGTGAGCTAATGTTTTAGAAATATTTCGCATTAAAATATCCTAATTTTGTACCAAAAAAAACAAACAAAAAACCTCTCTTATAGTTCATAGTTTGAACGTTTATTCCGGACAGTGAAGTTATCGTAGCGATCAGCAATAAGACGCTCTCGCCTCTATTAAAGGATTATTGAAACAGCAACAATAAAACCAATACCGATGATTTACCATCCTGTTTCTTTAAACCTTCGGTTCTCAAACTGTGGGACACGCTCCTTGGGGGAATTTATTATATTTCTATGGAGTATGAAGGAGTTCTGAAGGAATTTTCAAAGGGGTAGCGAAGATGTCTTTGTAGTTTTTTACTTTATCTTATTTTATTGATTTATTTATTAATTCATTATTTATTTCGATTGCTTAAGTGGGGGTGTCAGAGGTTTCTGTAAAAGTTAGTGTTGGTTTTGACAAGTATAAACCAAACTAATTTACTAGCCCTGTTTTCAGTAAAGAAGATATTTGATTCGTGTTGATTTTTTCCGTTTATTTTTTATTGATTTTTTTTCTTCCTATCTTTTTTTTTTCTTCGCCCTGATAAATAAAATCGTTTTAGTGAAACCAGATGAAATGAAAAGAATGTTTAGCATTTCACTTTTTCCCCCCTCCCAGTTTGAACTGCAATATAAGAACATCATAAACGTAAAATATTTGTTCTGAAGACATTATTCCTCCATAAATATATCTTTCCTGAGGAAATACATTTTACCATCAGGTCTTGAAGACGAATTACACTTCAATTTTCCGAAAAACTAACCGATTTTTACGATGGCACATTGTCTTTAAGTAATGTCATAAAGCAAGTCTCAAAGCTGCAAAAATGTCGTTAAGAACACTCCAAGAGGGATAAACGCTTCTGTCTGCCGGTAGGTAGCGCTAGCAAACTGTGCCTTAATCCCCGCTGGCAATAAACGCACGCTGCCTTAATAGCTGTCCAGGACATGTGTCTATGGCAGAATAAGGTAAAGGCGGGGGTCAGTTCGATTATCTTCCCGCAGTCTGCTGTTTATATATTACCCTTCACCAGTTATGGTGTCGCCTTTATGCAGTTGAAAAGTGAGTTTTATAAGCCATTGCCGACCGATTTTATGATCTCTTTATCCAGGACTTGATATCGAAGGAGAAAAAATAATAAAAGAAGAAAATGGCGGGCAATGCATCTGCAGTTCAGTTTGTGGGATTTGTGGTGTACTTTCGATTGCAAGGGTTACAAGCATTTTAGGTTAGGGTTTTATGCCTTTAAATGGTATCAACTTCACCTTGTTTAGCCGTAACCTTTCCAAAGTGTTGTTACGTTACCAGGTGTTATTTTATTATGTTCAATCGACAACTTATTGGTAGATAAAGAAAGACACTTTTTTTTTAATCCTAAGAAATTAGCCTTAAAAACTGAACAATTTCCAAAATGTTTCTAAGGAAAGTTCTGTACTAATAATTTTTGAATCGACGCAAAGGTCATCTTGAAACTTGGCATTCACATTTACTGAAGAACTAACTTCTTATATTTTAAACTGTTTTCCCATTTGGGTGCCTGGGAAGAAAGCAATCACATTTTGACTTAAAATTGCATTTTAAGAGGGTTTTTTTTTTTTTCTCCAACGCATATTAAGCTGGGATAACAAGTGTTAGACCAAACCTACAATATCCTGCAGTTACTAAGCGGGCATAATGAATAACCAAGCTTTCCAATAAACTGCATGTCAGAAATATACTGTATACAGAATGTCAGTCTTTGAAAAATCGCCGTGAACTGTGCGTCGGTGATATTATAGTTAACTACATAATGGTTACGAATAATAGTTAAGTGGACTTTCAATCGATTTACCGTTTATGCACCATTATTTATTTAAAAGAAATCCATTTTACAAAACCGGCATGAAATATGCGTCCAATCAAATTTGCAAACGTTACCGTATTACTGTTTGTAAAAATATTGTAATTTCATTTTTGCGATGTAAATAAGTAAACAGGAATTTCACCTATCTCCCTTTGTTTGCATGTTTGTTATGGAATTTCTATAATACGTGTGGAAGCTTTGGGAAAATAATAACATTAAATCTTTTTTTTTTTTTTAAATAAATAATGTATTTCATTTAAAGTCCAATCTCTGGTAGTTTTGGATTCAATAATGAAGCCTGTACATCTGAATGCTCACAATGGTTTAATCTAAATTGATTTAAAAGGAAATTTCTCTAATTTCTCTGGTAACTTTTCTTTTTTTAATAATATTTGGATCTTGTTGATATTAGCTAATTAAGTTTATTGATACTGACTTCAAAATAAGAGATCTTATAATTCAGTGTATTAAAAATTGTATTGATACAAAAGCGAGAATTATGATGGCAAATAAAAGTTACTTTGCTTTATAGCCCGTGTTAAAATCCAAACTCTTGTGTAGAAACTTAAAACTCCCGAACACATTTTATCTCATCGCTCAGCTTTGGCAGAGATGGGAGATCTTTGGTAAGATTCGTCTCACCACAAATACTATCTCCAATTTTAAAATCAAGGTCATTACATCTTTTTGCAAGTCCACAGGACTTTTTCATAACCATTATTTTCATCCATTTTCATCCTTGAGGTTTAACCATTGCTTTTGTCATGACCTCTTTGAGGGGGCACAACGGACCCTTTGAGTGCCGAATACGGACTTATCCAACCTTCTCTATCCTTATCCTTATCATTGGAAGGGTGTAGGATTCTGAAAGAATAGATGTAATAAATAACGTATTTAAAAGTTTCTGCTTGTACGGAGAAAAAAAAATCGATTATTAAAATATTACAAAAAATATTGGATTATTACGGGTAAACAATAACTGGAATACATCTTTAAAGGATACAAAAACAATCAGATAGTAAGTACACATACTGAGAGATTCCTTGGATCTTCTTCCCGTTGTTGAGACACATTGCGACCCAATATTTGAGTCGATGGTATTTCATTGTTGCTGAATCAACGATTGTTCCCTCTTTGAGAACATGCAATAAATAATCCTTAATCAGTAACATTCGAAAAACAACTGAAACTACTTAGAAATAAGAGATTAACTTTAAATCTATGCTGGTAAAATTGTACCAGTTTGAATAAATAGTCTCAACTAATTTAAAATTTCCGTTTAAGCTTTCAGATTTCAGTTAAAATCATTTAAGAATTACCCTGTAAATTCAGCAAAAGTGCTTTTTACTACAGATTGTGTTTAGAATTTTTTAAAGTTTTTTTTTTCTTTTCCAAATAAACCTGTCTAGTTGTTAGTGGAAATGTGGAAAATTTGTGAATCAAATTTGCTATTCCTGACTTTTATTTAAATATATTTATTTTCTCTTTTTATCTGTAAATCTTCGATCAATTTATTTGACCCGAGGCGCAATTTGTTAATTTTTACTTGAAATGTTCGATATATTAACGGGAAGTTATGAACGGAAAGCAATTTGTGATGAAATATGGCGCATATGGTAGTTACGATCATAGCTAATCGGCTGTGATCAATTGAAGGGCCATTGTGGGATTGTGGTATCTTGGCTCTGAACTCCTAAAGCATTATGACCGAATTACAGAACTTGGCTGTTAATAATCATTTCGAAGCGGATCGATTTAATTAATTCTCCAACGTGTGGCAAAAATAAACAAACAATTTCAACTTAGTAGTTTTGAGTCAGTTGTAAATTGTTTTTGATTGCTAGTTAATTAATCGAAGTTCAGAAATGCGCATTAAACTTTCTTAATTATTTTGGTACAAATTGTTGTTTAAATACAGTGCACAACTGGCGGGGAAATTTAAGTGTGTGTGGCTTTTGTGTCGTTTTCTTTTTAATGTTTCTGAATTGGCGAACCGTATTATTTTGTAGTTGTGCTTTCTACTGAGCATAAGAACAAGGGTAACTCAGAATGAGATAAACTACGAAACAGCTGTACTAGATTGCCTTTCAAATTAAAAAAACAACACCAGATCCATTACTACACATTAATTTATATTCATTATATCTTGACTAGTTGACCCGTGCGAATAATTCGCAACAAAAAACCACCTTTGAGAAATAATAAACAAATCCAACAGCTTGTGTGCATGTTAGTTAAACACATTGTCAATAGATGGCGTCTTCTCAAGTTTTATAAAAAAGTTGACCCGTGCGAATAATTCGCATGGTATCTTGATCAGTCACCGAATGGTAATGTGGAAATAAATAAATGAACAGATTGTCAATAGATTGCCTTCTACATTTTTACAAAAAAGATTTTTAAAATAAATTTTTTTAACGAAAACATTAATTTTAAACAATCGTTTATTTTTCATCATTAGCGGTGAACGTAATCTTGAAAATATCTCAATCGTTGATTTTGATGAAGTATTAAGGGAAATAAAAAAAAACCTTTGAGAAATAATATATGAGAAGTTGACCAATTTTTATGTTTCTATTGTAATACATCGTTTATTTTTATTAAAATATAAATCTTTGTTTGTTTTTTTATCTGTTGTTATTAAATAAACGATGAAATATCATTTAAAGTGCATTTTTATTCAAAAAAGGAAATAGTTGAAGGTTACAACGCTAAAGAATATTTTCGCTTTTGAAAAATAAGGCGCTTCTGTTAAAGCGTATCTACATTTTTATAAAAAGTTTTTAAAAATAAAGTTTTTTAACGAAAACATTAATTTTAAACAATTTGTTTATTGTTCGGCATTAGCGGGGAACGTAATCTTCAAAATGATGCCTCAATCATTGATTTTGATGAAGTAGTAAAGGAAATATGGCAAAAAAAACCCTTTGAGAAATAATATATAAAATAATATATGAGAAGTTGACTAATTTTTATGTTTCTATTGTAATAAATCGTTTATTTTTATTAAAATATAAATCTTTGTTTTTTTTTTTATCTGTTGTTATTAAATAAACGATGAAATATCATTTAAAGTGCATTTTTATTCAAAAAAGGAAATAGTTGAAAGTTACAACGCTAAAGAATATTTTCGCTTTCGAAAAATAAGGCGCTTCTGTTAAAACGTGTCTACATTTTTATAAAAAGTTTTTAAAATTAAAGTTTTTTAACGAAAACATTAATTTTAAACAATTTGTTTATTTTTCGTCATTAGCGGGGAACGTAATCTTCAAAATGATGCCTCAATTATTGATTTTGATGAAGTAGTAAAGGAAATATGGCGTTCCGACAAAAAAAACCCTTTGAGAAATAATATATAATGATATTATAATTTCTGTAATCACTATAATTTTGCTTTGTAAGCCGCGTGACAGAAGAAGCCATTTTCAAGCGTTATGGGAATGTTTATTTTTCAGTCTATTATTCCCGTACTGTAGTCGTAAGATTCCAGCGATATTTAAAAGTCAGTAAGATTAGTAGGAATCTGATAGATTGATATGCTGACTGGCATTTCTAACATAAATATAACATAAAGAAAATGAAAAGTTGAGAGGATTAATTTTAACTTTGTGTTGATTTGAACAAACATAGCACTTGACTTTAACAGGTGTCGGAAAGTGTAGACTATTCTGTGTAATAATCTTTTTTCAGGAATTCCACATAGTAGCAGTTTACATTATACCAGTGGAAGAGACAAACACAGAAAAAAGAAAGTGAACCATCTATATAGCACCGGGAATCTAAGATCCTGAGGCAAAAACTTTGACTACATCTTAACCACACAGCCTGAATGACTAACAAATAAAAAAAAAATTGGGAAAAAGTGCTGTTTCATTGATGTTCTATACTTTTTGCTCTGTTCTATCTTTTTTTTCAATATTAATCCTTTCCAAACAATTAATTTAGTAGAATAAGAAATCACGAAACCACACCAAAATTTGTTAAAAAAGTTTATATAATAAAAATGTTTTAAAAATACTTTACGGAAAACCAAAAACGAGAGCTTTGGGAATCCTAGGATTGACAAGGGAATCGCAAAGATTCTTAAAGCTCTCGCTCTTGGTTTTCCCGTAATGTATTTTTAAAGCATTTTTATTGTATAAACTTTTTTGCCAAATTTTGATGTATTTGGTGATTTTTTTATTCTACTAAATGGAATTTTTAACGCACGTTAAGCTTTTATCTAATAATTTGTTATGTATTTAAACTGCTGAATTTTATAATTATAATTCTACGGCACTCAGTTTAAAATTCTGATTCGTATGCGCTCGCAAGTTCAATGATAAGCAGAACAGGGTTGCAAAGTTTCAATGAACAGCAAATTTGCTATGGAATATAGGAATGGTAATAGATTGACTGCATTTTGTAGTTTGCCACAGGATTTCACGACAAGCAAGTACCAATCACTTATTGTTCCGCTTGATAAACGATAGCATTTGTGTGGAAAACTTTCGTGTGAAACAATCTTTTCGTGATAGCAACAAGCGATGAACCTGGCATCGCAAGAACAGATTGGACAGTGAACAGAATACAGCTGCGGATTAACTTCTAGTAGTTTTCCGCGGATGAACAAATGCAAAAGTGTAAATTATTACTTGCAACTAATTTTCAAGCCGGTGAAATTACGACCTGTCGCTAAATTATCTCTGGGAATTCTCTCCCGTTAAATAACGTTTGCCTTATATGGGGCATCGACCACGGGGCTAACAACGGCGCAGGATTTAGTAACTGCGGGGAAATAGCTCTGTTAACGGACAGTTTGCCGTTTCAGCCCGATGCTTCACAGCCATATTTCACTAGCCCGGGGTTCATAACGGGATATCATCCGTCGAAATAGAACGAAAAGGGATTTCAAGCCAACCTCTGTGCAAATTACCCTTCGGATTCGTCTCGGGCTACGGCCGTTCCTTTTGAAATTCCTCAAGAACCAGAGAAGTAATGGAAAGTAGCTATTAGGAAAGTGGATTGTTCTGTCTCTGCGATCGTTCACACGATCCGTTTATCGAAAAAGTTTTTCAATGAAGTCTTTTTTAGAATTATTTTCGTGTCGAAAGCATTGTAATATTCGACATTTTAGTTACGGTTTCCTGCCAGCAAAAGTTTAGTGGACTATTACAGTAAAGAGAATCTCTTACTTGGATGTCATCAGCACAAAGTTTTATTAAAGAAAAAAAATATTATTCGCTACTAAATTTCCTACTGATATTTAATTTTTTTTAACCTGCTTTTTTCCGTTAGGAAAGCGAAGCTATAAAATCAGTCAGTCTGTGCATGTGTTTGTTTGTTTCTGTGTGGATCTTCTTGAAACTAGGTCTGCATGTTCGAGGACTAGAGTTGATCTAAATTTACATTTGAAATGGGTCCTTGTTGAGAAATCAGTGCGAGAAAACGACAAAAATTGCCAAAGAAAAGCATTGGAATCTAAACAATGGATTTCTATTCTATTTCTGTTAATATCTCTCTGAAATAATCACCATTAAGTCCTTTACGCTAATCTATTACGCGTGGATTAAACACGATTAAAATAAATACGATTGATCATTAAGTAAAGAATTAAACTCATTTTTCTCAGAAAATAGAAAATTTGTGCTGTTTGAATTAAGTAGTTTTTGTAATTTTAATCTAAATGTAGGCTTCTCGTTTTTGAGATTTAAAGAAAGAAATAAATTAAGAAATTTTGAGAAAAGTAGGTTTTAAAGAATTGCGTACGTTTGTACAAAATAGTGACGTAATTAACATGTTTACGGTTACAAATGTACCATGGATGATTTTAAAGATATTACAAAAATAAAAGATTGTTAAAAATTGTTTTCAATAAAGAAAGTGATAAATACCTCGACCAAACTCTAAATATAGAATGTTAAGTTAAAGTAATAATAGTTCTGAATATCTTTTTTGTTGTGCTGTCACTGCTATTACTGTACAATCTCCTCCTCTTAATCCTTCTGTAAACTTATAAACACTTTTCCTAAAATTGTTATCTTTCTGGAAATATTCTCATAGCAGATAAAAGAAATTCTTTCATATAGAAAAAAAAATTAAAGATTTTAAAATCTGCAGTTTGCCTAGGGACTTGTTCTTTCACAAATATTGTGAAAGATTCATTCACTAAATATTATTACAGATGGTGTTGCTTTAATCATAATGTTATTGTCTTCACATCTCTCTGCTTTTCTAATATTCTCTTTTGACATGTAGTTCATTATCATTCCTTAAGTCTTGTTTACATTCATGTTAAACATCTTCTGTCCTGTTTATTCTAATATCTTTCTGTTTTCTCAAAAAATGCAGATTATAAATTCTTTAATTTTTCTACAGAATTACTTCCACTATAGTCTGAAGCATTGCGCATACGGTACTTAAAAAGTATGAAGTTAAGGCAACTAGCCAATTTTCAATTTTTTAATTTCTTTTCTCAATAAATCTTTATCTTTTTGCTGCAATGCTTATGATTTATTCTTATGCCACAATTGTGGCGTAATTGTATTGTTTGTATTTTCACTGCAGTGCTTGTAATTTAGGTGCTGCTTAAAAATGCCTCCACAATGTTTCCATTCCTGCCCCGCTCCTTCCCGTGCGCATAAAACTTTACAAAAGCCCCTTATTCTTGAACCTTGGCCTGGACATAAATTCCCTCGCTATTGTGATCACTGTCCTCCGGTACTAGGGGTCGCAGAACAGGTAGAGGATTATCGCTGGACACATAGACAGGATTTGTTCGCCCTACAAGAGTAGCATGGGGACAGTGGTGCAGTAGGGAGCATAGCAAGACCGCAAGGGATTTAATGTGATTGTCTAGTGGAACTTGCAGCAGACACAGCTGTATGTTTTCCCATCCATATTTCGGTTTAGTTGGATGATTTTAGTCTTCTTAGTTTGGGGCTATTTTGATGTGATATCAAAGTACAAATTGAATTGAGAATAATCACAAATTTGTTTCATTAGTTTAGTTTCCTAAGGCTCATAAAATCACTTTCCATATATATATGACTGTGTATGGATGTCTTTAAACCAGAAAATGAATTCTTCTTGAAACTTGATAGACATATCGCGGAAAGATACGATAGTCCCCTGTGATGGAAAATTTCTTTCTAAGTATCCATGCGCAAAGAGTTTTGCCTGAAGGTGAGAAAAAACTCCCATATAAACTCGTTAACAGCGAAAAACTTCTTTCAACATCGTAGAAATAAAAAGTTTCTATTGATGTCCAAGTGTTTGTGGGACCCTCTAGTTCAATCTCTTTGCGCGTGCTGTGATTTGTTTTGAATAATGTAATTTTAGACTACTTAAACTACGAACTTCCAATATGGGTCACTTTCAGAAATGGAAAATTTGAAGCTAGAGTTTACATATTCTGTTGATACAATGACTTAATCGAAAAAAAAAGCAACAATTTATGTAAAGTAAGCACTAAGTTCATTGCGGAATTTTCTTTTAACCATCGACTTCTTTTTCAATAAACAAACAGCAATAATCCAAAATAAGTTGTGGTGGTTTAGTTTATAAAATCTGATACTGGTTTTGCAATAAAATATAGATGTAGTATTTTCTATGTTTATGATAAGAAAAACTGTTAGTAAAGGAAACGAAATTGTTTTACCTAAGCATAATTACAGAATTATCGTAATTGTTTTAAACATTACTCTTTGTATTATGAAAGTATTTGGTAAAATATCAACATAAAAATTCCAAATTTACAGTTTCGTAATTAAAAACGAAGAACAGAATTTCGCTCACTGTAATCTTTGCTCTCTAGTAGTTATTTTCACATTCAAAAACCATTTTTCAAATGTTTCAAATATGTGTAAATATAATAATCTAATTAAACATTAACTTTTTATCTGTTTAATTTTGAATTTAAGCTTTCAGCAATTAAGATTTTTAATAAAAAAAAATAAGAATCCCAGCATTTTCTTTTTATATTCCATTTGAGGACAGACTTTTATTTATTGCAGTTAAAACTGGAATGTTGAATGAAATCAGATTTGGAAAATCTCCAAAATATTTTCATAGACTTGTTCGTTGTGGATTGCGAAATCCTTTGCTTCGAAACTATTGGAAAAAAATTATTGTAAATCATTTTATCCCGACATTGAATTTAAAGGGGATGAGTGAATAGAATTGAGAAGTTTAAGTTTGTTAAAATGTATAAATAAAATGTATATTAAGTTGCAGCTGATTTTTAACTATCATGCCTAACTAAAAATATGTCATTGTATATACAAAATACAATTACATATTTTTAAGGATATTAAGGAAAAGTAATTAAAGAGTTAGGTAGTAAGAAATATTTTTTTAAAAGACAATTTACATCTAATGTTGAGATTTTAAAAAAATATTTCTTACTGCCTAACTCCTTAATTACTTTTCCTTAAATATTTTTTAAATACAGTTTGAGGAAAGACAGTAGCAGATCGGTTTTATGTTAATTGTATGTTTTCCTATTTTTAAGTCTAAATTTTACGTTTTCGATTTTTGTGCTTTCGTTTTAAGAACATTGTATCAATTTTGTTTATTATGGAGAAACAAAATAATTTCATCTTCAGCCAAAAACTTATCTAACATTCCATAGTACTTGTCACAGTTTTATTACCCTCTACACTTATTATGATTTCGGCATACATCCGTGAACTACTTTTAAAGAATGAAAAGCTATAACGATTATTTTGTCTTTATTTTCTATATTTCATTTGCTTTTGGTTCAGAAAGCCTGAGAGATTTGGACTTAAAAAAATTCCTTAGTAATCACCAACTAATTTTACTTAGGGTGCATGTTTTTTCATTCCTGTAATGTCTAGTTGCAATAGAATACATTTTTATAAATTAATTCAGATGAAAACACTTTACTGAAAAGGCTTCTTAAAAAGAAGGTAACATACAATTAATAAAAAAAAAGCAAAGAAGATAAAAAAAATCAAATAAAGCAACGACTCTATTTGGCAAATTTATTTGTTTGTTTGTCTGTGATCAGAAGTATTGTTTTAAAGTTGCTTTCATAAAATCTATAGAGTTGTAGCAAGCAAAACCATGATAAACAGCCAATTATGATCTTCAGTTTGATATATTTGATTTACGT
>JAFIDM010010028.1:62115244-62166772 GCA_023159025.1 Thereuonema tuberculata | reverse complement strand
CTATTTAAAAGGAATCTCCTAAATAGAAAAAACAAAACAACACTCAACTCAAAAACTTTAAAACTCAGAGTATGCCGAAATTATTTGTACACAAGAAAGAAAAATACCCCATTCCTACATTGCGTGGACCTCTCAACACGATGGTGAAGAACGTTTGCCGATCCGACCTTCCGTTCGGGAGGTGTTAGGAAAACCTATTCGGAAAAAAGTATATAGTCGCAGATTTCGAAAATTTAGAATACTGTATTTTAAATAAATTTAGTTACGTTACTGTACTTTTGATGATGTAACTAAATTTTGTACGTAGTAATGAAGAACTACAGTAGTAATTCATTTTGACTTTGCCGGAGAATGCTATACTGTCATGTACTCTGTTTTCAGAGAGATTCTTTAAAGTGGGTATGCTGTAAATTACACATTATACTTATCTGTGTCTTTATGTCGTTGTGATAGCAAATCTTTTATCATAAATATCTTTAGCCTATTTTGTGTATGACTTTTGGGGGTATTTTTTTTTTTATTTTGTATTTCTGTAAAATTATCTACTTGAAAATGCTAATAAAAGAAATAAAGAGGCAAAAAAGGTCAATTATTTGAAGTACAGGAAGCTCTTTACAACTACCAGTTCTTAATGATATCATTTAAAAACTTTACCAACCATCCGTATATTTTTTTAATTTTTTTATGATGTTATTATGTCCGAATAATGCAACCAATTTTTATTTCTTATTGCAAGAAAATCAGCTGCAAAGTTTCCCTTCCTAATTTCAGGGAAATCAGTCAAATAGTTTTGGGGGAGATGGACTCTAAAGGCCATCCTCCGATTTTGAAAAAAAAAAAATGGTAATATTTCAAGCATGATAGAATTTGTTTTAGAAATATTTTGAGGTGATCATCCCCTTAGTATTATCTAACTATACGACTAACATCGAAATCTGTTGTGTCTTTCTCAACAAGAGATTGGTCGTCATATTGTATGATATAGAGAAATTATTCTGAAGTCCTGAAAAAATTGAAATGCATTATAAGCACTTCCTATAAAGTAAATAGAATATAAATTATGAATTACAAATAGAAAGAATGTCTTGTATTATTATATCTTTTTATCCAAGATAATATCTTTCATTATATTTGAAAGATAATTACAAAAAAATCCTGATTTCTACTGATCCGTCAGCTTTATTTTTCTTTTTTTTATTTCATATGTATGATTGTGTAAATAAAAAAATAGTACAACTGAGAAATCATGTTATTTTCAAAAAGTATTCTTTTTTTTTTTTTTTTTTTTGAAAATAGAAAAGAAAAATTAGAAAAAAAGGTTCGCATTTGCGAGACGTGGCGCCGAGTTACGAGAGCCTAAATCTGCCAAGTTTATTTTCTTTAGGAATCGGAATTTTTCGCCCTTCACCTTCGCACCTCCCCCCAGCCCCTCCTTCAGCTCTCATCTCAGGACGTACATAAAGTAGAAGAATAAAAAAAAGAAAAGTTGGGAGAGGATATATTTTCTTTCTTTTTTTTTTCTCTTTTTCCCCCTCTTATACCTTCTTTTTATTTCCTTAGTTTGAATATTACGCATTTTTGATCTTTACGAGCATGCGTTGGAACCGGCATCACATGACACTTGCTCGTGAATTATGGGAACGAGGCCTAAGCAAGCGCGCTTGCTCAAAAAAGACCTGGCTTTTCTGAGAAGAGGATTCGAGCTTCAGATGAAGGTTTTTTTTTTTTTTTCTTCCAACTTGAAAAAGAAGGGCACCTGTTTTACAACCTGAGCGTTATCCTACTCAATACGAAAGGGGGATTTTTCAGTGTGGATGGTCTAATAAAAATAAAAAAAAAATCTTGATTTTTCAAGAAAGTTTTTGTTGTAATACTCAAATATAACTTTGAAGACATGTTATATATAACAAAAAACTTATCTTATGTGCAAAAAACTTGTGTGATATCAATTACAAATATTGAGCGAATTCTGTATTATACAATAGGATATATTGTGGTATAACAAATAAAATCTCTTGCCGTAAAAATGAAAAAAAGACGAAAATTATCAGGGGTAAAATCGAATGTATCCAGAGATCTGCAGATAAAGTGATAAAAAAAAACTATAGCTCAAACTTTGAAGTTAATTAATTAACTCTCATTGGTTATACGAGTTATCGTGTAACGCTTGCTTTGTTCATTGTTGGTGCACACGTTCAATTCTTTGATTAATTGGATTTAGGCTACTTAATTAGATGTAGGAAATTGCGAATTTATTTGTTTTCATCTACAGAAAGAATTTTGTTAATTGTAATCGATGTTAAGTATTTGGAGCTGGATTCTTCAGAACACCTCTTGACAGCTACTCTAGTGATATTATGAGGTTGCGTTATATTCCCGTTACTTTATAAAAATGCATGTTGCTCAGTTTATGTTAGAAGAATACGTTACATCCGACTTTGGTACAAGAAATACATTGCTTGGCATTACCTACAGAAATGTGTTACACTTCCCACTACATTACAGGGGTATATTATGATCACAGTATAAACTGTACAAAAATATACAGTGTAAACATACTAATTTAAATTACCAATAGTTGTCATAGTAACAATAGTAAATATGAAACATTTTAAACAAACATTGTTTGAGTGTTTCTTTCATCGCACTTGTATTTCATTGTGTGACTTTCAATGGCGTAAGAACTAGAGGCTAAATTTCTCCTAGGCCATTGCAGCTGATTTCGATCAGGTCTCCTGGGGTCGTATCTTTAATGCAGAGATACCAAATGGCAGTTGTATGCAGAGATCGTGTACCAAGGTTCATAATCAGCCTCCCGTTGATCTCATTGACACATTTCAATGATGTCAAAGACCCAATCTAATAATATTTCAAATGAATCATCTGATGACATAAAGTGAATTATAAATATCATATCTGTCAGTAAAATGTAATTACATATTCGTGGGATCATCATTTGAAAGCTCATTTGATAAATTAATCTCAGAAAGAAAGACTAATTACCGAGGGCAGTTAAGTCGTGAAGATGGGCGCCATAAACTTGATTGTTAAAGTATTGGTTATTAATAAAAACGATCACGATAATGACGGTAGTTAAAATGGTAAAATTAGATAAAACTGCTCAATATTAAAGCTGTGAGAGCTTTAATGTTTTCGAAATAAGGGTGAAAGAGCAGATGGTATAACAGCGATTCGGATTGTATGTTAGAAGATTTTTAAATTATCTTTAAAATGCACAGATCTCTTTATTGTCTATGAGTTCTCTTTTTTGTGTTCATCCCTATCCACAAACCACGATCAAATTTCGATAAGAACTCTCTACTTTCCATAATAATATCCATCATGTAAAATCTATGTGTAAACTGCACATATTTATTATGTTATTTTATTTGAAATTCTGAAAAATATTTTAAGTAATTCTAATTTATGGCTGATATTAAATTTTGAAGAAGCATCTAGGAGAAAATTAACGACTAAATGGAGAGATGTTCATGAAACTTGATATACGAGACTTGATATAGTCTCTCTTGCAGATCGAGAGATAATGAAATTTAAGTCAATAAATCCATATTAAGTAAAAATTAAGGGTCTACATTAATTTTTCCAAATTATTACATAGATGTAGACATGTAAGGATAGTTTTTCGAAAAGCAAACGTACCTAAATAAATTGTGTTTTCAGTAAAAGTTAATGTTGTGTTTTTTAATTATCTAATATTTCTTTTTTAAATATTTCGTTAGGATATACCCTCATACTTTTTCCTAATACATAGTTCAACGTATTTTGTTTCATGTAACTTAATACATACATTTTTTTTCATCAGCCACAAATTGATAGTTAGTTGTAAATTTTTAATTGTATAAGTACTTCATGGATTTCGAAACTACTATTAAGTTCTGAACAATATAGATTTTCTCTTTCAACACTGATAAAGTGATAGAAGAAAGATAAATCATCCATATGATTTTGTAGCAGTTAGTTTTAGTTAAGCTAATTCCAGTTCCTGAAAGTTTGAACAAACGTTAGTTTTTTCTTCTTGTTTTGAAATAAAAGTTGGAATTCGTTTCAGAATTCTGATGACCACTGCATTCCTTTCTATTAGAGGACAATAACCATGATTTTTAAATTCTCATCATTTCTTGTTGGGATGACTGAATAAAAAAAAAGCATACGTTAATGACAACATTAGCCACCTAGCAATGGTTTATAATAATATGAACCTACTGTTGAATATTTTTGCGGAACATGAGTGTCATGACACTGAAATATTACATATTTCTTACCAGTATATTTCTTAGATCCAAATCCCATCATTTTCAGATAGTAACGTGGTAATTTGAATATATTAAGTGGCAATTTTGTTTTAATATATATCACGAAAATACTGTGCTAACAGTTTCCAAGTCTATCGTCTCATCGCGATCAAACTCATTAAATACATGTCGTGCAGTCTTCTAAGAGTTCCAAAAACCTATCAACACTAATTGATTAATTAAGTTGTTATAACTCGTGAAATGACAAGACACAAGCCATCCACCCTCACTTTAACTTGTATTATAAGATCGACTGCTTGTAGAACAACAGTGATTCGATTTGACGTTGCCTCCATCATATGCAGAAACAGAGTTAATTAAAACCTTCCACAACCATTCATATCCGTTCATGATGCTCAACTGAGCCGGGTTGTTCCTGCGGAAGCCCTGGAGATATAATCTGCAAATCATACATTTTAATTCCGTCGAATGGCGTTAATTTATATATTTTTTTTGGATCTTTCATATTTTCAGTTGTTCATAAAGCAAATTATTAATTTTATGAATAAAATCTTTATGATCTCTATGATTAAAATGAAAACAGTGACAAGAATGGAATAAGAGAGAATTAAATAAATAAATACTCTTTCTAGATATTTCTTAACGTAATTACTTGTCTATATCATTCTCAAACACAGAAATTAAAAGACTTCATCAAAAAAATGATGTGTTTATTGTTATTTGATCGGGGCTGCCGGATATTACTTTTTACGATAGACTGACCCGAATTTCCGATGGTTTTACATACAATCAAACATGAAAACTCGAATTTCCGGAGATTTCTATAGAATCTCGTGTTTGTTTTATTCGACTGACTGACTTGAACTTTATGCCGAGCTGGCGTGGTCGTGCGGTCTCGGCGGCGGCCAGCCGTGGCGTCCAATGCGCCAGTTCCTGGGTTCGAATCCCGGCAGTGGCATGGGTGTTTCACTTTCCTTTCTTCTGTGTTGTCCTCTTTCTTCTTCTGTTGTTGTTTCTCTTCATAGGAGGCAGAAGTCCGATTTTCACCTTAGGGTGCCTCCTGGATAATTATATCCCAACGAAAATAAGGCAATAAATATCCCCATCATAGAGTGTCTATGACCAGTGATCCGAAGATGGATCCGGGGACACGACAACAACAACAACAACACTTGAACTTTAATATTTCTGGCAGATGGACTCGAATTTGTAATGCTTTTCTATAACCATATGCATTTATTCGGCTGATTAATTCGAATTTCAGACAATTTCCTGTAAAAAAATGGATGTTTATTCGGCAGGATGACTCGCATTTCCGGCAATTTCTATAGGCATTTGGTATTAGTCACATTTACCCCCGATGTAGCCATTTTGTAATATGGCGGTGTAATTTTCTTGCCTTATTCAGTATCTTCCATTTTGAGTCTTGTTTTGTTTTGCAGTGATTTTAAGGGCATCAAAATCATTTCTACGCCTAGACTTATAAAATAGAAAGAGTAGAAAGAGACAGTAATGAATAAGAAAGGGCTTTTGTGTGTCACGGTTTATACAAGATCTAGTTGAAGATGTTTTCTATTGATGCTGGTTGTATTGTTTTATCTTTGCAGTCTTGGCTATCATTTAAACTGTTGTTAGTTTTTGTTTCTGTTTATTATTTCACTTTAATTCAGAAATGTTCATGAAAAACTTAGTGATTCGCCAATTTCTGATTGGCGTCCTTGTCGCAGGATTGTTCTGTGTGTCTTTCATCTCAAGATGACTTGTTCTTACCGAAGCCTCTTCTCTCCGTTGAGAGCACTATAATTGCTTCAGAGAGTAAGTGGTCGTTGGATAGGGTGTAGCAGAGACGACCACGATGAAAAATTCTCCCGTTTCTCAGTTTGCTGGCGATCTGTCTGTGTCCCGGGTTAGAAAGAGGAGATGGGCTTAGACTGTCAGGTCTTCTCAAATGAAGTGCATCGAACCGAGAGAGCTTCAGGTCGCCGCCCCCGTTACCCTGAGTTATTGGACTCGCCTGTATCCTTTCGCGAAAAGCGAAGAATAGTTTTTCCTTCGTAATCAGAGAGAAGAATGAAGCGTAAAAACATTTTTTAATAAATTTGGAAGCTGAAAGAGAAGGTGCCTATATTTTGTCAGAAATATAAACATGATTTTAATTCATCAAACAACAATACAGTTTTTTATTGTTTTTTCAACATAAACTTTTTATGCTAATTTGAAAATCCCTCTGTTGTATAAAACTAAAATAAAATTAAAATTATCAAACATATTAAAAATAGGATCAACATAAACATGTATACTCTATCTATCTTTCCTATATGACCGTATATATTTGCACTACTTAAGTACTGTACATTTGAGAACGTGTATTTTCTGTATTACAATGTTGAGATTGTATAAAAATTCATTTAAGATACTACAACGGCAATCGTTATTCATTGCGTTACATTATACCCTAAAAATTTAAAAAAAATTAAGGCCACTGACTTAATAATGAAGGAGCATTTACTTTTCCTTCAGTCATACTGAGAAAATGTCCTAAATAAGTTGATGTTGTAAACAGCCAAGGACGTAGACAGTAAACAACAGTTATTTATATAAGTCTGTACGCCAACACTGTATTTCTTTGTAAACGCTTCTCTTCTTATTTCCATATATGTGATTTATAACTAAGGTCATACGTAAAAGAAACTGCTCTTTTATATACATTGATTTGTAATATATTTATATATCCTTTTAATATTATATATTGCGAAGAAATTTTACAAGAGAAATAAAATTATTAATCTAAGCCTCTCTTATCCTGTTATAATTGTTATATCAGAAAAAAAAATAGATGACATAGTATGTATAAATTCTGAATTTCTAAGCACTAAAGTCAAACAATTGTGGTTGATGTATTAGTAATAATAAGCTAATATCCAAAATCTTCTTAGAGTGATTCCAATTTTTTTACATCTTATTAAGACATTTACCAGTCTGACTTTAAGCATTTTCTGTTGGTTGTTTAGAACTATTTATTTTTTTATCTCTGCTTTAGTCGTCAACATTTCATTGAAACAAGATGATATATGTACCTTCTACCATCAGCTTTCTGAATTGAAGAGGACACTGTCATTGGCTAGGATTAAGCCTAACCGTTATTCCGTGCTGAATTATTGCAGCTTCTCCAAGGCCTCGTAAATAGCGCATCTTTTAAGCCATGTTAAATTTAATGTCCAGCAAGCACGCTAACGCTGTAGCATTTTGGGAAGAGGGGCTGTACCATTCGCATTCATGACATAAAATTCTTATGATACTGTTGTTATTATTATACATAAAAAATCCTCAAAGTTTCTCCTCTTAAACATATTTATCTTCCCTGCCAAGATTCAAGATGTAGGGTAGTGGTCGATTCCCAACTGGACATTTACGAGTGTTCAAATTCATTATAATTTGACGTTTAAGGCTGTCTGTAAATTTGGCACTGCAGAAACGGAAAACATACACCCCAAAATGGTGTAGTTCCTTCTGACATGTGAGTCCGAATCACTAGTGAATATTTCCCACAGGCTGTTGGTTGTTTGGACTCGGGACTAACACGACAACAACAACAACAAAAGCGTCAAGTGGAAATCGTTGTGAGTCGTTCCCGCCGTTTTTTTCCTCCAGAAAAAATTCTTTGTCACTTCCTGAAATGGGGGAACAGCCTTTTCAAGACTTCACGACGACGTCAAGGTCTTCCTGTACTGAACCTGTAAATAACAACCGGAACCCTTTTTCTACCATTACCGGAACTAGTCAGAAATACTCATACCATAACAAGATTTAATAAAAATATAGATTTATCTTATGAATTATCAAGAATTTTACTTCGCAAGACGAATGATTTTTGGCAAAAAAAAAAAAAAAATGAAAAAAAAATTAAGAAGACATATGTTACAAGATTCCTACTGATAACACACTGTTGTTATTGGTATCTCTAATAATAAGGATTATTGATATCTCTAATAACCACATTTTTAATGATTATTGAATTCAATATATCATTAACATATATGATCATATTGCATATTGATATTAGTTTCTAGCTAGGCCTAAGATTTCAATTTCTTGAAATAAATACCGCATTATATATTTGAGTAACCCACGTTTTTAATATTTAGCAAAAAATATTTAATCCACGGGTATACTAATATTTTTTTAAACGTATTACGATATAAAACGTTTGCTGTTCGTGTTAATATATTTTTTTTTATATATACAGATTTTTTTTTTAAATAATGAAATGCAGTATATGATTTCGACTAAAATAATGTTGTGCTAATGGCAAATTTTACTTACATTGTTAAAACAATATAATTTTATATCAAATTAATTGTTGAATTACAATAAAGATATGTCAAGAAATTTACTGATTTCAAAAATTTCTTATTTTCTGTTTAAAACGGTTGGATTGAATTGCTTTTTTAATTAATAAAGCTTCTTTTGTTTTTAATTTGAATTTAATTTGTTAGAATCTTTCCTTAATATTTTTATATTTTGGCAATCACGTATATGACTTGGATTATCGATAAGATGATCAGTCACTGCTGAATATATTATTTCCTCTCAAATAACGCATTATTTTCCTGCCAAATGTAGGTAGTTACATAGTATTACAAATTAAGAAGTTTAAAATAGAAAAAGTTTTTTAAGTAAAAGTTTTAAATAGTAAAGTTGCATATTATTATAAGGTCTTGTAAAATTTACTTGTAATAAAATTAAAATCGATTTGTTTCTTTTTTTTCTTAAATAACTTAGAAATTTCTTTCGATAGTCCTATCTTCGATAATAATTTTGTATTCTACATTAGTTAATAATAATGTTTGACTAATTACATTTAAAAAAACTAAATTAATATGAAAATCCATTTTCTATCAGTTTTCTATTCCCGTGAAGCATAGAAAACTGATTCTGTTTATGTAATACGCCATTGTGTGGAATTAATGCCAGGCCTAGGCATTTATTCCACACAATGGCGTATTACATAAACTGAATATATAAATATCTTCCAAATAAACTTTTTTGTTGAACTATCTAAGGCCATTACATCTTTTTATTTAAGAAGATGATATTTTAATGATAGCTTAATAGCGATCTCCTCATTATTTTTCTGCAAGATCTTTACGTCAAGATTTCAGAGACAACAATCACTGTCTTATGGAAATTCATTACCAGCTGGTATACTCTTGTCGACTTGTGTTAATTTGTTTCTTCTTGATATATAAATAAAGAAAAAAAAATCTCAGTAATTTTTTTGTAAAACTGGAGATATTTTCTTTAGTTCCAAATATTGAAAATATTTATTCAAGTGGTTTGGAAAATCTTAAAGAGGAATTTGATAATTAAGATGCAAAGTTTACTGCAAAATGAAGAAAAGTGAAATTGGTTGTGTTAATATATTTTTTTTTAATGTTTGGGCTTCAATCTTTTAATTAAGGAAAGTGGTTGTGTTTAATTTGACACCCACTCTCTGACCGGAGTGAGATTACGCTCTTGGTAATAGGGATAATTTCCTCCCACTCTTGCGTGTTTTGTGGTTATAACGTCCTTTGAGAATAGGGGAAAACGAAGCTATTATCAAAAATAATTCATTACAGCGAACTGTTCTGTAAATCGAGTCTGTAAGTTTTTAAATTTTGTATGATAGTTTTTGAATAACAAGGCTGTAAATCACCCGATTTGAACAGTGTCTACAAAAGAATGCAATTATGAGAGTATCCCGTACTGTTGTGGCATCACGAAGCGCAAACTTTACACTGCGGCCTCCCCCACACGCTCGCATTCCATGCTGCATTGTTTGGCCAGGTCCAAAAGCGTAAACTCGCGCGCGGAAGGCGGGTGGCATCGCAGGGGAGTTGGGGGTGAGGTCACCCGTGCAACCATACATCGACCAGTCAACATTACCAAAGGAAAGGCTTTCGAAATTGAAGCGGAGGTGTTAATTGCCGTGCTAACACCCTACCCCCACTACATCAAAATGCCTCAGCATCACTGTGGCACCGAATTTGAATACATCATAACTTGTAATCATGAGGGATTGATGTTTCCATTTTATCATTAGTATATAAATATTATTAACACTTGGATAAGCAAATGGAACGCTTGTACCTACAGCAAGCATTATAGATAACTCAGCACAATTCTGTGGAATTGTATTTGGGTTGTTTTGATAAATACCATAAAATTGTGAGAAAATAAATAAACTTTGCTTGTTTTAAGTACTCTTCTTTTTATTAAAATTAGAGTTAAAATTAAAAGTGTTTCTCAATTAGGGTCGTAAATAATAAAAATAAAGAGAAGATAAAAATTAAAGGAAAAGAAAGGTCAAATAAAATGGATGTTCATTGACAAAAATAAATTGAAAAGACAGAAATATTTCAAAGATCCATCAACAAAAGACAAAGAACAATAAGGCATGACTTTTTTTAATATCGTTGCATTGTATTTAAATGTCGAATTAATGCAGTATTTTGGTATTTGGATTTCCACAGCTCTTTACCTAGTCCTATACGTATCAAAATTAATAGGACTCTCATAAGAAGTTGAACGTTCTTTTAAAAGCTGAACTTTCTTCTCTTATCTCAACTTTATAGGATAACTAATTCTCAGGTTAAAGAGGGACGAAGTAAACTTCAGACAGTGATTCTCAACAGGGGCGTTAGTTTGTCTCTTGTGACCACTAGACTGACTAAGGATTACAAGCGAGAGGGAACATGTTGTAGAGGGAATGGGAAGATGGTGGGCATACTCAACATGGCGTAGGTTTAACTGTAAAGTACAAATAAGTAATAAAAAAGTCGACATCTGTTCACGGGCTTTTAGGGAGCGGGGCTTAGAAAGTTGGACCTGATCTCAAAGTTGGGACATGGGTAACTACCGTAAATTTTGAGCTTTTCAGCTAAATCTATGGGTACTAAATACTCGTAATGACTTGGATGGTTATCAATCACAATTCACAAATCTCAAGGTGGTTCACCTTTGAAAATACACTTACCGAGATGGATATGCAACAAAGATTTTGAATCCCTGGATGAATCTTCTTGAAACTTAGTATGCTTATTCAAGGAATAGGAACGATCTAACTTTCATATTTGAATTTTTTTTCGAAAGGGATCCTTGTTGAGAAATTAGCACGAGAAGGAGACAAAAATTCTCACAGAAAAGCTTCGGAATCTAAACAATGACTTTCTATCCTATTTCTGTGAATGCCAATTGTTTTAAAGAATGAATATTAAATCCTTAGTCCATTGCAATCGGTTTATATGATTAAAATTAATCCTATTTGATCAATTTATGTAAATAATATGGATTTAATTATTTTTTTTCTAAAACTACAAAATCTGTACTGCTTGTATTCAATAGATATTAGAATTTGAAAATAAATGTAGGGTTTCCGGTTTTTCTCGTTTGGACGACTTTAGAAAACAAAGAAATTTTAAGAAATACAATTTTAAGAAAAGTACTCTTAACGTTCTTTCGAACTTCTTATTGATTATTTTAGGCTGGCATTAAGTTGATTAGCCTTTTTCCGCAGGAATTTTCTCCCACACAATGAATAGTGGTGGATCTCTTTGTTCTTAAACATTTAACTGTCGAAACCGCAGCAGAAAATTAAGTCTTTAACTTCTTTTAATAAATTTGATCAGGTTAGAACATGTTCTCTGTAATGGACTGTAATTTTGTCAACACGGAGAAGATGGTGCGAGGGTGTGATGGCAGGAACTCTTCCGATGCCGGGAAGAAAGATTAAATGGTGACGTCACAGGGACATCACAATGAGAATCGGTTGCCGGGCAACTGTTCCTCGGCGGTATGTCCCATCTGTGAAAGATCAAAAGAGGTTAGCAATAAAGAAGCACTCATCACCCAGAAAAAACTCTGGCCGGATTCATAAATATTTACATCGTAAAACTTACGGCTTCTAAATAGATTACCTCAAATTGAAATTTGTTTTCGAATTTTAATTTTAATGAAAGACCAAAAGGTCAGAGCTAATGAGACTTATGCCGGTTTTGATTGTGTTTAGGAATTCTATTAAAAATAACAGCTTGTATTTTCTTTTATAGTAAGAGAAATGCTGAATGTATTTATTCAGTTATACAATAATTAGACATTATTAATAGATATCTAAATAATATATAGTATTAATTGTCGAATCTATATCTTTTGTATAATATAGAATGTATATCTTTGAATATCACAGCAGAATATATCTTCGTTATCTGGATACATAAAATTAGTTGTTGAATGTATAGATAAATAAATGTTTATTTGTTTCTCAAATGGGTTCACTCAGCCTTTGAAAGAACAGGTTTTTTTACCTGAGGTGGGGAGGGGAGATGGATCAACGACGTAATATCGTCTGAGCTTAATCAGTTGATCCTAGAAGCCCTACCTCCTGCAGCGCCTACCCCTAATGAGCCTAAAGGCGTGATGCTTAAGCCCTAATTTACCCTGCATTTGTCCAATCTACACTGAACGCTTTACTTCATTCCCAAAGTTCGAATGTCACTATAGTTGATTTTTAATTAATTTTCCAGAACGGAAATCTTAAAACGATGGCTAAAGTCATCTTGTTAAACTTCCGGACGGATCTTTGTTGCCAAACAGCGATTTAAAACGGGGAATCGATAATTGGGAGGAATGATTTAGAATGGTTCAATTAGCGTTCGACACATTAACTTGGATGTTACTGATGCTAATCTGTCGGATGTTTGATAGTGATTCCAGGACGAGATTAGAATCGATATTGGGTTGTTTCTTTCACAGATTTTGTCTGAAAACAGATTAATGCTACAACTAGAATTTTCCAAGTAACAAACCACAAATTGAAATGAAATTAGAGAACCAACAAAAATTTAATATTTGTAATTAATTAAAAAAAAACTGCTATTTTTATTAGAGAAATTTCTGTAGAATCTTTAATGTTATCTACTATTAGTTTAGATGATGTCTTTTGGTAGCTTAATGGATTTTGATAATAAAGAAGAATGTATATATGATAAACTGTAGCTTTCTTAGACGGGTTCACTTTTCAGTGTTGTTTTATGCATTTATTACTTAAAGGGAGCTGTGCCCATTTAAGGGCTTTCGAATGATGCAGAAATTTCTTACAGAAAATTTCAGGACTGAGAGTTATTAGTATATGGCCTATTAAATGAAAGTCTAAAGATATCCTAAAAATATATCCAAAACAAATTCTTCATAACATTCTAAAATCCTAAATATGAAAATCATATTGTGGCGAATTAGAAGACTTTGAAGAAGACAATGTTTCTTGTTGGTGTGAAAAGTTGGCAATGGCGAGTTCGCGCCTCGGCGGAGACCGGAGATTTTTCCACGCTCCATTATCCTCCAAACATGTCCTAGGGTCTACCCAGACCTCTGCATAATAGGTGGCGGCGGGCGTAGGGCTGACTACCTGATCTCAACTTAGTCCCGTTGGTCACGAAACGCCGGAAGGTTCTCTGGACCATTGTCAGACTGCTTTCTTTCTATTAGGGGTTGACTGCAACAACAATAATAATAATTATCATTAAAATTCATTGTTACTGTGCTCTAACATAAAGAAAAGAGGCAACAATGCCATTGTTACGATATGTGCTTTCTTTTTGTGTCGCCATAACAATGAATTTTATATATAAGTGTTCATTACTGTGGTGACTTAATACAGAGAAAGCCTAACAATGGACCAAATAAATCTGTAAGAAAAAGATTATAAGAAAGAAAAAAAAAAAGAAATTCTTGGACTGCTTTATTTTAATTACTTCTGTAAAAAAATGAATTTCTTTTGATTGATGTTGAACGTTTTGTGTTCTATTTTAATGCGCCATTTTCGAATGTTATCGTAAATGAGATTCCCCGAACAGGGGTAATTACTTTTCCACAAATAGTGTTTTTCGATGCTGGAAAGAAAATCCGAATTAAAAAAAAAAAAAAAGTAAAACACAACATTTTTTTTTAAGTCCTTCTAACATCAATGCTTCCTTTCTTCTTTATGTTGGAGAAGTAGAATTATTTTTATCTTTGTTTTTTTTTTTCTTTTCTCTGATTCTTTAATTCAATAAGTTTCTGTGGAAATGAATTGGTCGCCGATTTTCCATTTCGTTTGGGGGATTACAATTTCACGTCTCTCTTCTTAATGTTGATGACTTGGACTTAATAACTTTGCTTGTTCATTTTTCCTACAGTCAAATTAAGATGGATTTTACTCTTCGTCTCTTTTTCTTCTACGTAATTATTATTTTCCCTCCTCTTCTCCTCCTTTCTTACAGTTCAGGGAGACGTGGCGGCGTGGATGATATGCTTCGTCCAGAATCGTGGGAGTGCGAGGGTGTAGGATCAATTTCAATTTGACGATCCAATTATGAAATGTACTATAAAAATAAGGGAATCTTGAAAATTCACTCGGAAAAATGAGATTTTGTGAATCAGAGCTTGACTGGGGGGAGCAGCACTTAATTTGAAGGATTTCCACTGCCTTTCTCTTTCCTTTCTCGGTTTTTGTAGTACGATTGCTCTTTCGAAGATTAAGATGAAAGACGAATGTCACAGAATTCACTAAGTTAAGTAATTTTAGTATACAAGAAAAAACGTCGTAATGACTCAAATGACGAGGAATTTTTATTCAGTTTAATTGAACTTCAAAAGAAAGCTCCTTTTGCTTTTCGATTCATCAATTTTACAAGGAAACATGTGACACCTCACTGAATTAAAAGTAAATAGACAATAACAAAAAGGTAAACTGGATGGGGCTGCTTTAGTATAACAGAATTGTTTTGATTTTTTTTAAGAGTTTGAGAAAACTAATAAGGACACATTTAATGTTTATAATAATATCTATTATCATCTATTTTTTTCTCTTATCTTTGTTCCGAAGAGAAGGTGGATTTTGCAAGAATCTCATTGCCATATCAGTAAAAACAGTAAAACATCAGTATTAAATTAAAGGAATAAAAACTTAATATCCAGCCATAACACAATACTACGGTATTGTTATTGTAGTAACATTAGCTAATCTTCCTTCATTTCTTATTAGAATGGTGGTAAATCCAGTTTTAGAGAACCTTTCCATGTTGCCGAACAAGAAGGAATTGGGCCCAAAAATTGTTTTCTCTGTAGAGTTTTGTTGTCATACAGTGAAGCATCCATTGATGTTGAGATTAGTTTCAATAGTAGTAGAAAGATTTTCAGAGCAGTAATAAAAATATTTCTAGTGTAACTTTGTCATGAATGACAGTGAAATTACCCTGAATACTGTATGAATTGAAGAACCATCATTGAAGGTATGAGAAAAGCATGTAAAAGACTCATTACTTGGACACAATTCTTTGAAGATTTAAGACCACAACAAGAAATACACTTACAAGTGTTTAGAGGCATTTGCAATAGGTTACTTATGTAGTGCAGTCTAAATAGTAACTTAAACTATTTAAGATAGATTCTAGATGCTTACAAAAATATCTTAACTTTTATTTTAAAGCGAATATGCGAAATTCATGGAGTTAATTAAAAAGTTAAAAGAAAATACAGTATATTTTCATTTGAATATAATGATTTTAACAAGTTTGAAATAAAATTAAAATTATATCACTACTGATATTTAAATGGAAAAATCCAAACGAAATGCAAACGAATTATAGAAACTTTTGGTATGAAGAAAAAAACCGACTTTTATTATATCATGGTTATTTAACAGCATTTAAATAATGAATAGAATCTATGAGTTTATAAAAAGTTTCTTTATATACCGTATTTAATGAATGTCTTTACTTTAATCCTATTTAATCCTTTTTCTAAGAATAATTTTAATTCAAAGTATATACTTTAAATTTATATTATAAAAATAAACAATGATAAGTTAAATTTTGGAATCATAATATTATGAATTATAAATGAAGATTTGCAAATTTGTTTTCTGAAAGTTTCTTTCTTTACTTTCCATAACGGAAAGTGGTCTTTAACTTAGAATTTGATCTTTTTTGGAAAAAAGAAATTGATTTTAGAAAACTTTTGTTTTGTTCTGCTATGGAGTTTTGTTGAAGCAAAAACAATGTATAGTCTTTGGCAACGGGGTCGAAATGATAAGCCATAAATGTGCTGTTGCCTTGCTTTGTGAAGAAATACTGGATTTGTCCTTCGGCTTCTGACCTCCTGAAAATAGATTGACCCTAGTGTGGAATTGAGCTGCCCACGTACGCGAACGGAGTTTTCCCAAGGAGATTTGTAATTTTTCTTTTCATTCTATTTATTTTGTACGTGAAATTCATGAACTGCAATGCAACTGTTTTATATTATTTAGAAAGAAAATTAACCAATGAAAAATACACTTAAAATGCTTTATAATTATGTTAAAATTATTAAACAATTTTTTTCATTCAAAGATAAGGATTCGGGTACATTGCAGTGTGTGAACACTGTTTTAGAAAAATGATTTTAAATCATAAAAAAAATTTTCCTATTTCACAGAATTTTAATAGATAGTATTAATGAAAAATGGATGCTAATCTGTTTAGTAATCCATTAATTTGCGTTTTGATGTGATAAAATTATCGTATTTAAGCATCCGATTACGTAAATTAGATAAGTAATTTGGACTTTAAATAATTTTTTTCAGCTACTTTAAAATGTTGTACTATTTGTAATAAATACATTTGTAACTTAAAAAGGAAACTATAAAAATAAAACGGTTTTATATACTCTGAGCCATTTTCTATATATATTTTTAAAAAAGACATTTCAAAACACATTTTAAGGCAAGTAGGCTTCAAGTTCTTCCGGGAACTTTTTCTTATCTCTGAGTTGCCATCATCTTTAACGTAGTCTTCATATTTGTTCGCTCTGAGGGCAGAAATGAAATTTCACTTCCAATATTCAAAAATTCCATCGTTGTGGATGTGGATATTCTTTTGGATCAGGTCTGCCAAGGACCCCCGAAGGACAGCCAGGCTCTGCAATCCTGCCCGTGCACTCTGACCTTTTAGTGGTCGGCCGATTGACTGCGACTGGGAAAGAACAGCGTCGGACGCAGGTGGCCGAAAGAAGCTGCTCTGGATGCCGGGGAGAGTGTTCTTCAGCGGTGGGTCGATATGCAGCGCAGCAAAATTACCCATCGGTGGATTTGCTGTTTTTTTCTTTTGTAAGGCACAATTTAAAAAAAAAAAAAATTTTTAAATAAAATTGTAAAACCTTTACGATAACCTTACATTCAATAACCTTTACGACATTTTTAATAGCGTAGAAGAAAACTTTTTCAGAAGAATAAAATTCTGATAGTTTTGTAACATCAAAACAAAATAAAATTCAGAATTAGTCAAATATTGATGCTTGTTTCTTAATTTAATACTGATATTTACTCGTTTTAAGTTATCTTCCATTCTTGAAATTTCTAATTTAGTTTCAAGATAGAATCGTAACCTATGTTAGACCTAATTCCAGAAAGTTTGTACTCGAAATTGTAAATTATTTTCATTTACTGTAGTTTGTAAACTGATTATACACTACTTGTGAATATTAATTATGATTTTATATTACTACAAAATATAATACTCAGTTCTTTGCACTATCTTAATTTTATCTACATATATATAAAGAAAAGTTGATTTTTTTCTAGTCCAATCTCCTCCAAAACTATAAGACAGAGAAATACAAACAAGGTGGCAAATGTTAGGTTTAGTATTGAGGATGCTCACATTTGTATTTTTATCTATATGGATCAACCGGATATCCCGGTAGGTACCCAGACAACCCATATCTCCGAGACGGTCTCCGAGATGATCACATTTTCATTGCTATATCCGTGAGTCAACCGGAAGTCACGTGACTTACAATCAAACGTGAGGTCTCCGAGACGCGCTCGCGGCTTGTGAGAAAGCGGTCGGAGTCACGGGTGATGAGAAAATTATCTCAAAATCCAAGATCACGTGATCATAACTTTGCTAGTTATAAATTAAAATAAAAAGGAGATAATTTTTGTGAGATTATTATACATTTTAGTTGTCAGTTTATTAGATACAATTATAATTTACGTGAAGAGAGGTGATGTATTTAATGAAACGGCAAATAAATTTAATTAATATATTAACTTTTTCTTGATTAAATATCACTTTCTAAAAATAAGGTGAATTCCTCAATCGTCTTTAAGACTTTTAATTTTTTTTTTAAATAATTATAAATCATTAGTTTTTTCATCGTATAAATAATGTGTAAATTGTACTGAAAACTTATTTTACTATAAATTCTTAAAAAATCGATGTTTTAAATATAGCACTATTTGGAAGCTTTTATTAAAAAATTGTGTACAGGTTTGAACTGGATTCTAAGGATTACTGAAAATTCAGAGAATGTCTCATGCGAAATTAGATGTAACGGACAATTTTAGTAGCGTAAATGAAAATATGCTAATTTCGACTTTCAGAAGATTAAAAAGCTGATTGTCTAGTTTCCCAATAGGGGGCAGCACCTGACTGTGTCAGAAGAATATTATGCAATTGGTTTAAGTTTGTAGTTGCTTTTGTGTTATAAACTGGAATCAGCTATCCTTTTTTTTTCCAAAAATAACAGGATTTCATAATTTCTCTTTGGGTTGACAAATCCACATTATTTCACATTAAATATTTAAGACTTTTAGGAGAAGGGTATCTCAAACAGTCTCTTTCCATCAATGTAAATAGTTTTAACCATTAGTTAAAATTAGATCTCAATTCCTTACGTTTAGTATAAATTGGACTGTAGGGAAAAGAAAAAAAAATAATAGTCGCAGTTTGAGTTGTTTGGCGGTTTTACATAATTTAAGATCCTATTGTTTTGGTCTTTGAAGGCCATCAATAATTTCGCGGAGTGTAAAGCTAGCTCGTTAAGTATTCAGATCACCTAGATAATTTGTTACTTAATGAAAATTCCCTATATTCGTCTTTGATAAGTCATTTATACTAACAGTGACTTGTTAAATGAAGTGGAGAAATTAAGTTTACGTACCGTACTGGCTTTTTTTATTAATTACTTGCCAACTTTGTATTTTTATTTGATTACGTTTCCTTTTATTGAAACTCTTACTAAAATGATCGTATATTTCCATCAAATATATGCAGTCGTTTCAGCATGGTAATATGTCAGTATATCATCCTAAAAACTCTAAAGTGATAGAGTTGTCGATGTCAAAGGCTAGCCCGTCAAAGGCTTGTTCGATTTGTAAACGAACCTCAATTTATATTAAAAAGCTGCAATTCATATGGTAGAATACAGGGAAAAAAACTATATTAGAAGTCTTTGTTTAAGAATTCCCAGTGGTAACAGTAGTACATTTTCGTATTCTTTGTTCACTTCATGGAATTAACTGAGTGACAGAAATGTAGACAGATGTAGATCATTAGTTAACACTTCTCAACTTTGGATAATTTTATTTGCAGCACTACAAGTAGTACAGTATTACAAGTTATTTGTGAAGAAAATTTATCAGCAGCTATACGTTTTTTACAACGTCTATTTATGAGTATTACATAAATACACTAGCCACGATGTAAAGATTGTGTATCATTGATATAGGAAACTGTAACATTAATCTCACCAATGATTTACAAAATAGGCCTATACAATAACATTTAATAACTTTTTTTAATACGTATTGTATTAATAAGCTGTTGAGTATATATATTTTTTTACGAGTTCTGTACGAATACTACTGCCACTTAATGACCCGTTTAAGTTTGGTATTTTGCTCTTCTAAGGACCTAGGAAATCTCCACTGCCGGGCGAAGCTGTCTTTTCTATGTTCAGCAGGAAATGGCTCTCTTTTGTCTTCTGTCTACCAACTGCATCTTCTTCTTCAATTCCAGAACGGTGCATCTCCTTCTACTCTTCTTCTCTAAGCGGTTTTTGTACACTAGGATCTGATGATGGATCAGTCCATTACAGTCTGGGAGATACTTCTCTCCCTTCCAAGTGGATCTTTCCATTGTACCTACGGTGAAGCAGCTCTGTTATTGGCAGAAAAAATGGAATTTAAAATAACGAGCACCACTTCTAAATTTACAAAAAAATAAAACAACAAGCATTACAATTAATAATAATAATAAGGACCTTTTTCGTTAGATGGGGACTATTATAAACTAATGTTTCTCAACATGCTAATAATGTGGCGCAATGACAAGGGGGACTCATTAATGATATTCTTAATGTAATTTCAGAACCACATGGAGGAAATAATGAAATGTGATTTTTCAATTTGATCTGTTAGGTTCAGTTGTATTGGAAAGGTTGCATTCTGTTATAAATAAATCTGATTCTTAAATCTGTTACATTATTTCCAAGGTTCAATAGGTTCTCACCTCACGAAAAAATATCTAACAATAATATTATTATTCTTTTCAATTTTTCCTCTATTCTTTTCCGATCCATTGTACCTTATTGTTTACCTTTTCCTATGTTTGTAGTTGCTTTAGTCTAGATCAGACGTTACCAACCACTATGCTGCATCGCATGTGTGTGCAGCGAAGGGTACGCGGATGTGCTAAGGGTTTCTGGGTAAAGTCGGAAAGATGAGAGCAAAAAAAAATTGATTTAAATTATAAAAATAATTTTTACAATTTGTGATAACATAAATATATAATTTTTAAGAATATAGTAATACAGTACGTTAGATAATAATATAAAGTACAGGATGATACTATAAGAATGGTTAATTACATCAAGAGTAGGTCATTAAAATCGAAGTTGTTTTCTGCGCTGTATTCGGTGTGTTCGCACACCAAAGTGAGATGTGTATCTCTCGGGCGGGTGCTTTCAAGGTTCATTTTTTTTTCTTTTTCCAACGTTCTTAGCAAGAATACGCAAGAAAGAATGAAAATATTCTTACTTGTACTTGTATTCTTACACGAAAATATTCTTACTTATAAAAATAAGTCTTTTAAGGAAAAAGTAGCATTGTGGGAAACCGCAATAGAAAAGATAACAAAATTGAAATGTTTTATCTGACAAAATCTTGCAGACTGCATAGAAATCTCGTCGAATTGTTTGTTATTGTAGAGTTATTGCAGAGTAAAAACATCACCATTCCTAAGTTTCCCACTAATATCGCTAGTAAAGACTTTTTATTTGTATAATATTTTTATCTTTAAATTTTTTTTATCCGCTTTATACTTAGTAACACAATTTTAGAATTTTAGTTATTGAACTTTAACCAAAAAAAAGCTGATGGTGTGTCTTGACAATTTTAGAGTGTGTGCTGTAAGTTGAAAAAGATCGCTGATCTAGATTGACTATTTTGTTGGTAAGCAATTATTATTTACCTGATTGATTACGCTCATAATTCACTATCTTTTTAATGTGACAACAGATGCCCATTGCAGGATTCGATCGTCAAAGATGCATGATCGCAATTCATTCAAGCTTAATGCAATATATTGAAATTAGAATCAGTAGATGTCTTTCCAAAGAATAGATTTTTTTTTTATTTCTGGCATTTTGCGGACAACCCTGAAGACTTTCTATCTCTACAGTGAAAAGGAAGATGTCTTAAATCGTATTCTTAGATTCTGCAATTTTTAGTTTAACGAGGTTCTCATACTCTAACATACTCGTTTCCGGTATGATGAATCTCGATTTGTGTGCATTTACTGTTTCTAATAATTACGTTTCTGTAAATGACCTCCTTTCTTTATATTGTCAAAGATTTTTCATGACAACTTGTTATGTTAACATATTTTTACCAAACACTACCACATTACAGAAATTCTATCATTATTAAAAAAATAGATATCTGACGGACGAAGAAACTGCAGAGTAACTTTCCGACAGCAGAGTAATCAGTCTTCCTGTACGAAGAGGCATTGAAACGCCATTAGCTACTCAGCATTCTTCGCGCCCTCTTTCTTCCGTTTAAGAAATTAAAAACAAAAGGCGGCAGTACGTTTTTTAAAACTAGAATTTATTGTAGTTTTTCTCAAGTTTACGAGCGAATAAAGTATTTAAAGGCACAGTATATTTCCTCGTAAACTGAGTCCGACCGCGTTGACTTCGCTCGTTTAAAATAATAAAAAAAGAGCCAAAAGAACGATTTTGCCAGGAATGTGTCTCTTGGCTACCAGCGTTTGTGTAGGCGGCCACAAATTACTTACTTAACGTCCCATTAAAAAATATAAATTATGAGTGGTGGCTCTTAATGGAAAAGTCCTCCCTTCTTCTATAAGTACGGTCAAGTCCACAGTGAAGGTAAATGGGGAGAACAAAAACAACTAAAACTTGGCTGCCAACATAGAATGATTGCAATAACCCTTTACCATAACTTTCAATAACAGTAAAAAAGTTCGATAATCTCTTGAATTTATAGGTGTTTTATATTTTGTCTGTTTTATAACTGAAAATTGAAAATAATTTCATTGCCCTGCCAACTAATTTTTTAAAAGGAAAATGGCTACTCAAAATCAATAATCTAGAATGATGAAAACAGGTCATCCCGAGTGATTTTGGTTTAAAATTCTCAGCCGTTTTGAATTTCAATAAATCTTTGTTAGATGTTAATAGTGATTGTGAAGAATTTCTGATAGAGCACAAATTCATGTATCACTAACATATTTTTCTTGTACAGTGACCTAATAAAAAGAAAGCATTGGTTATTAACAAATGCTACTTTACAGTTAAATCTTCTTGAATTTTAATTAATAAGGGCATACGAAGTCTCACTATTCCAGTTATCCACTATTTGACCATTTGTCACTATTTGGAATCACTTGACATTGAAATGGCTGGACGGGTTTCCTTGAAGTTTGATACTTACCTTCTCTATGATCCAACTGAAAACATCGGCCAGTTTCTTTTAATCTCCATGCCTGCCATTCCTCCAAAAATGACCTGAAATCTTTCGCTGAAATGGCTATGTGGATTTCTTATGCTTATGTAGGATACAACTTAAAATATGAGTAAAATTTCTTGGTCTTTACTTCTCCTCTCCTAGTATTGCATTCCTTCTGTGTAATGGAAATCTGGGCGTACATGTAGTTATACTTGATAGAAATAACGTTCATTGTTTTCCGACCTAACAGAAAGAAAGCACATGTCTTTGTCTCTGCTTACCATCTAACATGTAAGTTCAATGGATAGCAATCCTCAATTAGGGCTTATGAATCGAATTGAAATAGTGTGAAAAAGGACATTCTCAGCATTATAAATGGAAGTTGAAATAAATTGAATACTATCAGGTTGTGATTGAAAATTGGATTTTTCCAGTGAAATAAGAGATCTGATTACGAAATAATTGTTTGTAAGTTCTGGTCTCATTTATGGTGGGGAAAACAAAAAATGAAAAAAAAAAATATATTTTTAAAGATTATATAGCAGGATTCAAACAGATGAAAATAAGATGATTTTGCGAGAGCTGGATAAGAGTTCAGTGGATAAAAGTTCCAATTCCAAAGCAATCTGGTCTGAGTTCAAAGATGATACATAGAGAAAAAAAGAAAATAATCTTTGTTTCTAAGAACTAAACGAGAAATTCAGATTGATTAAAATAGCAACTTATAACAACGTTTCAATAGTCTATTGGATAATAGGTTCGCGTTTCTAGTTCGAGAACGTTATGGTTAGAAAAAAAAAGTTATTCTTTATTTCTCAGCATTGGACAGACAGGTTCAACAAATACGAATCTAACACAGGCAGAAAAAAAAAGAAAATTATCTTTATTTCTCAGGTTTGAGAACAAATGAAACCCTGACTTAAAACAAAACAAAACAAAAAGAAACCTGCCTAACTCCTTTCAAAATTAAAAGAAATTCACTAAAATAATTAAAAACTAAGACCAGGTACTAAGAAAGTGAAACGAAATTCTTATTTTATTCTTGTTTCCGGATTAAAGTGAGAGATGAATGTGAGTGAGATTTCCGGATTTATTAAATCGGGAAAGAGGATTTTCCATTTCACAAATTATTGTAGCAAAATCAGCATCCCACTCAATTTCCTAGGAACCCTACAGAGGCTGAGAGAGGCTCCCTTCTATTACATCAACAAACTCACCGTCGAAGAGAGGCTCTAGCTTAATCACGCTACTGATGTATCAATCTCTCATTTCTCGGCCAGAACTGAACAACATCCACATTACTTGAGCAATGTACACAATTCCGGTCGACTTGAGAAGATTGATTTCTTAGTTTATTGCGGTTGAACAGTTACTAGTTCTGACCACCAAGTCTCCTGAACTATTAATTCAGCAATTAAGAATTGCTCTTAATCGATTTTTTTTTTTGTTTATTTTCAATCAATTTCTTTGAAGCCAGGATTTTATTTGTCCTCAGAACCTGACATTTGAAAGAAACGACTTTTTTTTTGCCTTCAGTCACATTATATTCAGTCACCTCAATTCCACAGGCCAGAGCTCCTAATCATCACTTACAGAAACTTAAACAACTTTCTTTCTTAATTCTTCTATTTGACTTTTTCTTTGTAATTCTGAGAAACAAAAAAAAGGAAGTTTTTTTTCCCTTTTGTATCAGATTTGAATCCACACACGTTCTCGCTTTGGATCTGGGACATTTATCCATTGGCCTTATTTTAATCTGATACCTCACTATGTGAAGTTGAAAAATAAAGAACTGCTGTTTTTCTTGTATTAGATTCGAATTCCGATACCATAACTTCATAGTCTAGCCTCTTATCACTGGACTATACCAGTTATGGTAACGATGAGTTGTTATTTTAATCTGTTTGAATTTCATTACCAATGCTAGAAATAAACAATATCTTTTTTTTCTTCACTTGTATCACTTTATTTTTGTGTTCTGAGAAATGAATTTTTCTCTGTAGATTTAAGCTGTGAATTATCCACTTTAATTCAGATTAACAAGTAACCATCAGAGTAATATCCAAAGAGTATTACTTTGCATTTGAGTAATATCCAAAGAAGTGAAAAAAAAAAGAGGATTAAACGCATTTTTAAAATCGAAATAAGAACAAGTTTTTGCGAAATGTATATCTATTGATTTCTGTACATACTCGACCAATTAGTAACAGGTAGTGTCAAAAAAGCTGCCAGAATACCTTGTTGTAAACAACATCTCAAAAATTGTTGAACTTGAAATTCGAAATGTTAATATCCAAAAAAGATAAAGGTCAATAAATGCAATCTCCCTGTTATTTTTTCCATAGAAATAATACTTCTGAAAACTAAAACTACTAATACATAGTCTTCGAAAAATTGCTTATCACAACAGAAATTTTTCAAATCAACTGTTCCTATCTCTGTAAACAATTGAATCTTACGTCCAATAGTATCAAAAAGTTGATACGTTAACTATATCCTGTCTGTAGTTAGATTTATTCTTATTTTTGAGCAAGCTGTAATTTTCTAAAACAAATTTTCTAATTTAGATATTTTTCCATGGTTTGGAAATGGGATAGTAATAATTCGCTGAGTATTTGGCAATAAGAATTTTTATTGATGTTTATTATGACAACAGTCGAATAGATTTTGATTAAAAATATCGTTTTCCCAGAATAAAGACTTTGTTTTTGAAATTGTCAAAAACACTAACATTCTAATAAGAATTATTATAAAAAGAACTACTTTATGTATTGACCACAGTTCATAATTCTTGTGATGTTGAAATTTCATTATTTGAATTTTGTTTTCTACCCACACAACAATACTCGAAGTTCTGTCAACAAAAACAAAGAAATAAATCATTTCACAGCCATGTCTCAACTCTCAGTGTTCCACACGTTGAAAACTTCTTAAGAAAGTTCATATTATTTAAAATATTCTGAAATATTTAAATATTTATAATTACATTTCCAATTAAAACATTGCATTTAAGAATAAATGAAAATACCGATTTATGTTAAAGATTACGAGTATCATATATCAAAGTATGCTTATATAGTAGTATATTAATTCAGACTATTTTCATTAATCTACGTGAGTCAACTATACGTCCCGAGACATCTTGATCACCGAGACGGTCTTCGAGATGCACCCGTTTTCATTGTTATCTACGTGGGTTAACCGGAAGTCACGTGTCTTTCGATCAACCATGGTCTCTGAGACGCGCTCGCGAGTTGTAAGAAAGCGGTCACGATGACTGCAATTAGAAAATTAAGTCAGAATCAAGATCACGTGATCTCAGGTTTGCTAGTAATATTGGAGTTTTAATAGAGTTTCACAGGTGTTGTATTTTGAAGTATTGCTCTTTGTGTCTAGATTTGCGTATTTAAATAAATATGTAGAAAGCAAGTTTAACGTCCGTAATCATTCATAAATGGAGAGAAAATCGCCAACCGGACAATGAAACATGCTTTCGCCCATTGAGCCAACATCACCGAGAGTTCTGCACAATTGTTTCATCCTTATTATGGAATCATCAGCAGAACATACTCGTTGATGTTTGGCTCAGTGCGCGGAAGCTATACTAAAAGCATTCACGGTCCCGGCAGTGGGCCGCCGGGATAAACAGCAATAAAATAAAAAGTGATCCTGAAAGATCCAAAATATTAACCCCTTGTCCTCTCACTGAAAGGCACTAAGGAAATTAATCACAAAAAGGCAAATTGATAAATTCAATAGAAAGCAAGTTTAACGTCCGTAATCATTCATAAATGGAGAGAAAATCGCCAACCGGACAATGAAATATGCTTTCGCCCATTGAGCCAACATCAGTGAGCCTTTCAGTGAGAGGACAAGGGGTTAATATTTTGGATCTTTCAGGATCATTTTTTATTTTATTGCTGTTTATCCCGGCGGCCCACTGCCGGGACCGTGAATGCTTTTAGTATAGCTTCCGCGCACCGAGCCAAACATCAACGAGTATGTTCTGCTGATGATTCCATAATAAGGATGAAACAATTGTACAGAACTCTCGGTGATGTTGGCTCAATGGGCGAAAGCATATTTCATTGTCCGGTTGGCGATTTTCTCTCCATAAATAAATATGTAATAAATAATATAAAAAAATATAAAAAGCTTTATCATCGGTAGTTTGGTTTCTTAACTTTTTTAGAAGATTTTTAAGTTTTCATCCCAATATCTTAATTCTATCTTATTTAATGTTACCATCTTGTTTAATTTTGTTAATCTTGGATTAACTGAATATCCTTAGTGAAAACATTCTATTATATAAGTAACTATTCTATAAATAGCCTAGCAGCTTAAAACTTGGCGCCACCTTGTGGCAGCTACATTTAATAGTAATAGATTCTTCATCTAATAGTTATAATAAGAGCTTCAGGCTCTTAGTCTGCTTATGTCTATAAGCTAGAATAAGTTACCTCTTCTCAAACGCATAGTCGGACAACTCTGCCTCATAGCGGTATCGATGATTTAAAAAAAAATATATACGTTTTTAGTGCCATTTGCACTATTCCCTATGATATTATCAAAAATCTACAATATGTAATAATTACAATGGAGGCCTTGCACCTCATAAAATATAAAGTTTCGAGTTTTATCATGTCGATTAATGAATCTTTTTTTTAATTATTTAATTATTACTTAAATATCAAAATTTCAAAGAAAAAGTATATGCAATGTAAACCGTTGATAAACGAAGTATTTCAGGCTAAAGACGACCTAAGGATACAAAACATAGATTTTAATAGGGAAATCGCGATTTCAAGCATATTTTGTGGAACAGATTAATTATAGCTAGATTTTGTTTGTGATGATGGAATTAATTCAAGGAAACTAGGATCATTACGAAGACAATTGTCTTAAATTCCCTAGATTTATAACTAAGAATATGTAAAAATACAGAAAACCAGTAAAATAAGAAAAAAAATATTTAAAAATATGGTTTTTGGTCTCAAGCAACCGAAACAATATTGTAACCTTATTACCCAAGTCCAATTCCTAAAAATCCTGAAAATTCGGACAATAGACTTTTTTTAAACAAATTTAATATTTAAAACGTATACCATAGAGTAGCGATTGTGTATATATTGTCGTATCTTCCTCCCGCTTAATGGGACCATTTTTTTCTATTTCTAATTCTTACAATTTAGCATTTCACCAGAACTGCAAGCGAAGCTAGGGAACTTGGGACAACAAAAAGCAAGAAACATGCCAGTATTGATTAATCGCACATTCCAAGCTTTTATTGATAGAGATCTCCTTAGTGCAAAAGCGGATTATATTTTACTATAAATAAAAATTCTCATATTTGATTCTGTATCTATAAACACATCAAGATTTTTTGGATGCATTAAAATACCAATGTTTAGTTTCATACTACTGTATAAAAATGCTTTCTACTAATAGATGAAAGAGGTCATTTTGCTCATTTTTCTTCCATCGAGTAGCATTCTCTACATTTCCAGTGTTATTAACGTCAGCTACTACTTTAAAGTTTGTTTATTCTGGTGCTCCTTGTTTTTTTGTACTCTTTACTTTACGGCTGCAGGATTCGGGCAGCCTTTGGAGACAGGCCATTAATCCTAATCCATTTTAATCCATCTCTAATCTCCAGAAAATTAGGTGGTGATCATTCAACTGCAGAATTTTAATTCGAAAAGAAACTTATCTGCAAAAAAGATCCCATTCCATTTCCTTGCTTAAATGAGAATCGCTTCTTCACAAATACACTGGATAAAAAATGACCTCTTCAGCGAAAGTCGATCTTTTTTTTTGGGGAGAGTTGTTTTCTTTTTTTCTTCCATTCGCAGGCATTGCATATTTTCGAAGGAAGTTTAGTACTCATCTATCAAACGTCTGTACAGTTCCTGCTCTGATCGAAAAGAAGAACGAATATTACAGACACAGCTTTTGTTATTCTCCACCAGATGGCTGATTATTTCTACTGCGGTGGCTTTTTTTTAAACTGTAGCAGCTGTTCTATAAACCAATAAGCTAACTGCAGTGATGGTGAGCATTTTATTAGTCATTTGTTGCAGATGGTAGCGAGTATCGGCGCTGTGGAATAGCTTTTGTTTCATTTTATTGTCTTTGTCTATTTATTTATTGTTCTAATGAATGACGAAGTTATTCTCGTAATTAGGTACATTCCTAATCTTATAAAGTTTCTGATTTCTCACTTAACGGTTATCTCTGTCTGTAGCAGATCACAATATATCTCCTTTACATTAAACTTAAAATTCTCCCATCTCTTGGTACCCTAGCTACTGAACAGTGTAGAAACACAAGTTTAAGGGTTAAAATCATCTTCTCGATTGTGGACAGTAAGTTGAGGTTAGGCCAACCAATTCAACTGGACGATGTTGAGGTGGGAGGACGAGTTCTAATCTCGGCCATCTTAATTCTCGAGAAAGCCAGTATTCATAGAGGGCTGCATGAACCTTCAACCTTCTAAAACAGAAGAAAAAGAAAACAAACAATATGCTTAGATTAAATGAAAATCACCAATACACAAAATTTCGTTTAAAAATACTTAAAAGCTTTCGGAGACTTTGTGCGGCTCCCTTATCAATTGGAAATTATAATTAAAGGGTTATCCAATAACCTACATAAATAAAGTAATCAAAAATTCTGAACATGTTATTTATCATAATACTAGCCCTTGATTTGTAACCTCCAATTCACAAAAGAGCCACACAAGGTCTCTAAAAGCTTTTGCATATATTTTTAGATTTTAATAAATATTTAAACGAAAGTTTGATGATTTTCATTTAATGTGCATATTATTTTAGACACACATTAAAACTTTTTTTTAAGAAAAAAAGGGGGGGGGGGATTTTAATCGTTGTTAGATTGAAACCGTACTTCCAGCCCTAATCTGATTAAGCTTTATTATTTGATGATCGGATTAGAAAAAAATACAAGCTGACTACTATATTGTAGAATAAAATGCAAACTTTTTTTTTCTTGTATTTTGATATTTGGTATAATTTTATCCTGAGACATTTTGTATTTTCAAAATATGAAAATTTTTGACTTTTTCTCCTTAATGTACTCCATTTTAAAGCTATTTGCTTACTGGTCGATATTTTAATATAAAATAAGAGATTTTAATATAAAATTTTACCGTGCGCTTGAGATATAATTAAAAGTATATAATAGACAATTAATGTCGAACACACAATTGGTTTAGAAAGTAAGTTTAACTAAAAACATTAAAAACATACTACGGTACAGGATTATATCCTTTTAATTTATGAGTTAAAATATATTTTCAAATTATCTCAATAGTGGTTCTGTTTCGGTTTCTTTTTTTTTTTTTGTAAACAGCGTGACAGTATTTATTCATGAATTGTTAGGTTTCTTAGACGACATTTAAATTTATACGTCCAGATCTCGTCTACTCTCCGGGTAAAAGCGACCAGATTTATGCGGCCGCTTCTCGTCGATGATGCGGGAATTCAGAATTCGGAACGGACTACGTTGTCGCTGGCTTCTCGGCGCTTCACCAATGTCATGCGGCAAAGTCCCACTGAGGAAAGCTTTTCCTTTTCTTCTCTTCGGCGTCTCTCACCCCCACATCCTCCTACCCTTTTCCATCTTAAATCGGATTTCACGTTTCTGTCGGAGAAGAGAGGGGGAGCAGGCAGAGCCGCGAGGGTGGGTGGCGGGAGGCTGTGCTCAAACGAATCGAAATGGGAGTGAAGTCCCTGCATCATTGTTAACCGGTCTCGTCAGTTCGCCAACGCCTGCCGAATGGCAAATGATGTAAGTGAAATGTGCCGAATTGGATATTGTACCGTCGCTACGCTGACTGCCCCTTCATATTGATATGAAATAATACGCTTCTTTTCCGAGGTAACCACCCCTACGTTTTCCCAAATGAACCGCGGAGCGTGGGTAAAATTCAAAAGAAACTTTGGTTAACGGGGGCAGGGCAGGGAGCCCGCGAAATGGGAGTTTTGCGCCTCACTGAAGGCGTATGCCTCGCCAATTACATTTTGGTGGCGGGGTTTCGTTACCGAACAATGGCCAGAAATTATGCAGAGCTTCTGAGAAGCCATAAAATGATCGATTGGACGAAAATTTCGAAGGAAGATGCCAATCTTAGCAACGTTCCTCAAAATTGATCCAAATTAGAAATTTCAGCAAAAATTTAGTGACTCAGATAACTTTCCACTAAGTTGGTGATAGACAAGACAGTGCATTTATGAAAATTTCAATTTTAAAGTTGAATGGCTAGTAAAAGATGTAAATTTTGTTGTTTACAGAAGAATTATTTATAAACCGAATTCATTGTCCATTTCAGACTTGTCTACTGTTACATGGGTAAGAATATCACTGCCGTATGCTTTGTTTCTAATAGGCCGCAACAATATAGAATTAAAATTCAGTGTTACGATGATTTAATAAAAAAAAAATGCAATAATTCTTTATTAAGCAGTGTTTAATTCATAAGTACAATTTACACACTAATTCCATTAAAAAATTATTTACAATTAAAATTACAATTAAAATTTTTCTTGCTGATGATGGGGATCATGTTATCCCCCAAACTGTACAGGAACTTTTTTTAATGGATTATTTAATTTTTTTAATGGATTATTTAATTTTTTATTTTAATTTTAATTGTAAATAATTTTTTAATGGAATTAGTGTGTAAATTGTACATATGAATTAAATATTGTTAGAAAACACACGTTAAAAAATATTCTATTAAGCAGTGTACAATCGTCCACAAAACTATAGCTATAATGTTTAAACTTTTAAATGAGCTACAAAAATACATTTTGGAATTGCATTCTGCCAATAAATATCCTTATGAAAAATTGTTTTTGTGGAATATTTTAACCGATGGAAGAAATAATTTTTAATCCTCTCCATCATCCTTCGAAAATTGCCATTCTAAGTTATTTACATAGCTTTTAAACAATCAAATTTAAGTTTGATCATAATTTTTATCTCTTTTTAAGAGACTGAGTGAATGGAATAAAAAATAATTGAATCATATTTTAAGTTTGCTATAAAAAATGATCGTAAGAAATAGTAAGAAAATCAGTCGAGCCATTTTATTTAGTGTCGTGAGCTACAAACACTACATAAATATACAAGAAAATTTGATTAATAATATTTCGCTTGCTCGTTCAAAAATATTATAATGCAATATATCGAATTAGCAATAGTAATGAAAAAAAATCCAAAAATATTGTCAGCTTGTTAAAATGATGAAGCTCAAACAACTAAAATAATAACAAGTTCAAATTTTAAAATCGAGACCATGTTTGATTTAATGTGATGTACAATGATTTAAATAATTAAATATGAAATCGAAGCATAAAACGTTAAAGCTATATTGTACTAATTTTAATTTATTAATTTTGGTGCATCAATTTTCGGAGGTCTTTTTTATTTACCTTCTGGATTTTGTTTTGTTTCTTAACTAAAAAAAAAAAAAATGAAAAAATTCGAAGGAAAAAAGCTCCGAAAACTGAAGCTTCGAAATTAATAGTAATATCGTGACTTATTTTAATTATATGCTTTAATTTCATATTAAATCATAGTTTAACATTATTATAGGTTAAATAGATTGTATTTCTGTGTGAATAGTAGGAAAGGCCAAATAGTTTCGATTTTGTGCTGTCTCCGTAAAAGGACAGGTCGTGAGAACCACAGAGACGAAAGAAGTGAAGTTGCAGAGAATTTAGTGTGCAGTGAAACATCGAAGCTAACATCATCGAACAGAGTGTGGAGACAATCGAAGGAAAGCAGAAAACTTTCCTAACTATAAATGATAGAAAAAAACAGAAGATCAAACGTAAACGAAACTCGCGGTAATTCCAGTTTGCTTAGTTTAAAATTGTGATATTAAAACAAAAACCTGAAGAGATTCAGCGATTGGTCGAAGGAATCTTTCGTTTATTTAAGATGTATTAAGTTCAGGGAACTTAAGGAATTAGATTGATAACTGAAAGTTATCCAGCCAATCAGTGAGGAGAACGAGGACAGTTATCCAATCCAGACGAAATTTTGAATTAACCTTCCAAAGAAGCAAGAAGTTATCTAACCAATCAGTGAGAATAACGAAGTCAGTTAACCAACCCAGGAGCACCGAAGAAATGGACCAATCAGATAACGTAGTTACTTACTTCAATTGTCTATATTAATACGAAGTAGAACTTTGATATTTAGTTGACAACGATCTCCATGTAGGGGATCGAAAGACTCTCATATTTGTATGATATTTTAGATTTTAATGAAATTTGCAATTATGTTTTTAATTGTGCAATGTCGTTATTAATCATTTTAAACAGCTAATATATAGATTGTACGTTAAACTAGCTACCCAAAAATACTGAGTAAAAGGACTCTGTTACCTTGTGGAAAAATTCTAGTGCAACGAAATGAAGTTAATTCGTTGCCAGAGCACTGGTTGTGTAGAGAATCACGACCCTTATGTATATGGAAGCAACCTGCAGAATATTGAATAAGAAAAACTTGGATTATGTTTTTTTTAATCGAGACTATAGAAATTAGACTGTAGACGTTTTGAATCGAGACTAGTTAGTTTAATTATTACATTGACTTGTATTCAGTCAAACGAAAAAGTGAATTAAAAATGGTTATGTGTTTTAAGGGATAAGTTTTTGTAATACGCTGTAGTAACATCTATCAATACAGCCTTCTTGCTGGATTAATGTAGCGATCGAAAGGGGCAGTACAGGCATTAATGAACTTTGTAAGATTTTTTAGATAATTATTTCGGTATTACTAATAATTCACTTATGTATCGGTAATTCCTACATCGTTACTAAAATGTGTTTCTAACTTTTCTAATTACAACAAGTATTTGATGGATTGCCTAATGACTTACCGATTATGTGTAGACTTGTAAGTCTAGTAAATTATCGCTTGTCTTTCACTTTTAAATAATTTAACCCTTCCTTCCTATTAATATGGGGTCCGTCAACACTGGTGCGCCGCTATCTTCATCGTAAGACCCTTTTCTCGTCTTCGCAAAGTCTTTAAGTCACTCTTAAGGTTTCGCGTTGTAGCTTATCGAAGTGGAGCAGACGTAAAATCGCGAACTAGATTGATATTCACAGCTTTTGAAATTTATCGTGGAGGTGGGTGGGTGGGTGGAAGAGAAATGAATGCGCGACCGCTTCCCTCCTCCTTCCTCCTATGAATTATTGCTTCTGGAATATTCCGTACTCTGCGCGATAACATTTCCCCGTTAATAGCCCCCACCCACTCTTAACTAGCACGACTTGGGGGGGGGAACTCGTGTTTCAATTCCTTATTTATTCAGTTCTACGTAAATCACAACAGTCGCCAACAGGGAGGTAGCGAAGTCCCGCGGATTCTTATCGCCTACATTAATCATTTAGTGTCAAGACTCTGCTCCTACACTTCAACTGTGACCAAGATCTACTGTGACCCCCATCCGGAAGAGGTCGGACATCATTTCCGGTCAGTTGCTTCCGATGGGTGATCGCAGCCAACGCCCGTTTGGGGCCTTATTGCCGCCTACCCAGTAAACCGAAATGGGGCCGCACCATAGTTTGGGTTTTAAGGGCTGTAGGCGTCTCTGTGTGAAAATCTCGGGTTCCTGGAACTGTGACGTAAACAGGCGCCATTGTTGCTAGAAGATCCGACTGCAGGATTGCCAGTGACGTTTCGGTAATAAAAATCTCTAAGGAAACGTTTATCATTCTCACTAAATTTTCGGGTTCAACAGACATGTTAAAATACTTAACGGATTTTATACTTCAAGGATGTACAGCATGTATCTTCACTTCTAGCTTATTACTGATAGAATGAAAGTTAAAATGCCTTAATTGAAGTAAATATCTAATATAGTGCAAGTAACAAAAAAAATATAGTAATAAAAGAACTAATTTACAACTTCGAGGTTATATTCATTTTTATAATATAAGCTACATTGAGTAGCTTTAACACCTATGAATTTCATGAGATAATAGCTTAATTATTTATCAAATGATTTTTATTGAAAATGTTAAACGATGTTTGATACTATAAGTGAAGTTACTATAATCTAAAATGGCATTGTAATGTGTGATATCGACATCTCCTTTTATTTTAATTTGTGTTAAGTGTATCAGTTGAATTACAATAATATCGGCGAATTAAGATTAATGTATATTAAAATTACGATAATATTTGGATGAACATTCAACCGATATTTCTTTTAAGTAGTATGCTTTAAATAAAGGAGGAAATACGTTTGGAAACGCGTATTTTCTTATGTTATTTAAAGGCCTCACCTTTAACCCCGCTACGCATTCTTCAGAAAGCTCGGTAGACCCGTAGGACCCGTCTAGAGGAGAATTCAGCGTAGAAAATCCCCAACCTCCTCCTGAATTGAACCCGGCTCTTCCAGGCCGCAGTTAAGTGATTTCCCACTTGGCTACTAGCCTAAGAAAACTGCTATATTTTAATGAAATTTTGTGAAATTTCTACTTCCGATGAGTTTATTCTTTTTTCTTCTCTTTCCGTTATTTATTTATCCTTATTTATTATTATTCCTTATTTATTCTTATTTATTTATCCTTAATGACGGGGATGGATTGTGTCATTAACTAAATGATGACAGTTGGATAACTGTCAGTCAATGACAGTTGGAGTTTTGTGTAAAACTGAGTACTAAAAATGAATTCTAAAGAAACTTTTAAATCATGAAAAGCTATTAAAATCTTGCTTATTTTTGGAAAGCATTCACAGAATAAAATTTATAGTACATTAAGGAAATTTAGCTTTTGCCCAGTATCACAAGTTCAACTTGTGTACTGGTTTTTTCACAGATATCCATCACTGACAATTACTTACTCAATTTAGTTCCTAATTTTCTCTGAACTGAACGAAAAGATGGAAATCTTGATTTATGATTGTGATTTAGTATCACTCTGGATCTATTCCAAGAGACAGAATCACTTATTTAATTTTGACATTTTTGTTTCTTATAAAATAAAGTAACAGAAGATGTTAGGTTGTGAGAAATGATTTGCTGAATTAGGAAGAAAGAGCAAACGAAAGTTTTTCAGTTATCGTAAATCAAAGTCAAGAGTGGAGAAATGATAGTGCAAATGAACTTATCAGTGATACATGCTTTTCAATACATTCAATTTGAAGACCAGAATAGGAATCTGATAAATAGTAGTCATCCTGGAATGAGTAATTTTTCATGTAGAGAAGTCAACGTAATAACATTATTTCATCAACTGGTTATTACAATGAATTGCTAAGACAGGACAAATTTGCTGAAAAACTGAATGTCCGTTTCACGTTTCGCCCTAAAAACCAATTAAATAGCTTTCTTTAATCATGCATCATTAACCCTTCCAAATAACTTTAATTTTTTCTTTAACTGCGATGATATCTCCTCATTTGCTTTCAATATTTGTAATGTATTGTTTGCCTGCCGTATTGTCTGCCTGTGTGACTTCGTTTCTTCTTAACTCTTGGCTATCTCCCTGTTTCACTATCTTCTTTTCTGCGGAGCTATCACCTTCAGATGCTTCCTCTTATTTCTTAATTAACTGTCACCCCTGTTGACGGACACGTTGACTCCTCCATTGGCGCATGCCATTGTTGAGAGTGTGGTAAATAGGGATAATAATACCCTCTCAAAGAATCTCTCAGGAACAACTCCGCCTCCTGCTTGCCTTTCTCCCAGTCAGGCCTTTGTTGTAGAATTTCGATACCAGTGCTGCCTTATCGCCCAGGGCGTTATTCTCAAAGACTGAGATTCCACTCACGATGTGGCTTTCCTAATCGATTCAATCATAAGACAGTGAAGTGAAACCTAAGCTATTTCATTCAACATAATTACCAAACTGCCAGCTTTGGAATTCTTTAAAGCATGAGAATGATTTTTAGCCTAGGAAAACTCATAATAGCAGTCAGTTTAAGCATTCTGTAATGAGCGATGGATGGATTTTATGAAACTTGATGTGCACATTTAGTGATAAGAGAAATCTAAATGTTGTATTTGAAAACTTGTACGAATGACTTTCTGTCGAAAAGTTAATGCGTGAAAATATTCAACAAAATTCATGTGAACAAGTCTTTATGCTGATTAAACGTGCGTAAAAGGATCTACAGTAAAGCCCCGATTATCTACGGAATTGGGTGGCAAGGGCACCGCGGATAGCAAATATCGCGGATAACCCCGAAAAAAGACTAAAAATGAGATATAAACACACAAAAAAAAATATTTCAGGATAAAAACAAAAATGTAAAACTTTTAAAATATGTACAGTACAACAGAAACCTTTCTGCAGAGCAAGAGCCTACCACTCATCCACAAATTCCGAGAAGGCCTATAGGATTACGATGCACAATGAACCTGTCAGTAATTTTCGACCTTCGCACTGTAGGGCCTATTGTATTTTCCCTGTTGTTGGCTTGGATTAAAATTGGTTTTTTTGAGGTTCGTAATTAAAAAAATGTTTCGTGGCACTCGCGGATAATCCACAGCGCGGATCATCCGCTCGCGTATAATCAGGGCTTAACTGTACTTGAACTACAATCTTAAGACAAATAGGACTAATACATAAATTTTTAAAACTTTTAAAAACTTTAAAATTTAAGCACACTAGTTTCGGGTTCCTCCTCATGTAACCCTTTTTCATTGTGAGGAGTAAAACAACAACCAAGTCTCTTTATACACCTGATAACCAATAATTTGATAAGTAAAGATGACTCGATTATTAATTACCTGGTATTATAAAAAGACTTGTTATAAAGAGTCAATGTATGACTCCTCACATTGAAAAAGGGTTGAATTAGGAGGAACCTGTAACTAGTCTCTGTAAATTTTTAAAGTTTATAAAAGTTTTAATTTGTGTATTTGTCCTGTAAGTCATAAGATGAATAAATAATACAAATTTTAGTGCCTAATACTTAGATTCAACAAAATGATAACTATGTAAGGAACAAAGGAACCAAAAAGAGTTCGCAGCTCGAGATAACACCGGGAAGATTCTGGGACGGCTGTTTCGTCCTCTTTAGGACTCGTCAGCCAGACAAACTCCACCGATGACAGGCTCAGAAGTTGCGAACATATACGAATCCTACTCTCGCTCCCGAAAGCGGGACCCCACAAAATCTGAAACACAACCAAACATATACAATAATAGAAAAACTGGTAAATCCTTGGAAACAATTTTTCTAATAACGAATATTAGTGCTTTAAGTAACACATTAATTTGCGCGTCTTTTGATAGGATTAAAATGAAAATGGAGTTACACAACTTTAAGAAATCAATGCGGGTTGAATTAATTTCCTTTGAAAACTTAAAAAAATTTCTTAAATTTTAATTTAAACTTTAATTTAAACGGAGGTTTCTTATGTGTATTATCTTCAGGATTATCTAAACGAATAGTTGTATCACATTACCACAATTTTAGTAATAGATTTTATTTTTTATTTTGTGTTCGTTATTTAATTAAGAAAGAAAGTATAAAATACGAATTGGTGAACATAAATTTTGACTTCAATTCAGCTACTTATGAGAAAGCATTCCCATTTGCTTAGGAAGACTCTGACGCTCAGGTTTAGGATGCAATAAAAATGGTTTCATATTTCAGTGGATACAGATACTGTCAGCTCACTATCTGATAGTGAGGATGGAATACGACGCAATACGAGTCAACTTGAGAATGGTAGAAATTAGATACCAACATAATCGTTGTCAAATTTTAAGTTGGACCACAACTAAGCAACGAACTAAACTTAAGAAATCAGTCCAGATATTTTAGAGAGGGATTTCGAGAATCATTTTTGAGGAATGGGGAGGAAAATGTGCATTCGTTCATTTATAAGTTTTCCACTCTTATGCAACGTATCAAATTTTATTGAAATCATTCCAGCCGTTTTAGCGTGATGCGCGTACAAACAGACAAACAAAGTTGTACAAGAGAAATAGCAGAAATTCATTGCTCTGTTAAAACTTTTCAAAATGTGAATTGTAGTCTATCTATCCACCTAACTATCCATCCATCCTAAAGTTCCATCAAAATAACTGTGTTAAGTCTTAACTGTGTGAGATTAACACAATAAAGTACATTAGAAACAGACTCGACTTTTACCTTCTTAAGTGATGATCTTCTTCACTACTTTAACCATATTTCGATTTTTGTCCCTCCGGTATTTTTCAAGTCGATGAAACAAGTTAATGGGAGTAATCCTCGCAGTGGAAAATTGATTAGTGACGCGTAATTTCTTTAGACGATGAGGAACTCTCGAGGGGAAGAACAGATCCCCTTCTCTTAAGTGATGAAGGGGTAGGGATTAGCGACTCCAGAAGCTTTAAAATAAATTTTGACTGCTATATATTGCCTTTAGAATGTAAAAACTATGAAATTTTGAAATAATAAATTTCCAGTTTATCAAAGTTATGTATTAATCAATTTTTATTAATATTTGTATCATAAAAAGTAGGAGAAAACAATTAATGTATGTAATTTTATTATTTTAAAATTGTTTTTGCTTGCTTACTTCAGAGAAGAAAATTGAAATGGTTCTTTTTATTTTAATAATGATAAGAAAAAGTTGTTTCAACTAAGGATTCCTAGGCTTTTGTTTAATAAGAATTCCCCATTGATTTTGATTCAGTTAGATTCTTCGAGAATTAGATACTAAATTACCTTTAACTATCTATCGCGATTTGTATTCGTTAAGTGTAAACTGAGATAATTCAAAAACATCAAGAAAGTTAATCTTTTAAATACAGTGAATTTAACTCATTACTGCTTATAAATAGTTTAGCTAAATTGACCCAAAGGGTCTACAGCAGAGTTGACAATGGCGCATTGGATGATTAGAAATGGCGCAATGCATATCCGGTGATAATAAAAAAGTAATTCAACTCATTCGTAAAAGAATAATCAAAAACCGATTTTGAATAAGTTCTCAGAAAAACTATGTAACAGCAATTGAAGTTCAATGAGTAGGAAAAAAGGACTTTAGTTCTGCATTCGTTCCATAACTGTTCAAGATACGTTTGATCTTGAGGCTCATTTGACCATTATATCACGCTAAATATACCTAGTAAATAACATACTTTACGCAAGAATTGAATAATGGGGCAAGAGTTGTATGGCGCATCTGTACTCATGCGTGAAGAAAAGGTGGTCACCCATGGGGTAGGGACCGAAATTCTTATGCTTATTATTATTATTATTATTATTACTGTGATTTGTAATTTTTTGGTTTTTTTTTTTTGGTGTTGGTCGATTTTAGTTGGGTTTTTTTTTTGTTGTTGGTTGATGATAGCCTGTGGTCGTTTGTGCGTTGAATTTTATTGAAATTTCTGTTGAATAAAAAAAAGTGGAAATTTACCAAATTCCCTTTACTTTACCTCTACGTTATAAGATAAGATACTCCTTACATGAACCCTGTACGCCTTACTGAACAGTTGCCATGTCAACTTTAATTTTCTGATATTTCTTATATATAAGTTGGAAAAATTATTATTTCTTAAATATTCCCTAAACTGGGAATGCTTCAGTTTGAAACCGATTGTGTTCATTATTTGTAAGTTTCAAGTTCACTAAGTCTGTGATTGTAATGCAATCTTATCCTGGTGGTGGTGTTGTGCTGTGATCTTCGTTAGAGGGTGCTCCCTTTTGTCTTTGCACTTCCTGAGAGGTGTTTATCTCGAGACCAAGAATGCATGTCGCCCCTCCGGAGATAAGAGAGCCTCGTGTCCACCCCCATCCCTCTCCCGTGTCCAAACAGCAGCGCTTCCAACCGGTGGATTCCGGAATTAATCTGCTTCACTCTCAAGCCCCAGTGACTGATCGATCCAGTCCTTTTTTTTTTAACTTTTTTTTTGTCATCCGCGTTTTGCCGGATGACTTGCATTGTTTGCCGAAGACGTGAATGAGTATTAAAGTCATACGCTTTGTCAAACATTACAACCTGTTGTTTTCTTAGAAGCTCTTTCTTTTTGATTAATGGCGGTTTAAGTTAGTCTTCAGTTGTTTTATGATTCTGGAAAGAATGCTGCCTCTAGTAATATAGTTCTTCATTCAACGATGACATTTGGTATTATAACTAAACAAGAATAAAAATGGAAAGTCGAGAAATTTGCATGCGAAGATACACCCACACAAATTAATTTAAAAGCCAAAATTACATTAGCAAAACAAGGAATTTCTATGATATTTAACAATAAATTTTATTCTTCAACTGCGGTTGATTTCATGACTTTAATCAAACCATGATAAAAATAATTTGGATTTAGACGACTGAAACATTAGTAGAGATTGAATTCATTTTCAGAAAACCTGTAGATACTTTTTAAATTAGGGAAACATTTCAAATATGCGGAGGCTTTCTCGTTGTATTTCTTAATCGTGATAACAAATAAAAAAAAAATGAATTTAAAGGAAAGTTGTGTTTCAGTTCTTTCAGAACTTCCGATATTATTTTAGTTTCCATCTAGAACTTAAGACCTGTTTGATTGGAATTGAAAAGTAATTTTAACTCGTAATTTTTTGTCAATAATACTATTTTGTACAGCATTTAAATACTTGCATTGTTTATAAGAGATAAAAGTAATAAATTTGCTTTCCTTTATGAACACTTATCGTCTCTATCAGCATTGTATAAATTTCTTCATCGTTAGCTTTAATATTTACTTCTTCTGAAAGTGTGCAGTTATATCAACAGTGTACTGCATCTCAGTTTTGTGTGTTTAGCTAGTAAAACACACAGCCGATAAAGCCAAAGTTTACTTTTTGAATAAATGAAATATTACTTTGTCTTCATATTTTATGACCGGATCTCATTAGTTTAAGAAAAGTAATTTGCAGTATCTAATAAAACTAAAATCTTATCTCTCTTCAAAAAAGAAAGCAGTTATTGTTGAGCGTTCTGTCTGTAATCAAGTTTGGAGCTATCGCACTTTTTTAGTATGCTTAACTTAATAATAAAGGATATTGTGACTGCTTCCGTTTTCCTTACAAGACAGTATAACATGAGTTATACTACGAGAGATGACTAGAGAAGTAAATTCTTTGAATGATTAGCTTCTAAATGGAAGGAAGCGAATGAAAGAAATATCCAGTCCTTGTTCGGGATTCGACGCAGACCCTTGCAGAGTTACAACAGCTAAGCAATTCGCTTCCTGCATCAGTGGGAATACAACGCTGTGCGAAAATTACAAATTTAAGTTTTTGAGAAATGCCCAACATTATCTATTAATCCAAAATACACCAAGAGGAACCTAAGAGTAATCTTCCTATTAAAGAGCTTAAATCTACTGTCAAGTTTTAGCTTTCTAGATTAAATATGTAAAGAGGTATGCAAAGACCATAACAGATAAGTGGATTTCAGATTAAAATTATTTCTAAAACTTTTTTATTCTAACGTTCTATGGTTGCAATATATGTTAAGTAGTTTTGTTAGCCGAAACTGCAACATTTTCTGTTAGAAAGGTTTTCTGAACAAAATCTGTATTGGAAGTCGTTTAATTTGGAAATCTAATAAACATCGAATTTATAAATAGCATTGAAGCAAAGTAAACTCGAGAAAGTTTTGTGGATTTGTTTTTCTTAATTGTTATCTCATTTTTAACGATTTACACTCAGTATTCGAAGATACAAAGTAATAGTTTGTTCCCGGAGGAAGACTGCCTGCAAGTAATGGTACTTGGATCCAGGACCTAATGACTGCTTGTTTGTAAGATGCAGCCGAAAAGCCGCAGGGGTTGGTAGCAAATGAGTGAATGTACAGCTCAAAATAGCGCAGTTTCCAGATTCAGGAATGTACCCGACGTAAGATTGCCTATAATCCACCCATTCCTATCATTCCCCTCTCCTTTTTACCACTTCTCAGCGGTCCCCCCTCCTCTTCTTTGCTTCCAGGCAAGTGGGCTCTGATCCAAGAGCAAAAGACACTCGGAAGCATCGAAACTGAAGGAAAGACGGTAGAATAAATGACCCATCGTCATCGGTTTCGACATTGATATCTGAAGTTTTGAGACTCGTATCTTATAATTTCTAACGAGTGAAAATTAATGCATTGTCTTCGTCGTTTTTTCCAGTAGATTTAACACGATAAGTTAGAAACTATTTCACAGTCTTCGATGACTAACGTGGCAATAGATATATTTAAATATATATTTAAATTCGCTGTATGATTTTTTTTCTCACTGAAAAATGAAGTTGAGAAGTGAGTTCCCACTAAAGATCACTTCGTAGATTTTATAATTTAAAAAAAAAAAATAATTTACATAAATTATTTTCAGGCAAAATAGTTTCGATTTTCGCACTTCCGTTAGTGGATCTTTGAAAATTGGCAACTACCTGTTATCTTCACCGTCACCAAAATCAGCAATAAAAACAAAAGAAAAATGTTAATTTTAAATTACAAGCAATTTATTAATGCTTTCTAAAGCGATAAGAAAAGCTGTAATACCCGGTTCTTCCTAAGATAACAACAACAAAAAAAAAAAGCTACTGGCGATCTCTAACTCCGATGGAAGTTAAATGGAATTCACAGAAATGCCAAGTTTACTTATATTGTATAATTTTAAGGTCATTTTCTTATATTTTATTATAAGTCGTCCTTTAATTTGATCATTTATTTTTTTACTTCAAAGATCAGATTCTATATCGACATTGTGGACTATATAGAATTTTTAATTGTTTTGAAAAATCACAGTACCAACGCTTTTATCAGGTCTCCTTTTAAAGTATACATATACACTAGAACAGGTATCTAGGGGACCACGTAGGATGATTCTTTTCTTTTTTGCTTGCAGGGACAAGAGGACAAAAGATAAAGAAACCGTTATTATGGTATTATCAATGCTGATTATAACTGCAGAACTACGTATTTATAACTACTGAATTGTAATCAATACTTAGCACATATTTAAAAAAAAGTTTATAAATTACCATGTCTCATTCAGTATGTAACAAAACCGTAGGATCTGTCAGAAACTCCTGATACAGTATAAACTTGCAGCTCGTCATGTAACCTAACATAAGCTGATAATAAAGGATCTGAAAAATAAGCTGGTACTAGAACTACAAGCCAATTTCTTCATATAACCGGAAGTGAATTTCAGAAACTTTGATTTAAACTCCTTAAAATCTTTTGAAATCTTTAAGATTTCAAAATATTTGCATTTCTGTGGTCTTTATGACTAATAATAACAGCTTCACTTCATTAAATAACTGTATTTCAATACAAATAGAAAGAAAATCAAGTATTTGTACTTCAATAAAAGTACTTGAAAGAATAGCTTGATATGTATTTAAGAGTAATGTGAATTCTTCTTTATTTGACAGAGATAGAATTGTGATACAAATTAAGATTATGATTCAGAAATCTTAATTGTATCTGAGCGTAAATCGTTCTAATGAACAAACAGTAACAACAACTTATTATATTTAGTCCTTCGTTTGGGTAGAAGAAAGCATTATCTTACAACAAATTGACCCCCTCAGAAGTTAAGATAAAGAGAGTAACATATCAAATAACATAACATAACATATCAAAATCAAATTTCCTAATGGCGCAACATGTATCAGAGAAGGAATTTAATCACACACAAAAAAAGAAAAATCATAAAATAAAATAAGTCAAAAGAAAAACTAATTTAAGCTGATACATTAAGCTAATAATACAATTTTTGCTGTTGGAGCCTTTGAATGATGCTGAAACTTTTTGATCTTGTTAGATTCTCATCAGCTAGAACTACCCAGAGTGCAAAGACTCAAAAGCTTACGAGATCCTTTAATTCTTGTATCCGGCTTAGACCTTTGGTCGATGTTAGCCTAACAATCTTCAAATAGCTGTCTTACGTTTTTCAACATGGGTAAAATAGCGTAAAAAGTCGTGTTTAGTGACATAAAAAAATATCGTTCCAACAGAATCACTATAAAAATAGTTCCTAAATGGACTACATCTATTCCACATCGAGATAATTAAGAAATAACTATAGCAGAAGTTTTGCAAAGTTCCATTTGGTAGTTGTTTTTTTCTATATCTAAATTCATTAGGAGAACTTGAAAGCTGAATTATTGCAATTCTAGATCTTTCTACCAATCGATGCAATCTGGCGATGAATAATGAGATCGTTCTATACTTTTTATTAAAGAGACAAACAAGATGGTTGATAAATTAATTGATATAACAAATCAATATTCGAAACACGTACTGTTCCTTTTGCAGAAATACAAGCAATTAAATTGTTTTTTAGAAATTACGAAAAAGATTATTAATTAGCTTTATGAATAAATGCAAAAAAGTTGATGGAACTTTAATTACAGCAAATTTATGAGGTAAAGAGAAAAATGGAAAAACTATTATTTTTTTGGTAATTGTTTATAACAGTTATAACAAAAAGTTCGAGAGAACTTCAAGCCTACTTTCTTTAAAACATATCTAAAGAAATTTGATAATCAGTTATAATTAAGTTAGTTAGATATAATGAACAGTTAGTCAAAAACGCAAATATATAAATCTCATTAAAAAAAAAACCTATATTATAATGGGTCGAAAAATCAATAAAATACAATGAAAACGTTGCTGTTATTAGCCTTCCTCAATTCTGAATTTCATCAAACTGGGTTTGAAATATGTATTTCTGTGTTTTTGATTAACTATGATATTATTATTACATTAACTATTATAGCCATTTGGATAAGATCGTTTTAAGATATCCAAAAGTAAATAGGGAATGGGATATATATATATATAAAACACGTAGATTAACTGAATTGTTGAGCCAGATACGGTGAAATTTTGAAATTTGAAATTACATTTTCGGATTAAGAGAACTTATTTGTATATGTGAAAAATTTTGTATGAAGGGTCTCTATAGAGAAAGTAATGCCCCTATAAAACCATTAGAAAGGTACAATGAATATGTACCAATGTCTAATTATGCAAAAAAAAATCCAAAGTCATGTTCGCATGATATGATGTGATTTAGATAATGAAGTAATCATTCCTCTGATTTAAATAATTTACAACATTTGAAGATTGGATTAGAGGATATTTTTGTTAATTAAAAATATTCAGAGGCTTTCTATTGTTTTCATGACTTCAGAAAACAAATAAAAATATTATTTAAGGAAAATACGTCTCAAGTTATTCAGGAACTTTTGCTTATTTATTTATGTTTTATTTTTTTTGTTTTTTTATTACCATTAGACATTCCTATAAAGTACGCTACTCGTGCACGAGTTTGCAGCACGCTTATTTCGGCAGAATGAGTTATTATTATTTATTTAGCTTAATATTTACATTCTTTGGCATAATTAACGGTCGCATAATAAATCATTATCTGAACAGGGCATACCAATGCTGAAATATGTCTTGGTGGAGATACGCATTCCACAGCTGTTTTAAGAGGTTAATTTTTCCTAATCCTTTTTTGTCACTAATTAATGGATTTTGGGAAACGAATTTCCACAAGTAGGATAAACCCCTTTTGTGATTAATTAACCATGATTTGCGTTTGAGATTAGCTTTAGACCTCTGTCCGCTAGAAAGCGGAGTCATATTTTACCCTCACTGCGAAGCGCTGAAAACCGGAAAAAATAAATATCCGCAAGGCGTTTATAATTACTGCGATCGGGCTACTGGAATGCGGCGATCTGATTTGTAGCTGCTAAGATTTCTAGGAATCTTACTTGGCAGAAGATTAGCCAAACAAGACAAATAATCCCTTCTAATTCTTCGGTGACAGGTCTGGCATTAATAATAATCTTTGTAAGAAATCGATTGCTGTAGTATCCATAAGACGAATAATTAATAAAATTCTTTTTAAATTCGTATTCTTTTTAAATACCGAGTTCCTTATTTATAATTTTAATTATAAATTTTTATAATTATTTCTTAAAGTTAATAACTTTTTTTTTATGTTTTCAAGCTTGATTTAAATGTTCTTACTTTGTTCAGTGGAAGAGATTTGGAAATTTTCCGGCAGATGTCGATACTAAACAGAGATAGATTCGTTTCTTCAATAAATAGTGATAAAATTTCTGTATTTTACAACATATAACTGAATTTAGAGTAAACTAATTTTAGATAGATCACTTAACTTTTTTATTTTTTATTTTATTGATTTTATGAATTTAGTTTTTTTGTCACTAAGAAAACCAAGATAATATTTGATGTTCAAAATCTATATTACTAAAATCTTTTATTTCTCTGTCTATCTGTCCGGCGCAATTGTTGTGATTTGTGAAAATAGAAATAATTTCTACAAGTTCGCTACGGGAATCGAACCTGCAACCTTCTGATACGAAGTTATCCACTAGGCCACGGGGACTACATTCTAATTTCTACAAAAAATAAAAATATGTCATAGATGCACTCGCTGGTTCTGAAAGCAGTCGTGGGTTGGGAGAATCCACTTTTATCGGGTAGTTGTGAGAAAGCAGTTGCACGTTCGGAGAACTAAAGAACTTTTCCCGAGAAATAAAGAAAACTACGACTTCGATTGCCACGGTATCATTTAGTAAAAATATGTTTTCTATTATTCATAAATTAAATCGGATTCGATTTACATGGATTTTAAATGTAGATATCAGAGCATTTTGTAGGTTATAAAAACCATCCTTATACGTTGCAGTGAGAGAAAAACAAGAAAAAAGAGAGTTGGGTTAGAATTGATGATAGGTTCAGATACTTGTTAAGCTGAAATGTGAATATCAACTCATTCGGACTTCTTTGATCAAGGTATCTTAATAACTATGTATTCTAGAGAGCTGAAACTTTTATGGTAACTTTACACATCAATTTACAAGATGTTTATGTATTTTGGTTGGTTACTTTTCGCGCCTAAAAATAAAGAATGAAAGTTCAAAAAAGTCGTCAAAGTTTATTGCAGTTCAAAAACAATAATGAGTTAACTTAGAAGCCACTTATCATAGGAAAGCTGAAAACTTAATTGAATCGTATTAAAATCGACTTCCCCATTGATTTTCATATAAATTGCGTCCACAGCCAAGGATCTTTTAACATAAAACCCCCACAAAAAGTCTTTTAAAAAATTTTTATCTTTTTTTTTATAAATAAACACTAACTACATAGAAGAGCTCAAAACTTACTGTCGATTATAGAAAGATGTTTTGAAAAGTTAGTTCTGCATTTTAAGTTGCTTATATTCAAAAATTGTGCATCGTATTTTGTTTGTTTTTTTTTTTATTGTTTTCTGTAATCTTGTAATGCTATAATTTGGCCTTAAAATGGCGTCCAAATCCAAGTTGTCTGAACTCGTTTTCCGGGGCGAGATCTCACTTTGAACCTTGCAATCGATTGAAACTCGGCAAACTTTGACTATTCTATCTTTTTCCATAATGCTTTGCGCGCTGCAAAATCCAAGTGTTCGTTTGCTCGCGTGCCAAAAAACGGACGAATATTAAGGCAGACAAAGTTTCACCTGTCAAGAGGCATCAGTTCCTAATTTCAATGTCGAATACGAAGTGGAGGAACGTTAATACACTCTTGCGCCATCTAAGATCGACGGGGCGAACTATGAAAAAAACCTCGCTGAAAGTAAAATAAATGCGACTACTGTCACCTCTTATTTGGCAAAGGCGCATTTACCCTTGTCAGGAATCATGAAATGTGAGGCTTTACTTCGGGCAACTGTACGCTTTCCAATATAATAAAAAGAATAGAACGATTGCAAAAACGGCTCTGATAGTCCGCCATGTTTGATCCTTATTTCCCATTATTATTAGAGGGAATCAAAAAAAAAAAAAAGTTTTTTAATATTATTAAACTGAAGTTAACCTCAAACTCAGGACCAATGGTATCGGCTTACTGCATATTTTAATTTATTTATTAATATTTAGGCAGAGTCGAATTTAAATGAAAACTGTATGTTCTACATGCTTTATTTCAGGGATTTATAGAATGCCAGGAATGTTGCTGTTTCTTTCCTGTATGAAATTCTAAATCATTATTCACTGTTCCTGGGGAGAGATGTGAAAAAATTTTCATCTACTGTAAATTGACGAGTAGAGAAAGAATGAAACAGCTGCCCAAGTTAATAAAGTTTTTATGAGGCCAAAAGCTTCTAGATTAAATGGGACTTAATCCCCTAGTAAATTGATGCTAGGCCTTCTATTCTGTAACATATGTCACAGCCTAGTCGGAAACATTAACATGAAGCTCAACAAATAAAAGATAATCCGATTTCTAATGTAAAAACGCCTACGGATTATTATCGGTACTATCGGCACTATCTTCAGTACTATCGGCACCCATTTTTTATAATCGATGTCTGGTATATTGTCCTCCAAATGAGAGATGGCCGCCCTGTTTTTGTGAGATCTGCGCATGTATGATCGATTTGTCTGGTCAGGCACTTCCGTCTGATTTTCTGACAGGACGCCGCCATTACGGTAATCGCTTGTTACTTTGCAAAAGAGCATTGTATTTATAATTAATATATATTTATTTATTTATATAAATATTTATTGTTAGCAACCGCTAAATAGTCGAGAGAAGTTTTAATTTGGCGTTATCAACATGTCTTTCTCAGTGAAAACAGACACCATCGTCCATTGTGACAGGAAAACATAATTGATTAGCTACCGGAAGGGCTGCGCAGTTCAAACTTCCGCCGGCCACCTTTCATTTGGAGGACAGTAATCGATTGTGTATTTTAGATCATCAGCCCCTCCAAATGATTTAGCAAATAAGATGTAATAATAATAGGCACTTACGTATTATCTGATATCGCTTGGGAAGGGAAAAAAACATTTTCCTTTTAATTAACACTAGGTTAGGTTAGTGAGGTAGGATCTTTTCATGATGTTTTAATTGCAAATATAATGGAATAAAAATACTTTCCATTTCGAAATGAACAACGACAACTGCAAGTTCTGACTTTAAACAAACACACAAAATAACTAAAAAGAAAACAACAGAAATCGATTATAATTACAATAAAATACAATAAAATAGGACCGGTTTCCGCTCCTAGTGATACATCTAGTTTCCTACTATATGGTTTATACATTTTGTTATTATATATATATATAATAACCTAATAAGTTGAAAGATTACTCAAATTCAGTTAATAATTTTGTATAATTAGAATACATATTTTATTTGAAGCCTAATTAATCGTTGCAGGAATGTTTTGTGAATCCGGAAGAAATACAATTTAAGCCAATATTTAACTGCCCGAATTTAGTGTAAGGCCAGATCCTGACGAAATCCAATCGGATAGGAAAGAATCGATTTTGACATTAGTTTTACGCACCATCGCATCCAAAAGCGGAACCCTTCAGTTAATTTATTAGGAAAGACAGACAGGTTAATATCTCTACAAACCGGTGAATGAAAATTGGGTTTCGGCCGCCGTCAGCATTTGTTAACATTTGCAGCCTGACTTGAATTTCCAAATCTTGTTAAATGTATGTTACGAGCAGGTTCGAGCCTTGTCCATCATCAGCAATGAGGGTAATTAGCCATTGAAGTTGGTGAAATCATTGCGCAACCCTACCTTAGAGAAGCTGCCTTCCGTTTGGAGTAGCTAAGAATAGATTTCAACGAGTTTTCGGTGAAATGGCTTTGCAAAAGGACGACGACTTCCTTGTAATTAATGCGTATAATGACGCGAGACGAAATCGTCACTAAAACCTACGGCTCTGTCAACTGGTTTGGCAAATTTAGTAAACAAAGGTTTTCTATGTGAGGATTTAGCTTCACTAATGACTAAAAGGAATTTGCTGAACTGAAGTTACAGTGCAAATATGCAGTTACAAGAATATCCAAACTATGAAATATGGATAACTAGCCGGTTAGCGTCGCTTCGCTCTGGATCCCTTACATAAATAGCATTAAAAAAAAAAACTTTATTTATTTAGCAAATTAATATTGAGATCGAAGAATATACGACGTCCCAGCCCGTTGAGGCCTTCTCCGCTTAACTCGGGTATATTGCGGGTTGGAACCACACACCTGGGGTTGCCGTCACACACTTCATGATCAGTTTGCCAGATTATTCTCTATCCCTGGGAATTTCGAAAAATCCGGCCTTATTCCTTGTCTATATCATTAAGGGAACCTCTGTGCAAAATTTCAACTTTCTAGGTCCAAGGGTTTGAGGTGGGCGTTGATGAGTCAGTCAGTGAGTGAGTCAGGACTTTTCTTTTTATATATGTAGATTTTCATGAATTTTGTTTTGTTAACCTCATTGATTAGTTCTTTATAGATTATTTTTGGATCTGTTATTTTCTCATTTTCAACTCTTATTATCCGAGATTCGTTCTTTACATATTATTCCTGGTGGTTCGATATCATGCTTATTTATGAAAATATGTTCTATATTTGTTTTCGTATTTCCATGAATTGTACAGTTGTTTCTTGTTGATCCGTAAAGACAATTTTTGAAA
>JAFIDM010010028.1:62089802-62105244 GCA_023159025.1 Thereuonema tuberculata | reverse complement strand
ACCGGGGTCCGAATGTGCCGCAGAGCAATAAAGAGAGCAAAACCCTCCTTCCCGCGAATGGGTTACATGAACCCCCCAAACAACCCAGTCAAAGCGAACACCCCACGAGGGTCATCACCGTTGTTCTCCAACCCTCAACGCCGCTTTCCCTAATAAAACGGACATTCCTTTCCATTTCCGTGCGCGCGCAATCGCGTATGACTCGCCCCCCTCTTTATAACTAAAGGACAAACTCCCGTAACAACCCACTAGAAACGTCTTAAGGCCTAAATAATACAGTTAGCCGTTAAAAACAAAATGCAGAAAACGACAAAAAAACATTGGGTAAACTAGTATGGTAAACACACCAGCGTTACTGTGGAAGCTTTCAAAGCAATATGGGATACTGTCAGCATTGTTGCAACTGTATTACAATTATGTCTTCGATTATGATACTACGTAAGTTGTCAATCTAAAGCGAGAAATCCAACTTTCAACCGCACGTAGTGACAGTGAATTTTCTTTTCTTTATTACGTCTTTTGCCAAATCAATTTACAAAGTGAAGAAAATATAAATATTGTAACAAAACAAAACAACAGCCATCCTTTCGTCGTTTTTCTTTTTCTTTTGTAATAGACCAATTCGAATGATTGCTAGCAGAAACGATTACACTGTCCAAAATAATATCCAAAGCAGACAGAAGAAGCCAACCAAACAGTGTCTTTTGTGTATTACATTTGTAATAGCAACTTTCTCTTACGGTCTTCAAAAGTTCGGACTTCGTGGCACAGACAATTGCAAGAAGTCGAATATAGTGTCGGTTCGGGAGAGGATAATACATATGCAGAAGTACGCCAATTCAAAAGAAGAAAAAACAAAAAAAAAAAAAACCCTAAATCCCCCAATTCACCTCACCTACTGGTGTGGGCTAAAAAAAAATAACGTCAAAATATGTGTGTGTGTGTTTCATCTCTTCTGTTTTGTTTTGTTTTTCCCACTTCTTGCTCCAGGTTTATTTCTTAGTGTTTGCGGAAGGAAAGACTTGTTAACACTTAGGGAAGAGTCAGAACGACTTCCTATAAAAAGAACCTGCACACTTGTATGTTACATATATCCAAATAAATGTCAAAAGGCTTCATTTAGTGGATGATTATGTTTATTTTTCTATGTTTGTTATTAAAAAAAAATAATATTACCGGCTTCCATCGTGGTATCAGGCGATCCGAATGGGATCTGTTGTATTTGGTGTGTTGTGGTAAAATATTGCCAAAGTTCTGTGATACTTCAGTGTTTTCTTTTATGTAATTTTTTTATTATAAGATGGCTGACGTCATTTCCGCTTGTCATTTTTCAACATGGTGGATAACTATCTTGAAGCCGATTTTCAAATTGCTCCACATTAAATATAATTTTAGATAATGAAAAATAATGAAACAACGTTGTTAAAAATATTTCTAAATAATTAGTATATTCTTTTAAAACGTCAGTATTTCAACAAATCAAGATATTTGCAAATTGTTCCTTATTTAATATAAATAATGAAATATGTGGACTCTTTAAAATTGTGTCGTTTGCTGTAAATTTAAATTGTTTTATAGTAAAAGTAATATAAAGTTATAAAAACGTTTAATATTAACCAATATTCGCTAAAACAGATAAGGTTAATGAAATGTTTGGGCTCATACTGAACTGAAAAAAGTTCACTATTTTTGATGTGTGATAAGTTCATTAATCAAGTATACAGATTTAATATGCGTAAAAGTTTATAAAACATTTTACCTTTTTTATAGCTTTTTGTATTTAAGTCAACTGCAGATGAAAAAGTAACAGAATATCAATATAAACAGAAAGAAGGCCTACATAGAAGGAGAGGAGAATGGAGTACAAAGAAAACAATTCTAATGAAAACGAAAAATAAATATTAATATAACCTTTAATTCTAAGAGAGGATATAAAACATGATGTTTATGAAATAATTTACAAAATACAAAAACATTTTGATGATTTCTCCTGTTTCCAAACCCTATCTTCTATTAACGGTAACGGCATCAGCGGCAAATTGTGATAAATTTATAACTGTTTTCAGATACAATTATAATTGGACACTGTATTTTAAATTTAAAATAAACGCCATTTATTCTTTCTCCATACAAAATTTAAGCCAAACTGAGTCTATATGAATTTTTCCATTTTTACTTTGTATGAATATTGTATATTATTATATATGTATACCATTTTCCTTTTTTTAATCTTATAAATTTTATGAAGAGTTCAGTTTTATCCAGTGTGTATTTATGTGTCGCGTTTTATCGCCTAAACTGTTATTCCCTAAGATGTTTCTCGAAGTTACCAGGTTTAAGCTTCAAATTTATGAAGACCAGAATTGATTTTTCTGGCGGGAAGGAAACTTGTAATAGTTGAAGGGTGGTCTGGCTACCTCCTTTGACACCTCCTGTCCCTTTAATTAACCCCGAGAGTAAAGTGAAGCCTCTGTCTTCTCTTTTATTCTTTTTTCTTTTTTTTCTTCGGTTTTAAAGATGGCAGGATTAGATTTCGAATACAGCTTCGACTGCATATGGAAGAAGGCTGTGACTTTGAAAAGCGTCAAGTCAATCTAATTAAGATATCAGATTAAAATTGATTTAACAGGAACCTTGATTGAAAAAAAAAAGAGAAAAAGATCGATAGTTAGATGTTGGAGAACGCTGAAAAATAATGAATTTAGACTGCATAATAAAATAGTCTTGTCGTAACGCTGGTTACCAACAGAAGCGCCATCTATTTATGAATATTGACATTTTCGAACCAACTTCCATTAAATTATTGTTTTTTTCTTATTTTAAGACAAGACAAGATTCGACTGTAGTTCTGTGGGAATGACTGCTCTACACTTGTTATTCCCTGCATTTTACATGAAATCTTTGGGGGGGGGGGCAATTTTTTAGGTTTTTAAAAACAGTCCACTTCTTTTTTTTTTTTTTATTTTTTTTTTTAAAGCTTAAAGAGTCTTTGCTTTTAGAAATGACGGGATGATAATAGAAATATAAAAAAGGAAATTCGGGCATGTAAAAACTTTCTTCTAAATGATGAAGAAATATTTATTTATTTATTTTTTACAACTTAAATTTAATCTTATCTTATACTAATATTTAAAGCTGAAGAGTTTGTGTGTTTGAACGCGCTAATCTCAGGAACTACCAGTCCGATTTGAAAAATTCTTTTTGTATTAGATAGCCCGTTTATTAGGAAGGTTATAAACTATATAAACTCTTGCTACGACCAATAGGAGCGGAGCAGTAAAAATAAACATCAACCAACGGGTGCGGCGGGGCGACGGGGCGGCTTGGCTGCATGACGAGAGCCGAACATTATCTAGAAGGGCCGAATTTACCGCGGGTGAAACCGCGGGGCACAGCTCATGTAATATATGCTAATATAACTTTTGAGCTTTTTAAAAATGATTTTATAATACTAAATTGATGACAGAATAACCATACTCTAAAACAAAAGCGTTTTAACTGTGGAAACTGAAACATCGTATGTAGTTTTACGTCAAAGCTTTTAAATTACAACGCTAGACGGACGAACCAAGAAAATTGTTATTTCAATTCTTAATTATCGCTGCACTTTAAATGCTTTGATTTCTCTTGCGGGTCTTCATATAAATTTATTGGTGCACTTTACAAGGATGTTAAGTAGAAGTTCAGATTTTGAATTTGCGAACCGGCATGGTCGTATGATGAGAAATATGTATACTGAAATCGATATTATAGCTAATTTTAGATGAGTTGACATATTTTTTTAGTTATAAATTCGAATAAAACGGAAATTTCGAAATAAAATTGGGCATTTTTAAGAAAATTAATAGATATTATGCTTCATATATTTCCGATGATTATATATAGAAATTATTTTAAAAACTTGGCTAGTTTTCTCAGGAAATTGGTACGTAAATAAAATAAGTAACTAAAATGTTAAAAAAATCTCTACAGTTTTGAAATTCTTAGGAAAAACAACCATAAAAGATGAAAATTGAGAATTCTCTCTCAGTTAGATTTCACTTGTGCTTTATTTGTCGTCTGATAAGCGCGTCATAATGAGTCAGCGTTCGATCTCATGAAAGTTGAGGTTCCAGAGAGTTCTATTATACAACTAATCCCTCCCCAAAGGTTTACTTGAATTTGTTCCCAAGTAAGAACTTCCTCTATTTCCAACTCATAAATTTTAACAAGAGAGACGAATTATCTGCAGCCTAAGGCGCTCTGCCTACGTCGTCTCCCTGAAACTCCCTATCAAATAATTAACTTATAATTAGCAGCAAATTAGAATGTAAGAAGTTAATGCTTCCAAATGGGAAAAGAATGAATCTACGAGACTGGGGGCAATTTTTTTTTCCTTTTTAATCTTTTAACTGTATAATCACAGTTGTACCTAAATGCAAGACTTTGCAGAATTTAGATGAGGGCTTGTTTTTTTCAGTCTCCCGCTTTTTCTAATGTTGATTGAGATGGAAATTAAAGAAAAGAAAGAATTACTAAAGAGTTTAAGATTTCTTTTATGCTTTAGCAAAGTTTTAAGATTTAATTATCGATTAATGTTCATGTTGTTCGTAGTCGGAAATGTATTCAAAAATTCTAAAAAGAAAAGTCCATGCGTTCCATGAGTTCCGCATGTTATCAAACTCATCAGCTAAAGTTATTCAGTGTTCAACAGCAAATGTGACGAATATTAGCCGCCCAAAGCTACAGTGCTGTATCTTGCTAAACAATTTGCCTATTTCTTGATTTATTTTTTGAAATGTTATTGCGTTGCACCTTTTAGGGTTCATGGTCCTACTGATTACGAAGCACGACTGACTAATGGATAACTGTGACTGAAGAATATTCATAACAACAGTTTTGTCTCAGATGCCTGTGAAAATAACCAATTGAATGCTGATTTTTAATTTTGATGTTTATTAATTTGTGGTGTCTGTTTTAATTTAAAAAAAAATAGATTTCCAACTTTTAATTAGCAATAGGATAAGTGAACTTTAAAATTTAGAAATTAAATTTATCTGGTTTTTGTTTTCTTTACTTTTCCAGATTCAGGACCTTCAAATTAACAAAATTTTTAAATTTCATTGAGAAAAGTTTATCAATTTAGAAAACAAATAAAAGAAATTGAAGATAATTTTAAATTAACATTAAATTAAAAACTAATAATTAACAAAAAGTTGTGCTTTAAATTCATTAAATTCAGCAATAAAAATTGATTACTTAAATACAAATATTCATGTAACGGCTATTGAAAGATATACGAAACGAATCTGTATACAATCACAGCCTGTAGAACATTTGAAACACCAAATTTAAAACATTTTATTGTGGAGCAGTTTGGAGAAATAAGGTTCTAAAAGCGGAAGTGAACGTTAACATCAACAAAATACAGCAAAATTGAAAGCTAATAAAGGTTGTTGGCAAATTTGAAGTAATGCACCTATGTTTACAGCTAAAATAAACAAGTCATTTTCACGAAATCAAGGTTTTAAAAGGTACATTTCTGTTCTATTTAATCACGCCTTCAGAATTGATATGATAATCATACACAGTGATGAAACAAATAGTACTTTTGCACTTATAGACAAGAGAATAGAAATGCCAAATATATTTGCACTTTTATTTTGACAGCTTATTCTGTTACAGTTGCTGACTGTCTGATGTAACGAGGTTGTGAATTAAACTTTATATTGCTTCTTTACGTTGTCTGGTTTGATGCAAGTTTAGTTATATTAATTCCCAGTGTAATTATTTATCCAAGATGATTTTTTTTTTATTGTTTTACTAATTTGTTTCTTTGTAAAATGTCTCAAAACTTTGTCTTTCTGCTGTACGTATTGGAATTTAATTTTGTGAGTAAACTGTTTGTAATATGTTTTAAATATGCTGTAAATATATCTAGAAAAATTCTTGGATTGTGATTATTTTCTGCATTATATTCCTGTTTTATTTTTTCTTTTGAATATTGCATTTTATTTAAATAAAAAAGTCTTGATTTTTTTGTGTTTCCTCAACCCTACCCAATTTCAGCTATGTACATAATGTATCTACCCAAATCGTTATATCCAGGAGTGTTTATCTTTGTATATCATATTCCATGTTTTTCTCATAAAACAATTCTGTTACTATGCAATAGAGGGATGACAGAAGATGAAGATGAAAGAAAAGTATAGTGTAAAATACTTTTTGAGTTCAACTTATGAATATACACTTTCTTTCAATCATTATAAACAATTCACAACATTCCCAATTTTAAAAAAAAATTCATATTTTGGATCATGTATGATCTAGATATGCCTATAATTCCATATAGTTTGTTTGTCATCCATTTATTAAAGCTACTAATATTTTTATGTACATAAATTTTTTAGAATTCTGATCTTTACAGATGTAGGTAAAAATCAATACAGCACTATCCCTTCAATTTGCATCAAGTTTTCAATATTTTATTTGTTTTTTGAAATACACTTTGTGAAAAATGAGACGCTGTGTCTCGAAACTATATGAACATTCAATTCTAAATGACAAGGCATAAATTTAGAATCCGATTTATTTATAAGAAATTAGTCTGTAAGATGAAATTAATAGGTTCTGTAAAATGGAAGCAAGCCAAAGCTCCAATCTAAAAGAGACTGTATCTTATTGAAATTCAAATTCCATTTCAGATTCAGCTAATTGCTAATCAATTTCGAAGGTTGTCGTTAGAGGTCCTTACGGTCAGATACCACGACTCGTGAGATTGGCCTCAGGCCAGAGCCCATTAATCCCGCTCCTTCGAATTTTGTAAATTTAGTTCTGAAAGAAAAAACAAACGAATCGTGAGAATACCAGAAACCATACTCCTCCTAATTATTTTTATTTTCCGTTTTGTGCAATTTGTTGCCTTGAGTAACTTTCTCTAAATCAGCAGTATCATATCCATTTTTAATTTTTTTTCTACATTCTTGTTTTAGCTTTTTCTCTGCGACTTGTAAAATGTCCTTCTAATGGACGCCATTGTAGTTTCCTGTAATGTATTTGTATATAAGTGGTAGACGTTGTTTATTGTTTTATTGTTATCCGAATGGGAAAAAAAGCCAAATTAAACACAGTACATTGTATCCTGGGAACATATCAGTGGCTACCCTAAGTCCCTATATTCTTACAGTGAATAAACAGTGTGCAAAATGTTTGTAATTACTGAAACCGTGCCATTTTCTTGCTTTTCTTTAAGTTTCTAGAGCATTGAAAAGATAAAAAAAATATTTTTCTGGCAAGAAAAATAATGCTGTCAGTTATAATAACATTCTTTTAGTAGCAAACGTAATGACCTACTACAATACAATTGAAGATCACTGGAGGTATGGCTACTAAAGGTGCTGACTTATTTGAGTCATTTCAGTCTTCAAGCTTGTGAAAATTGATCCTTATATTTGTAAATGCAAAACCAATAAACCTTTTATTTTGAGAAGCTATTGTACATGCAGTATTTCTGTTCCAACCAATAGGGTCTTGTGATTAAGTTTCTAAATATGGTAAAACCTATGAGCTGGTTTCTTGTCATTTCAGCTCCTATAAGAATAAAACTATCTTTAAAACATGAGAATCTGAAAGATCTTTATTTCCCCCTTTTTATAGTGAATAAAATAGCAATATTTGAGTATGGGATAATTTCGGATTATTCAGGATTGTGGAGGACTACATTCGTAAGTTATTTCATAATTATGTTCAGAATTAGAATTTATTGAAGCTGCATTTCTTTCTCATTTGTATAAATTAATTTGTGATTTTATATCAGTATTGCGTTACTTAGCAGTCTTGAAGTTTCATGTTATGGTTTAACTTCGACGATTTTAATTCCTTTTTTTTTTGACTAAATTTTTAATCGTTTTAAACCAAGCAAGATAATTTCATCAGATGACAATTGCCAAGGTTGGTTTTCGGTGTCGTAAGGGTCAAACGGGAATGTCTAACCCCCAACACCCTCTACCACTTCCTTGCAAGTTCTACGATTGTCGAACAATCTGGCGGTGTGCCAATCAGAGATGGAGATTGTACATATGAAACGACTTAGCTTGCCAGAGAAAAGAAGGAAAAAAAAAAAAACTTAAATCGGAAAGGAACAAAGAGTAAGAAGAAACTTACCAGTTTTTCGTTTGATTGATTCTAGTGCTATCAATGTAATTCCATGTTCAGTGCCAAACCTTTACCTGAACTCTGTTCAAGACCAGCATCTCTTTTTCTTTTCATTCTTCTTTACTTCTTTGGCAACGCATCAAATTCGGACCTGAACCCCACTAAATTAATGGCCATCACGAGGAAACCGTACCGAAAAAGAAAGCCAACTCTTTTTTTTTTTTTTTCCTTAAAAAGTATACTTGTGTTCCGTTTTTCTTATCTTCCGCGCCTCCACTTCCATGTTCCCAACTCTGATATACGAGCGTCATTACCATTGCCAATCGAAACATGATGATTGGAAAAATGAGACGCAAATAAATTTTATCTTTCTTTACAAGAGACGTAAGTTTTGTTTTTGGAGGGGAGGGTTCAAATCTCCTCCTCTCGTTACTGATTCGCCATCTACATTTAAAAAAAAAACAAAAAAAAACACGTAGAACTAAATGAATTCCAACTATTTTCCTTCTCAGATTTCTGTAAACCATAATTAGGAAGTTAAACAATGATACTGATATCTTCCTGCTTTCAATTAATTCACCTTAATAGTGGATTTTTGTGTATCATGTATTCATTGTTGCCCTGACTTATTAGAAAGAAGGAATTCATCAGTGTCAGTATTACTCACAACAATGGTACACAGAAATCTGGGACGGATTCTAAACAGTGCTTTAGTTCTTGTGTAATCATACACATACAATAACATTGTTTGTAACAACTGTTATAATTTGAACAAAATAAATAAAAATCTGTTTATTCAAAACATTTCAATTTGAAAATATGTAACAGCACCAAATTATATAAAACATACGCTATTAAATGTGGCAATGAGTATTAACTGAAAATACGTACATCCATTAAAGGAAATACATTGAGTATTAAACTATATTGGCAGTATTTTTTGTCTTTAATAATTATATTTGTTTTAAAATTGTAACTTTACAATTTATGTCTTGTTAAAGAGTTTTATTTCATTTGCAATCTTTTTTACAAGCTTTCATAACTTTCTATAAGCTATTTTTTTTTTTAGTTTTTAATGTTCCCTATATAAGATATTTCTATGCAGTTTGGGATACAAATGTAAAATAAACAGAAGGATGAGTAACTTATTTGCTTTTGTAAACTATGTATAATGGTATTTTTGTAAATCAGTATTGCGAGAAAAATGTTTTGAAAATAATGTTTTCCCGTTTCCCTGAATGATTCCGCTGTTTTGTGAGCAACAGGTTACAAAAACAGCATCTCGAAGATCATAATTATGTAATTCAACTGAGGTATTTTATCCAATTAAACAGATTTCAAATTCATCATTTGATTGAAGGGCATTTTTGGTTTTATTTATTGCAATTTGTTATTTGTTTAACTATCATTCACAGATTCATACTGAAAAAAAGGAATGGAAAAAAAAATAGCCATCTTGCCAATTGCTTTCACTGTGTTATTGTAACACACACACATACATAATTATCCCTACCCTGTTTTGTACATTGTTTTCTTTGTCTTATTGATTGAAATGTTTGTAATGTTCCTTTGTTTTTATTTTCGCAAGAACAATAACAATATGTACGAAAACAAATAAATAATAAAAACCTATGTATATCATCACCATAAAAATATTTGTATTAATTAGAAGAACAAATTTATGTATGATATGATTCAGGATGATATGACGTAACGTCAACATTGCGTAATGGAGCCGTTATAAGTCAGAAAGCCTGCATCAACATTTGTCGAAATCGTTAGAGAATGGAGTAGTGAGGAAGAATCAACATATGCAAATACAAACACAATAAAGCTGATTCGTTTGGCTCTGATATTAAGAGGAACCCTTCGCAACTCTAATGAAACTTACAGAGAAAACTCGTGATACCCTTCTCCAAATGAACAACACTGAAAATTGCTATCAAATCCGTCGGGAAATTTCGTAAAGAAGAACTTTTTATTCTTACATTTCTTGAAATTTAGTGTACAAGTATTCGTAGTAATCTGTGAAACTATCCAGTAAAGTTAAGATACCTCATACTCAAAAACATGATAAGACAGAAAAATAATGTAGTATTTAAAAATATTTAAATTAAAAGGTGTAAAGGAACTTTAAAAATTAATTTCTATTGAATGTTACCCGCGACTGAAAAAAATAATATTCAGGAAACAACTGATGACAAAATGATAAGCTAATAAAAGAAGCGATATATAATGGAAACATCCATCTAAACAGAGAAATAAATGTTGCCCAGTTTATCTTTCCATTGCACAAATAAGGGACGCACCGTCTTCGACAATATTTCTCATAGGGCGTTGTCTACCAAGCTTTCGTTAACCTTGAGGGTTGTCAAATCTCCCCTCAGCCAAGATTTTCTGTGCATCATCATTCGTTAGGGTTTAATAGTCATTAATTCGCTGATGAGTCGTCAAATTTTAGCGGCCCGAATTTGGACTGTCAAATCACTTGTCAACTTCCATCAGACACCTCTCTGTTCACTCAAGATGGCTGACGTCGCGTCGGCTCCGATTGACGTCGACTCCTCTGATTTTCGCGATGAATGAGATGTATGTATTCTATTAAAAGTTCTGAAAATAAAGTTAAATATGATTAATTCCTTTGAAGGTTCTTTTGTTGACAATCTTGTCTTCAAGAAAAAAAAATTCTGCCCAAGTATTTTTTTCTTTTCCATGGAAGCTGCCATTTTGAAACGTACTACTTGTGGCTACGAAAAGTCATCCGCAAATGACGTTACATGTTATTAACTTATCAATGCTACTTTTAAAAATACGATACGCTACTATTCATCCGTAAAATTTTGTGAAATTGTGTTGGTGCGCATAAATTTTTGTTTGAAGACTGATTAGTTTAACGGCTCTTCAGTTGATAACTGTTTTGACAGAAGCTTGGTGCACGCCGCTCACATTGTCCATTTGACAACAGCTATTATTAAGAACCACATTGTATCACTATTCCACTTAAGTTCTTGATCTAAAATGAAAGAATATGCAGAAATGATCTAGATCGTCTCCCGAGATATGCGGATCCTTAAGTACAATGAACATTGGATCATAGAATCATAAATGGACAGTGTTACAAGGAGTTATAGTGAATTAACTACATTGAATTACAGCTTGATTGGAAAAGAGGAAGACATACTCTTGCGAACATTGAATGCACATTCAAAACAAATTCCAGTAGCTCTAAAGACAATAGGGCTAACTAATTATTTTGCACATACAAGTTAAGTTACATACACAAAAAGATTTAAAAATTCAAAATAACAGCTCAGACAAAAGAAATAAACTTCAAACTTTTTCCATCTTTTCCTTGTTTGAAGTTTGATGCTTTTGTCTGAGCTGTTATTTTGTTATTTTTAAATCTTTTTGTATTTTTTATTCTTTTTGGGAAGAGCTTAATGATACTGTTTACCATCTCCCTTACAGTAACGTGTTGCGAATTTGTTAATTATAATTTGTTGGGAAACTACAACTTGGCTACAATTATTGCTTCTAAAAGTGTGCTGAATATTTTAAAATATTCAGTGGAAATAGAGTTTTCTGACATACCTAGCCTAAAGGGATGCAATGAAGACAGAATGACTAGTTTAATGCTTACACTCCCTATCTCTGGGCTACGGAAAGTAGGGTTAGCTTAGGACCCATGCGGAAGGGAAGGACACAAAGCAGGACTCATCAAGTTTGTTATTACTTGATCCCAGAGCCCATAGTTAACTTTAAATACAAACATAATAAAAACTGTATTGCTTTAGATTTCATTTCCTCTTCTACAAACAATATCGATAAATATAATGAAAAGAAACTAATCTTATTTGATTCTAGATCCTTAACTACAACTTTGGCTGAAAAAGAATAAGGATCGTGAAACAATAGTCTACAGATTCTACAATCTACAATCGAAAAATTAAAACAACTTTAAAGACACTTCAAACTTTTTGGATTACCACTTAAAAATTTGATCAATCTTTAAATCTACTATATTTTCTATTTAAATAGTGCATTTTTTCATTGTATCATTAGATTAAAAAATACTAAACTGTCGGGCAATATCCACTTTATTCACTTCTCAAGAATGAATTAATATAAATTCAAACGTAGATGTTCTTGAGCAGTGAATAAAGTGGATATTGCACGACAGTTTAGTATTTTTTAATCTAACGATACAATGAAAAAATGCACTATTTAAATAGAAAATATAGTAGAATGTCAATTATCTGAACCACATCAGATGTATATGCAGTGTATCGTAGAAATAGTTATAATTTCAACAAAGAAAAACGCCGAAATTTTTGGACACATGAAAAACACATAAAATTACTAGTTTCACCTATTCAAACAGGCTTTTTCGAATCCGGAAAAGCTTGGCTGAGTAGGCCAAACTAGTAATTTTTTGTATTTTTTTTTTATATCTACTGACCAGAAAAGGAGCAAAAAAGATGGCGAGTTTAAAAGAAAATGAGAGAAATATCTAAATTACTTAAATGCTTCATGTTGTGGACTTAAGAGAATTTGTAAGTCGAATATTAATCAAAAATTGGAGCAATTTGTGTTACTGGAAGAAAATAACTTCTATAGTTTGGGACTTAAGAATGTCAAATAGTAGTGTAGAAATAAGAAACTGATATTTTTTTAGTTAATGTCTTTGTTACTGAGCTTCATTTAAAAGAATAAGAACATCAAAGTTTTATTTCTTGTTTCGTCTATTATTGCAAAGTACAGTAAAACCCCGATTATCCGAGCCCCGATTATCGGAGTTTCCGCTTTAACCGAGCTATCAAATATTTCTAGAATTTTTTTTTCGCAAATTAATCTTCGTTCGTCTAGTCATATGACCCCCTACCTGGAATCGGGGAATGATTTCGACACCAACAATCCTGGGTTATCCTTAAAATAATGCCGAAACATTGCTGCAGAAAAACGCCAAAGTCATGTAAAACAAAAAACAATTAAGGACTTTTTTAAGTAAAAGAACTCTTTCAATATGAATTGTGTATGGTGTATCTATATAACTTTCGTATTTGTTAAAATATACATTTAAACCTAGACGATTTATTTTATTTAAAATTTTCGCTTTAACCGAGTTTTTCGGTTATCCGAGATAGTCTTGGTCCACATTAACTCGGATAATCGGGACTCTACTGGATGTGCTCTTGTTCTGAAGATACAACGGGAAAATTAATTTTTCAAACAATGTATAACAGTAGAAAACTTCTAAATCCAACATTGCTCACTACCAACATCTTTGTAACCATTTCGAACGGAATTTCAAAAGTGTGTCTCACGATATCCAACCTCAAGCTGTGAATGTAAATTATTGCAGTTCAGAAAGAAATCTATTGCGATTATATCGCTTCGCAGATCCTAACTAAGTCAGCCTTGTATTAAATGTATTCATCTTCGCATTTTCGCGTATTTACTCTAAATGATGCATGTAATTTAGAAGCCAATTGCAAGTTACCGTATATACAGAAAGAAGATGACTGTGATTAGCTATGTCCACACTTATGCGATTTTACGTGCGCTTGACACATGCTGCACAGCGCATGCGGTAGAGCACGTGACGCATGCGGAGAAGCCTGCTTGTTTTCCGAGAAAATCGTCTAGTTTCTGACTCGCATGCTGCAAAGCAAGCAGATTCAAAACTTTGGATATTCTTGCGTCTTACCGTGCTGCTTACAGTTGATATAACTACACTTGGTTATTAAATTTGTAGTGATGGCATCTGATAAGCAAACTCTGATATATAAAAAGCAATTGAAAAATTTGATACTGATTTGAAAATAATTTAATAATAATTTTTTACTAAAACACTTGATTTTTTTTAATACTCATGTTATCTTAAATAAAACACTTAGTTTGACAAAGTCCTGAAAGGCTTCTATTATTCCTTTAAGTACCACAGGCATCATTGATGAAATAAATTGTTTTGATACTTTGAATAAATACATCAAAGATGTGTAGGACATCAAAGATGTGTAGATGCCTTTGACAAATGGACTTACACTGTGCTGCGAGACGCACGTATTAAAGCGTATGTGTGGACACTGATGCAGCCTGCTTCACAAGCATGCTTCAACTGCGTGCGTGAAGACGCAAGACGAAACGAAAGACGAAAATAAAATCGAATAAGAAATCGCATAAGTGTGGACATAGCTATTGGTTTTGCTGCCACCCACATTTCACAAATCTTATCTAATTTAATCTATGTACAGAATGATATCTATGTATATCAACTCAATCAGTAATTGTATTAAATTCTCAAACATTTTATTTATGCTGACGACGTTCTTCTTATCTCTAGTGATAAAAATCAATTACAAGCTTACAATTTCCTCCAAACTGATTTAAATAACATAACTAAGTGGGCAATAAATAACAAAATGAAAATTAATTGTAATAAAACAAAAGTTATGATGATCAAAAATAAAAATAAAATCATAAATAAAGGTTATTATTTTTTTTTTTTACTTCATAGCTATAACTGCAGGAAATTATAACTCAATGCCCATGGATAACAACAGTTGCAATTGCAACAAAATTGAGTATGTAACTCAACAAAATATCTAAGTCTTTATCTGGATGACAAATTTACTTGGGAAGTTCATTATAATTTTGTTACTGAAAAATTACACATATATACATATCTCTTTTTTTCACATAAAACATTTATTTTCCCGTTAAACAGAAACTGATTATTTTCAAATCATTAATTGATTCTGTGCTTGACAACGGTTTAGAATGTTGGACTTTTGTAAATAGACAACAATTGCAAAATATTAATAAATTAATAATAAAAATTCTAAATAATGTTTAAATCAATTTTAATAACAAATGCTTATTGGAAAAAAATAAAATTAGGAAAAAATATAAGATCCTAACCATTACAGAATGGAATGGAATATAATGTGATGAGCGTGTGTGGCTTGAAGCCGAGGAGCGCGACCTGAAAGATCTATTGTGTTATCCCACGGAAAGAAGGACAGACTGAGAGAAAGACTGAGAAAGTATGGTGTGAGAAATGTAGGGGAAACGGGAGAATCCCGGGAAAATGAATCGCCACCATCAACGAAACCCACATAAGAACCGAACCTCGAACCATTAAAGAAAGATTCATTTACAAAACAATTTTGAAAAATAAAGTATCTTTGAAGTAAATAAAGCAAAAAACAAAGTTAAGGACGGGAAAACAACTAAGAATTGGTCAAAGATTGGAAAACCAAAACATCATTTCACAACAAATATCTTCTTTACTGCTTGTACACAATAT
>JAFIDM010010028.1:62014125-62026203 GCA_023159025.1 Thereuonema tuberculata | reverse complement strand
AGAGAGTCAATTGTGTTGAAGAGGAGTACCGCGGAGGAACTCGAAAGACTCCTAAGTATTTTTTAATGTTTTTATAAATCTCTTTTAAAAAAGTTTGTGTGCTGTTTTGTTTTTCTTTATTTAAAGAAATTTAATGTTAAGATATAAAATATGTAACGGACAGACACTCACCATACACTTCTAGAAATTTCAATTAAAAATTATACTAAAAAAAATAATGCTGTTATGAAAATTATACAAGAGACAGAATTCGATGAGGCGTAACACAAACTTTTAAACTGAACTTTTTTGACACACTGAAACCTATGAAAGCTGCAGGATTTACTGAGGAACCCTCAGGCTTCTCCTCTTCAACTAGACTACAAATTTTCGGTGCTCAGTTTGAGAAATAAACAACTATGTTAAATATGTATTATGTTAGTGATCAGAGAGGTCTGGCCGGAAACTCTTTTCACTCTTCGGCGCATAATAAGGGTCTTTAAAATATAATATCCGAGACTATAATATCCATTTGTAGGTAGCTAAAAAATAGATAAAAAGAAATAAGTTAACGGAAATATATTGCACCTAAAACATAAGAGGAAGTAAGAAAATCAATAAAATTTAAGTAACTGAGAAAAAAAAAATTAAGAATAATTGAAACAATTCCTATTATTTTTAACGTGTGCAGGTTGAAAGAATTTTTTAAACGCGGACAGTATTAAAAACATTAGCACACATAATAAAATTTTAAAAGTAACAATTCATCCAAAAATTAAGAAAAGATAAAAATATACTTAAACAAGGATGGTTTCAACCCACTACGACTGCAGGTTATCGTCAGCTTCTCCTGCAGATGGATCTTAGGGTCCATCACTCGATCTCATCTCAGTCCGGTTCATTGAAACGTGGGGATCCAGTGTCTCCATTGTGGGACCCCGTGCAATATACCTTTACCTATGTATATTTAATAAACAAAGGTACACTATACGGTGTAGTTTAGGATGAGAGATAACGAATTTATTAATTTAGTTGTATACTGAAAATTTCGTTGGAGTCCAATTATGAGCTGATGACTTCTACCAATAGATTCTACAGATACAGTAGAACCCCGGAAATCCGAACTCATTGGGACTGCGGTCTGTTCAGATTAGGAAATGTTCGGATTATCCGAAAAAAAACATTTTAGAGTTCATTTACGAGCTGGTGACTTCTATCAATAGATTTTACAGATACAGTAGGACCCCCGAAATCCGAACTAATTGGGGCTGTGGTGTGTTCGGATTATCCGAAAAAAAAACCGTATTAGTACTCTACATGGTAGGCCTATACAGTACACAGTTACAGCTATGGTATTAGCTCCCACTTGGCAACGTTACGGTGAGACAGAAGAATGAGGGGTGAGGAAAGGACAGCACAGCAATTTCTTGCATTGTGAAAAGACAGTAGCCGATCACGTGAATAACAACAGTAGTGCAGGACTTCGGAGTGTTGCCTACTTTTCGGTTGACTTTTGTTACCAATACCCTACAATACAGAGTAAATCGGGACAAGTTATAGTTACGTATTTATCATTTTTAATTTTAAATTAAGTGAATACAAATCTATTCTATGTAACATCCGATTGTATCAGCCGATTGACGTGATGCTTATGCGATGCTGGCGCAATATCACATTATTCTAGCAGGTTTAGTTTTTACGCCAGAAGAATATTAATTGTAATGCACTACTTGCTCTGTCCTCGTATACTATCCTGAGATGATAGTTGAGCGCACACCTAGTGAATTGTTATTTTATTTACATTCATCATCATCATTTTCAATCATTTTCAATCCATTGCAGGATGAAGCTCTCTCCAAGTATTTTTCCAGTTCTTCCGATGGAAAGCTTTCTCTTCCAATTGAATCCAACAAAACTTTTAATTTTATCCACCCATCTACAGAGTGAATCGTTTCTCGGCCTCGTTTCATTCCTCAGTATCCAATTTAGAATTTCCGTTGACCATATGTCTTCCTCCATGGTCAGCCCAATTTCATTTCAGCTATTCTGAAGTGATATTATCACTAGTTTACTCTCTCACACAAACACTTTGTTGGAGGTTTTTTCCTGTGATTCTTAAAATGCATCTTTCAACGCTTCTTTGAGTTGTCTGCAGTCTCTGAATTGTTCTCCGAATCCTAGTTTTACACAGGTAAGTTGAACTATTCCTGACTCATTCGCGCAATAAATGATACTGTTCCCTTTTATTATCAGTCATTTAGTTTAAACGCTGTCGATAAAGTTGGAAGTGTTGCTGTGAAAAAACTCCGTATTTCCTCTTTTAATGGCGTCAGATGTCAGACATAACGAACTGCAAGTGCAAGGGTTCCTGTATCACTGAGAGCCATCCGGCGTACACTGTACAAATACAGGGTGATTCAAAATTCCCTGTACAAACCTTAAAGGTAGGTAAGGAATATAAAAACAAATGTGCTAGAGGTCGCTGTTTGGCAGCACAGTTTGGCAGTGAGAGCCATCGTCACTTGAGACGTTGACTTTGTTTGAGTAGGATTTATTGCTTCACTAATGCTGAGGGCATATATGCACCTTTTCCATTCTCTGCCAGGCTTCACCTATAAAGAACTTGTCTCTTCAAATTTGTGGATCATTTTCCGAACACATTTTGCGGTCATAGTACCAGGGTTCTATTGTCCTAAACATTCTCCATGCTATTAAGACACAACTATGATTTTGATAAAATAGCTTCATAGGAAGTGCGCGATCTTTTAATAACATTGTCATTATGCAATAAAGTGATTCCTCATCTTTCTGCTTGTATAGCAGCTTTTAGAAAAGTCTAATGGTATGTGCATCTGTCATTTGCATTATCCACTACAGTATTGCAGCGCCATATATCGATCTAGCGGCCCTTTTCAGAAGTATTTTTTTTCTCCCAAACAAAATTCCATCATGTCCTCATGTGAAATACGAAATCTTTCTGCTGATTGGTTCTCCAGTTACAGCCTTTCGAAATGTGAATTTTAATTATGAGAATCTTGTATTTCTAATTTGCATGTTTCTAGAAGCTTCTCAATCCAGAGAATTCAGAGAATTTTCAAAAAAGTTCATTCTTTTAAAATCTAGAAATCAAAACTTTTTAATAGTTAACACAAAAACTCACAATAACTCCTTCTTTATCATTCTAAACTTCTTTTCGATATTTCAACTTCCTCAGCGGAAGTTTTCTTCACGAAAATTACAGTAAGAGTAGAGAAAGCCCTAAGAATTTCCTCTTCACTTTAAAAAACAATTCAAATATAAACAATCATGAAATCACTCATGAACCAATCTTTCTTTTTTTTTTATTTATATAATTTGAGTTATTTACAGTCCTACTAGGGAAATTTCCCTGTCAGTAGGTGCTGGAGTTTAATAGTTACAATCTGATTAATTATGGTTGATAATATGATGCAATGTACAGGTAATCTACATATCTACAAAGTACAATCAATAAAATGTAAAACATTCAGGAACATTCACTCTAATATGAAGATGCAGACATGTGTATATGTCTCTGTGTATATGTATAATATACACACACAGGAGCGTAAATACACATATGTGCATGTTCAGACTTATATATATTGCAGATATACATTAAAATTATAAAAGTTCAAGAATAAGAGGATATATATTTAAATTCAATTTAAATATTTACATATAGTACAGATATACATTAATATTATAAAAGTTCAAGAATAAGAGGATATGTATTTAAATGTAAATTTAAAATAGTTACGTATGGTACGGATATACATTAATATTATAAAAGTTCAAGAATACGAGGATAAGTATTTAAGTATTTTTACTCACTACAACTTCCTGTTTGTTTTTTGTTTGTTTGTTTTGTTTTTGTTTTTTTATAACCAATGCTTTAGTTGGTTAGGTAGGTGCTTCTAAGGAAGTTTTAGAGAAGTTCTGTACAAAAGCGAGATATTTTCTGGAGTTTGGATTTTAAAGATATGTACTTATTTGAGCCATTTTATCTTGTTTTCTGTGATGTAATTAAAGAGTTTTATTTTTAAGTCTTTAAAATTTATTAGGTTGGTTAGATTTTTGTCAAATTGATTAAATATGTTTACTATTGTTTTACTTTTTAATCTTAATCCGTAGTTATTTCGGGGTTGTTCAAGTTTTGGTTTATTATAGAAGTTGTTTCTGGTTGGGTAGTGCGTTGTGCATTCGGCGTTATTTAGAAGAGTAAAATAATTCTTTAGTGTAATTGAGTATATTATTTTTTGGTCGTGGATATAATATTTTGTGCTTTTTTAGGATATCAAGTTTTTCAGAGAGTGACATTTGCTTGAAATTAGGGAAGATTAGATTTAGTATGTTATCTATTGATTTGTCTATTAAGTCTATTTCGTTCTTGTTAGCATGTATCCAGTTAATTATGCCGTAGTTTATTGTTGAGTCAACAAAAGCTTTATAAATTAAGATTTTTGCTTTTAAAGGGAAAGAATTTTTAATTTTGTTGAAAATGTAAGTGTAAGTGTTGAGTTTTTTGAGTATTGAGATTATGTGAATATGCCATGTAAATTTATTGTCAATATAAATACCAAGATATTTGTAATTGTTTATGTTTTCCAATACTTCACATCTGCAATTAACGGTTTGTTCATTGTCTTTGTGTAGACACTCAAATGTGTGTATTTTTAAGCTTGGTATGGTGCTTACGTTTTTGTTTTTAGTTTTGATTACCATAAATTTTGTTTTTGCTTGGTTTATTTCCATTTTGTAGTCATGGGTCCACTTGACAATTTGATCCAAGTCGTACTGCGTTCTTTGATGAATATTCTCCATTTCATCGGAAGCATTTATTATTATGAAGTCGTCTGCGTAGGCAAACGCTTTGGAGTGTTTGAGTGTCGTGAATATTGTATTCGTATAAATTAAGAATAATAACGGACCAAGATTAGATCCTTGAGGGATTCCTGTTTTTAATTTGTAGAACTTACTTAGGTTGTTCTTAATGGATACCCTGAATTTTCTATTTTTTAAATAGTTACTTATCAATTTTTGTGCGTTACCTCGAATGCCATGTTTTTCTAATTCTTTTATAAGTATGGCATGATTTAAGCAGTCAAAGGCTTTTTTAAAGTCTATAAATACAATGGATAATATTTTGCTTTTGTTTAAATTAGTGTTTATGTACTCGTTGAAGTCGTCTAATAAGTTTGTGGTACTGGAATTTTTTTGATAGGCGTACTGGTTAGTGTTTATGGTTTTATTTTTTTCTTGAACAACAAATCTATTAATACCTATACAATCCTTCCTTCACAATAAAAACTTTTACACATAACAATTTATTTACAGTTACAATTATAACAATTTCAATTTTTGTTTCAAAACTTTATTATGTTTGATAATTTTTTCAAAAAATCAGAATGAAATAGGATTCATTTTTAATGATTTAATTTTGTTAAAACAGTTTGCCAAATTAATAAAACCAGATTCCAAAATGAATCTTTCGGATTCATCTTGAGATACATAGATTATGTTAATAATTGGATCTGGGTTTTGGTCCAACTTTATCGTGTGATATGCCCAGTCTGGCAGTTCTGATCTATTGTTTTCATAAGCATTTATATGCTCCCTTAAAAGTTCTTTAAAAGATCTGCCGGAACGTTCTATATGTAAGCCTCCACAGTCCCTACATTCCAGGGTGTAAATCACCCCCATTTTAAATAATATGTTGATCTTGTCTGGTTTTCTTTTTTTGAATAATACATTAACTTTGTAAAATACTGTTTTAATTTTGTTTTCTTCCAACACTTTTTTGAAAAATGCTTATGAAAACAATAGACCAGAACTGTCAGACTGGGCACATCACACGATTAAGTTGGACCATAACCCCAGATCCAATTATTAATATAATCTATGTATCTCAAGATAAATCCTAAAGATTCATTTTGGAATCTGGTTTTATTAATTTGGCAAACTATTTTAACAAAATTAAATCATTAAAAATGAATCCTATTTCATTCGGATTTTTTGAATAAATTATCAAACATAATAAAGTTTTGAAACAAAAATTGAAATTGTTATAATTGTAACTGTAAATAAATTGTTATAAGTGTAAAATTTTTTATTGTTAAGGAAGGATTGTATTGGTTTTAACAGAGTTGTTGTTCAAGAAAGATTGGTTCATGAGTGATTTCATGATTGTTTATATTTGAATTCTGTTTTTTAAAGTGAAGAGGAAAATCTTAGAGTTTTCTCTTCTCTTACTGTGATTTTCCTGAAGAAAACTTCCGCTAAGGAAGTTGAAATATCATAAAAAAGTTTAGAATGATGAGGAAGGAGTTATTGTGAGTTTTTGTGTTAAATAAATTTAGGAAGAAGATTAGTTTTAATAGTTAGTTTTAATAGTTAGTAGAAGATACAAAGTATCTTCTAGAAACATCAGTTACATCCTGGCAAATGAACAATTGAATATTTAATAATAAATAACGAATATCGTTTCTAAATTTTGAAATATTTTACTTCATTAATCAGTAGTTAGCTGGTAAGCTTTGTTGTCTATCAAAGTTGTGGATCAGTTTTGAAGCCTGAGTGTGGGATACGATATAACATTATCTTGCTCTACTTTCATTTTCAGAGATTGAATTATTGCAGCTCTCTTACTCTTTTCAAGATCCTTTCGATTTTTGTTTATGTATTTGATGAATCAATTTACTAATCGACCAGCTGGAGATTAGATTACACCTTTTCATTAAATAAAAATACATTTTTTTTCTTTCGTATTTTTTATTTCGTAAGATTAAATTCCAAGGTTCTTCTGGGGTTTGATCTTTTCAGTTTTACAGCAAATAAGAGGCCGTACTTACGATCATTTTTATTGTATTTAAGAATATTAAAGAAATATATAATGTTTTTTAATTTTTTAACTTTATAAGCTAGACTTTTTTCAGATGGATAGATCATTTTAAGCTAGTTAGCTCTTTATACCAAACCTTGACTGTGATTGTTTCCCAAGGACAATTTTGAGCACAGAATTTTGAGTTCTGTTATGACATGATTCATAAATTGGCGTCCGTTGTCAGATTGCAAGATGCAACACGCTGCAATAGTTAAAAATGTATCATTTAAATGATAGGCAACCTCCTTAGCCCTTTTTGATTATAAACCATGCAGCAGAACGATTTTTGTCAGATGGTCTTGATAGACCAGTATGAAACTTAAATTTACCGTCAGGTTCTGTCTGGAAGTCAATTAGATCCACGTGGCATCCACACTTCAATTATGAGTAGAAGGGGCTACTACCTCTTTAGAAGAGGAATCTTCTACCTCTTTTATTATTTCTAAATACTTTGTAATTACATTAAAATGGCACATTTTTCATCTTCAAGTTGAAATATTTCCTTCAGAAATTATTCCTTCCACTCCCTTTGATTCCGACGTCCACTATATTTGCAATCACTCGTTACGGAAACCATATGGTTATCATGTATTTTTTACATGAAATAAATACAACACGATTTCACGCTCACTCACTGTCACTGGACTGTTCAGAAAAAAAAGATTTCATGCTATAAAATACAAATACAGCATCGAAGAAACCGCAACAAAGAATACCGCAACGAAGAATACAATACAAAAATGAACTTTTCTGTATGCATTACGCTGAGGTTTATAGTAGATATGGCCAAACTGGTATACGCAATATGAAATGTGTAATATAATCTCTCCATTGTTTTCATTTAAATATCTGATACTCTGTATCCATTCTTATCGTAATCATTGAAATATATTATTTTTACTAGCCCAAATCTGAAAAGATTGAAAACAAAGTAGACTGGAGAAGACCAGACTAGTTTATTCTATCAGCTAACACAAAATTCTAGGATTAACTAGTTTACACTAGGCTAAATTGGTTCATCCGATTGCTGTTAGGATTTACCGATCTCTTTTGTCCGGAAATCGGGTTTGGCAGGTAACATGCCAAACACATCTTCATATAACATATCTTCCCGTGGAGGTCGTAATAGGCGAAAATTTTACATTGATATGACTAGTTCCTTTGATTTCAACTCTGAGAGAGATTTTTCTTTATTTAGAAATCGGGAGGGATTTCAGCCCTAAATTACCCCCCTCCCTGGCTAGGTGCCTGCCTATCACCAATTTCTGTGATTTTCAAGAGGGAACTGTTTTGAACAAAATTTTGAAGACGTTTGATCGGTGGATTAAATGTTAGTTTAACAATTCCCAAATTTTTCAGGTGCACTAGAAGACCTCACAGTAAGTTTCTGAAGTAAATATGAGTAAATTAATGGCTATGTGATTGACATAATTAAAGCTTCCATCATTGTACACTCAAACATTTTGGAAGGGAAGTGTACATTAAGAAAATCTGCAAAACAAATAGTTGTTTCCAATGTCCAATTTTAATTTTCAGACTTGATGTTGGACACAGTAAAGAAGGGAAACTGAGACTAGCAAGTAAGTTATCGAACATTTGTAAGAACAGTAATATTTACTATTAACAACTAGTTTTTGAATAATTAACTTTCCAATACATTGAATAAAAAATTTGTAAATTATCACATCATTTCTATAGATGTTATTAAATTTATTACAAAGATTTTTGATTCATTCCATGGTAACTCAGCTATGTCAGGCTGTTACTGTTTGAAAATAAAATATAACTTCATTATCCTTGACAGCATCTTTATTTTCCTTACGATATTTCGTTCCTATAAGCAACAAATTTCATGAGGTTACAAATGAGGATAAGATCAAAAAACTTTGAATTCGTTTATGAATACAAAAATTTAAAGTTTACAATAAATCAATAACCAATTTCGTGTCTAATAGAAATCTTTGTTCAACTAATTAACTTAACAATAAATCAATAAACAGTATTAATGCCTAAAACCATATAATCGTTGTTCATACATACATACATAGTTCTCTGCCAAGGGCAGGTCCTTCACTGCAAACCCAGCATTCTTCAATCTTTCCTATTTTCTGCCTTCCTCTTCGTCTCCACATAAGATCCATTTACCTTAATGTTGTCAATCATCTGAAATCTTCTTCTGCCTCGAACTTTTTTACCGTTCACCATTCCTTCCAGTGCATCCTTCATTAGGGAGTTTCTTCTCAGCCAGTGACCCAACCAGTTTCTTTTTCTCTTCCTGATCAGTTTCAGCATTATTCTTTCTTCACCCACTCTTTCTAGCACTGCTTCATTTCTTATTTTGTCTGTCCATTTCACATGCTCCATTCTTCTCCATATCCACATTTCAAATGCTTCTAGTCGTTTCTCTTCACTGCGTCGTAATGTCCATGTTTCTGCCCCATACAATGCCACACTCCACACAAAACACTTCACTAGTCTCTTCCTTAGTTCTTTTTCCAGAGGTCCGCAGAAGATGCTCCTTTTCCTATTAAAAGCCTCCTTTGCTATTGCTATCCTCCTCTTGACTTCTTGGCAGCAGTTCATATCACCACTAATAGTACACCCTAAGTATTTAAAGTTGTTCACTTGTTCCAATGTCTCATTCCGAATACTTATGTTTATCTTCTTTGTCTTTCTTCCGATAACCATAGTCTTTGTCTTGTTTACATTTATCTTCATTCCATATTGTTCACAGCTGTCATTCAGCTGCAGTAGCATATCCCTTAGTATCATCTCCTCTTCTGCTAACAATGCCATATCATCAGCAAATCTTATGCACTTTATTCTTCTTCCTCCTACTGTCACCCCTCCCATGTTCTGAAAACAATTCTTCACTAACTCCTCTAAGTAGATGTTGAACAGCGTAGGTGATAGAGGGCATCCTTGTCGCACCCCTCTCCCTATTCCACTTCCCTCTGACAATTTTTCTCCTATCCTGACTTTGACTCGTTGTTTCATATAAAGATTAGTTATTAGCCTTCTCTCTTTCCAATGCACACCAATTTTCTTCAAGATTTCCATAAGTTTATTCCAATCCACTCTGTCAAAAGCCTTTTCCAGGTCCACAAATACTGCATATACGTGTTTATTTTTTTCTAGATATCTTTCGCCGATTGTTCGCAGCAGTCCAATTGCATCTCTCGTACCTTTTCCTTTCCTAAAACCAAATTGCTCTTCTTCCAACTCTCCTTCCACCTTAGAATATAAACGTCTGTTCAGTATTCGTAGAAGAATCTTCGCTGAGTGCGATATAAGGCTGATAGTCCTGAACTCATTGCACTTCTTTGCATTATTTTTCTTCGGTATTGGCAGCAATACTGTTTCCGTGAAATCATCAGGCCATTCACCTTTCTCATATCGTTGTTCAAACTTTGTTAAACAAAATCTTTGTTGAAGCCGTTATCCTTTAATTTTCATATATTTCTTCATGTATCCGAATGCCATTTCACTAACCTTTATATTTATTTATATACGATTGACAATTAATTACGCTCCTTAAAAAGCATGGAAGGGAAAAAACAGGATTAGAACAAAAGGTTTTGGAATAGAATATTAAGTCGAAGAACATATGTTCGTCCGCTTGTGATCACAACTTAACAATACTGGAGTTATTAAAATCTTTAAATCAATATCTCTATTGATTTTCGTATAAATGGGACCAATTGGTGAAAGTTAAAAGTGTTTGATGAGTTTTATGGGTTTTTTACAGTATTGTCATTTGAAAGTAGGCATGCCAAATATTTCTTGTTATTGTAGTAGTTTAACAAAATTTTGGAGGCTAAAAAGTGACAGCATCAACAACTTTTAATACAGAGTTAAATATCGGTCGCAAAACACATTAATTAACAATGCACCTCAGAAAGTTCTTTCCGGACCACATGTCACCTACCTGTAATTTGAGAGCAAAGTTAATGGGCTTTGAGAGAATGTTCAATTAATCAAGGAAATTGATAGAAGCTGTCTGACACCACAGCATTTACTATCAGAGATAACATTACTATTAAATGACATGACGAACAAACGTATAATTATATCCTCCCTTGTTATTGATGCTTTAGTTTATCTTTGAAAGCTCCCTAATATGTATTCTTCTTTGGAAACAAACATGATAGCTATCGAAAACTAAACATTCAGTAACTTATTCTCTGCAAAACAAATAAATCATTTTTTAATTTTGTTCTTTCTTGAGGTGGATTATTTACAAATTTGATTAAAAGTTATAGTCCTAGTCCCAATTTTTCGTTTCCGTTTCAAACCTCGATTTCGACTGCGGAAGTAGCAATTAAGTATAAATTACTAACTTTAATTTACAGAAGTTATGTCTAACAATATATTTCGCTTTAACAATGTCGTAATTTCTCAAAACTAACAAGTCTCGCAGAACCAATTTTGACTTGTTTTTTACAGGAAGTGTATTTTAAAGCCTATCTACCTATAAGCTGACTACGATGGTTCCATTAATCTAAGTACTTGTTGTGATGCGCTTTAATGAGCGAATAGAAACTGAAAGCTAAGTAAAATTGAAATCAGCGGTTTCCGAAAAGTACGCGTTTTCTTTTATCAATTTAAGCTAATCTTCAATCACTGAAATATTAAGTTTTAAAAATCTACTTAAGAAATTCTGAATTTAGAATGTTAAAATTAGCTAGAATTAATCAATTTATTTAGGAAAAAAACCTAAATGCACAGGATTTTAATTCGTTATACTCAGGATAATAATGACACAACCACCAATGATAATTTACAAGCATAATTTACAGGCGTAAACAATACATGCCAATATATTGGTCAAAGTTCCCGTCCCTTATCTAAGCTCCTTTTAGAGCCTTTAAAATAATAATCCAACTCACCAAACCGCCAGACATTTCCAAACCACAAATCACCAAATTGTACCGAAAAAAAAGCTAACATTATTCACCTTGAAAACAATGAATTTAAGCGTCTCATCGAGGAATCTTATTTCATACTAGCTGTACCCGGCATGCGTTGCAATGCCACTCAAAGAAAGAAAGAAAGTGTTTGTGTTTTAATTCTGTTTATTGAAGTGTTTTTGGATATATAATATTTTTTGTTTTTCCATCTGGTCCATAAAAGAATAAATCAGAAGGTTTCCCGACGCGTGAGCAGGCCACATACAGCTGTCCATGTGTGAAGCATGG
>JAFIDM010010028.1:61998026-62014025 GCA_023159025.1 Thereuonema tuberculata | reverse complement strand
CCATGCTTCACACATGGACAGCTGTATGTGGCCTGCTCACGCGTCGGAAAACCTTCTGATTTATTCTTTTATGCACCAGATGGAAAAACAAAAAATATTATATATCCAAAAACACTTCAATAAACAGAATTAAAACACAAACACTTTCTTTCTTTCTTTGAGTGGCATTGCAACGAATGCCGGGTACAGCTAGTATGAAATAAGATTCCTCGATGAGACGCTTAAATTCATTGTTTTCAAGGTGAATAATGTTAGCTTTTTTTTCGGTACAATTTGGTTTGGAAATGTCTGGCGGTTTGGTGAGTTGGATTATTATTTTTAAAGGCTCTAAAAGGAGCTTAGATAGGGGACGGGAAGTTTGATCAATATATTGGCATGTATTGTTTATGCCTGTAAATTATGCATGTAAATTATCATTGGTGGTTGTGTCATTGTTTCTTGAGTATTATGAATTAAAATCCTGTGCATTTAGGTTTTTTCCTAAATAAATTAATTAATTCTAGTTAATTTTAACGTTCTAAATTCAGAATTACTTAAGTAGATTTTTAAAACTTAATATTTCAGTGATTGAATGTTAGCTTAAATTGATAAAAGAAAACGCGTACTTTTCTGAAAGCGCTGATTTCAATTTTACTTAGCTTTCAGTTTCAATTCTCTTATTAAAGCGCACGACAACAAGTACTTAGATTAATGGAACCATCGTAGTCAGCTTATAGGTAGATAGGCTTTAAAATGTACTTCCTGTATAAAACAAGTCAAAATTGGTTCTGCGAGACTTGTAAGTTTTGATAAATTACGACGTAATTACAGCGAAATATATTGTTATAACTTCTGTAAATTACTGTCCTCCAAATGAAAGTTGGCCGGCGGAAGTTTGAACTGCGCAGCCCTTCCGGTAGCTGATCAATTATATTTTCCTGTGACAATGGACGATGGCGTCTGTTTTCACTGAGAAAGACATGTTGATAACGCCAAATTAAAACTTCTCTCGACTATTTACCGTTATTTCAATACCAGTTGCTAACAATAAGTATTTATATAAATGAATAAATATTATTTATTATTTGTAAAGGCTTGAAGAAGAGGAGACGTTTCTTTTATTTTTCTCCTCGAAAATTCGCTGTTTTTTTCTAGAAATAAATGTAATGTTTAGCATTTATTTTCTGGTGTAGTAGGGAAGATGATTAATAGTACACATTACAGTAGAAAAGATTTGAAGAAGAAGTATGGAATGTTTATTTATAAATATTATTTGTAAATACAATGCTCTTTTGCAAAGTAATAAGCGATTACCGTAATGGCGGCGTCCTGTCATAAAATCAGACGGAAGTGCCTGACCAGACTAATCGATCATACATGCGCAGATCTCACAAAAACAGGGCGGCCATCTCTCATTGGGAGGACAATAAAGTTGGTAATTTATACTTAATTGCTATTTCCGGAGTCGTAATCGAGGCTTGAAACGGAAACGAAAAATTGGGAATCCATCTATATAAAACTACTGATACTTCTAGGACTGTAACTTTTAATCAACTTTGTAAATAATCCATCTCAAGAAAAGACAAAATTAGGAAATGATTTATTTGTTTTGCAGAGAATAAGTTACTGAATATTTAGTTTTCGATAACTATCATGTTTGTTTCCAAAGAAGAATACATATTAGGGAGCTTTCAAAGATAAACTAAAACATCAATAACAAGGGAGGATGTAATTATACGTTTGTTCGTCATGTCATTTAATAGTATTGTTATCTCTGATAGTAAATGCTGTGGTGTCAGACAGCTTCTATCAATTTCCTTGATTAATTGAACATTCTCTCAAAGCCCATTAACCTTACTCTCAAATTATAGGGAGGAGGAGGCATGTGGTCCGGAAAGAATTTTCTGAGGTGCATTGTTAATTAATGTGTTTTGCGACCGATATTTAACTCTATATTAAAAGTTGTTGATGTTGTCACTTTTTAGCCCCCAAGATAAGTTACAACAACAACAAGAAATATTTAGCATGTCAACTTTCAAATGACAATACTGTAAAAAACCTATAAAACCCATCAAACACTTTTAACTTTCATCAATTGGTCCCATTTATACGAAAATCAATAGAGATATTGATTTAAAGATTTAAAGATTTTAATAACTCCAGTATTGTTAAATTGTGCTCACAGATGGAGGAACATATGTTCTTCGACTTAATATTCTATTCAAAAACCTTTTATTCTAATCCTGTTTTTTCCCTTCCGTGCTTTTTAAGGAGCATTATTAATTGGCAACTGTGTATAAATAAATATAAATTTTTAAAGGTTAGTGAAATGGCATTCGGATACATGAAGAAATATATGAAAAATAAAGGATAATGGCTTGAACAAAGATTTTGTTTAACAAAGTTTGAACAAAGATTACATGGTTTTAGGCATTAATACTGTTTATTGATTTTTTGTTAATTTAATTAGTTGAACAAAGATTTCTATTAGAAATCGGTTATTGATTTATTATAAACTTTAAATTTTTATATTCATAAAACGAATTCAGAAGTTTTTAGATCTTATCCTCATTTGTAACCTGATGAAATTTCTTGTTTAAAGTAACGAAATATCGTAAGGAAAATAAAGATGCTGTCAAGGATAATGAAGTTATATTACATTTTCAAACAGTAACAGTCTGACATAGCTGAGCTACCACGGAAAGAAAACAAAATCTTTGTAATAAATTTAATCTGCAGAAATGATGTGATAAATTACACATTTTTTATTCAATGTATTGCAGAGTTAATTATTAAAAAACTAGTTCTTTATAGTAAATATTACTGTTCTTACAAATGTTCGAGAACTTACTTGCTAGTCTATCTCTTAACTTAGTTTCCGTTCTTTACTGTGTCCTATATTAAGTCAGAAAACTAAAGTTTCTTTTTGCTTTGCAGATTTTATTAATGGACACTTGCCTTCGAAAATGCTTGATTATATAATGATGGACGCTTTTATTATATCAATCACATACCCATTAATTTACTCATATTTACTTTTCAGAGCTTCAGGAGCTTACTGTAAGGCCTTATAGTCTTTTGAAAAACTTGGAATTCATTAAACTAAGATTTAATTCCCCGATCGAAATTCTACAAAATTTTGTTCAAAACTATTCCCTATTGGAAATCACCAGAAATTGGTGATAGGCAGGCACGTAACCAGGGAGGGGGGGGGGTGACCTCAGGGGCTGAAGCACCTCCCGAATTCTAAACAAATAAAAATCTCTCTCAGAGTTGAAATTAAAGGAACTAGTCATATCAATATAATATTTTCATCTATTACGACTTCCACTGGAAGATATGTTACATGAAGATTTGTTTGGCATGTTACCTGGCAAACCCGATTTCCGGACAAACTAGATTCGGACAAACTATATAGGCAAATCTTAACAGGAATCGGAAGAACCAATTTAGCCCAATCTACACTAGTTAAACCTAGAATTTTGTGTTAGCCGATAGAATAAACTTGTATGGCCTACTCCAATCTACTTTGTTTTCAATCTTTACAGGTTCGACCTAGTAAAAAAATTTATATTTCAATGATTACGATAAGAATGGACACAAAGTATCAAATATTTAATGATTAGGAAAACAATTAACAGAGTATCAACACATTTCATATTGCATACACCAGTTTGGCGCTACCCACTGTAAACAGTGAAGTTTATTTCTGAATTGTATTCTTTGTTGAGCGTTGATGCTGTATTTATATTTGCTACTATGAAATAATTTTTTCTCAGCAGTTCAGTGGCAGTGAGTGAGGGTGAAGTCGTTGTATTTCTTTAATCTAAACTGGTTTCTGTAATTGCGAATCTACTGAACGTAGGAGTCAAAGGCAGTGGAAGGAACAATTTCTGAAGGAAATATTTCAAATTGAAGATGAAAAATGTATTTACCCAAGAAGAAGTATTTAGAAATAATAATTTCTCTTCTAAAGGAAGCGTTCAAAATTAGACTGGGAAAAAAAGAGGCATCAATACTAATGATAACTATTTAAGTCATCTTCCGTATGCAGATATTGCAATTACCTGACTAGAGATGCTACGGAATTTGCCAATGGAACCTTAAAAGCTGGATTAAAGTTAAACTCAAGGAAAATAAAGATTATGTTTAATAGATTTATTAATAGGCAAATTCTGAATTAGAGAAAGTTGACAGCTACATGTACAGAGATTAAACAAAATAATTTGAACATCAACAAAAGATCATATTTTGTTTATTAATAATGAACCCCCTTTCCACATAATACATCAAAGATCAGACAAATGTAAATCACAAACAATATTAATATCAATAAGATTAGGGTAAGAATTCCCCATACAAAATCCCCTTACAGACTCAATAATATTCAAGGCTGGCGACTGGTGGCAAGCGTAGATGCTTTACTGAGTGGGATGGACTTGGTCATTTAGGATCTCCAGATATCTCTATCTTCAAGGACGGGTATTGGTCCCAATGAGTTACATGATATAGCACTCTAAACCATACAAGAACTTCCATCATGCTTGAAAATGGGTTTAAGATAGTCAACATTGTAGACTTCACGCGGTGATCTCTGGCGTATACATGAACGCAAGTAGGAAATAGTGAAACTTGACTCATCAGACTACATCACATGTTCCATGACTCCGATGTACTTTTTTGTGGTCTTTGCACCATTGAATACGCTGTTTGATGTTTTGAGAAGTCAACGAAGGTTTTACTGTTGCAGTCCTACAATGGATATTATACAGGGTGATTCAAAATTCTCTTTGCAAACTTTAAAGTTAGATTAGAAATGCAAAAATAAACTGTATTCATAGTGGAACGTATGTCAGTCAACGCCGTCCGAATGTGCTAGAAGATACATTAAGGCTCAGAAAAGACAACATTTAGATAGACAACATGTTTTATTATTCCTATGTTTACAATACGACACTAAGCATATTGTCAACATTAAAACACCCTGAAGTTAAAACACTCTTCATAGGTGAAGAGAACCCATGTCCAGCTGCACAAACGGACGTCCGAATTTCAGACGCTGGGGTAATCTCCAACCTGCAAAGACTGGGCCCGCTGCATGCGAAAGGGATGTAACCATTTCTAGTGTAATACTCCTGGCGCGCTGGATTGAAGGAAAACAAGGTGATGCGCAGTAGCTCGTATACTTGTGCTAGGATTGCGTTTGTCCTCCATGGCATGTGTGCACGTCGATCGTTGCCGACCACGGTCATGTCTGTTTCCGTCGAATGATCCAGTTTCACATAATCTCTGGTGCAAACACGCAAACGTTTGATGATTGAGCACAAATCTGTTGGGGAAGCGGTCACGATACAATCGTATAGCGGCTCGTCCATTTCCGTTTGCTGCCCCATAGACTAGGTCCTTATGTGCCCTCAACATTAGTGAAGCAATAAAGTCATTCAAAGTCAACGTCTCAAGTGATGATGGTTCACACTGCCAAACTGTGCTGCCAAACAGCAACCTGTAGCACAGTTGTTTTTTTTCCTGATCTACCTTTAAAGTTTGTGTAGGGAATTTTGAATCAACCTGTAATTGTAAAGTATAGTGTACAGTGGATGGCTCGCAGTGATACAGGTACCCTTGCACTTGCAGTCCATTAGGTCTGACATCTCATGCCACCAAAACACAAAATGCGGAGTTTTTTCACTGCAACACTTTCAACTTTATCGACAGCGTTTAAGCTAAATGACTGATAAGATATGGGGGCGTTACCATTTATTGCGCATGAGTCAGAAATAATTCAACTTACCTGTATAAAACTGGAATTCTAAAAACAATTCAGAGACTGCAGACAACTCAAAGAAAAATGAAAGATGCATTACAGGAAGAAACCTCCAACGAAATGTTTGTGTGAGAGAGTAAACTGGTGATAGTATCACTTCAGAATAGGTGAAATGAAATTGGGCTGACCATGGAGGAAGACAGATGGTCAACAGAAATTCTAAATTGGATACTTAGGAATGAAACGAGGCAGAGAAACGATTCACTCTGTAGATGGGTGGATAAAATTAAAAGTTTTGTTGGATTCAATTGGAAGAGGAAAGCTTTCCATCGAAAGAACTGGAAAAAAACTGGAAAGAGAGCTTCATCTTGCAATGGTTGAAAATGATGATGTAAATGATAAATAAAATAACAATGCACCAGGTGTACGCTCAACTATCATCTCAGGATAGTATACGAGGACAGAGCAAGTAGTGCATTACTTCTGAGAACTGGAATGAAGTGGAGACCAAAATAACCAGGTTGCAATTTAAACATTAACCCTATATAAACCTAATGCCAAATTTTACAGAAGTCGGTCTAGCCATTTTATCGTAATGCGCGGACAAAAAAAAGACCAGCTTGTAACTTATTATTTTTATTATTGACTCAATCAATAAATAGCGATTCAAATTGAACAAAGAAATTCCTAAAAAAAAGCAAAAATTATGTTCAATTTATATATTACAAAAAAGATACAATATCAATGAGGTAAAAAATAATTTTGTTGTATTTCTTTTTGTGGGGATATTTAAAAGAGATAGTGTTTATTTAAAAGAGCAGAAAGCATAAAAATAACGCAAATTTGATGAAATGACGCATCTTAGCTCTGTGGATAAGAACAATGGATGTTCAAAGGAAAATTCAATAAGTTTTACGCGTTATTCCGTTGTAAATTTTTCCGTCATGTATTTCCCAAGCTTGTATTTTTAGAGTCTGGAAAAGAAAAAAAAATAATGAATGATAGTGAAAAAGTTATTTTTTTTTAAAATGGTAAAATGACTTTTTTTAGCCCACCCTGCACAATTCACATACAGTAGAACCCCGGTTATCCGAACCCCGCAAATCCGAAATTTCAGATAATCCGAATTAATTTTACAATGAAAAACAAGATGCCTGATTAAAGGGTTATTTTGATAAAATATATCATGTACTTTTTTACTCTTGTTAACTTTTTTTTTCAGTCTTAATCAAGCATTATAATTATACTATATAATTTAAAATAATTCATATCTTAATAAGTATAAATTTGTTATTATAAATGATTTATATCTATTAATATTAAAGATCTGATGCAGAAAAAAATTTAAATCTCACTTGCAATGTACAGGAAATACAGTATTTAATCATAGCACTGTATTTTATATTATTTTATTAAAATAACAGTTTTTAAGCTAGTTTAGCGAAATGCAACATCACTACAGTATTTTAATTTACGCACCTGAATTTTAATGAACTGTTTAACAATACATTCTTTTTAATTATGTAGCGCTCATGTTTATATGAAAAAACATTAACTATCACTTAACTAGAAAAATTAGTAATATTCTTCTGGCGTAAGGAACTAAGCCTGCTAGAATGATACGATATTGCGCCAGCGTCACATAGGCATCACGTCAATCGGCTGATACAATCGGATGTTACAACAACGAAACACTAGATTTGTATTTACTTAATTTAAAATTAAAAATGATAAATACGTAACTATAACTTGTCCCGATTTACTCTGTATTGTAGGTTATTGGTAACAAAAGTCAACCGAAAGTATGCAAGACTCCGAAGTCCTGCACTACTGTTGTTATTCACGTGATCGGCGACTGTCTTTTCACAATGCAAGAAATTGCTGTGCTGTCCTTTCCTCACCCCACATTCTTCTGTCTCACCGTAACGTTGCCAAGTGGGAGCTAATACCATAGCTGTAACTGTATAGGCCTACCATGTAGAGTACTAATACGTTTTTTTTTTTTCGGATAATCCGAACACACCACAGCCCCAATTAGTTCGGGTTTCGGGGGTCCTACTGTATCTGTAAAATCTATTGATAGAAGTCACCAGCTCGTAAATGAACTCTAAAATGTTTTTTTTCGGATAATCCGAACAGTTCCTAATCTGAACAGACCGCAGTCCCAATGAGTTCGGATTTCCGGGGTTCTATTGTATCTGTAGAATCTATTGGTAAAAGCCATCAGCTCGTAGTTGGACTCCAACGAAATTTTCATTACCGTAAGTCTTCTTAAATCTCCCTCTTCTAGACATTCTATCTATTGAAAAGTCTTCAAATCTTCAAAATAAAAACAAAATAAACGTATAAAACCATACATTTATTGAAATAAATATTTCTTAATTTTCGAAAAGACATGACTTCTTTTCTTTTTCAAAGCCTAAAAAACAACAACAATACGTTACAAACAAGTAGAGGAAAACGATACGTATATGAGACATTCATGAAATTGTATTGTTACAACAATACTTACAAATGCTATTCTCCTAATTCTTTAATTTTCACCTTATTTTTACAATTTGAAATACATATAATGTTAAACTCTTTGGCCATTACCACAATAAATTTGTTTACATTAACACCTTCATTTCTATTAATATTTATCTTTTTGGTATTTCTAATTAGTATACTTTCCATGGTTTTTCTCGTTTTACAATCTTTTTCAATACATACAATTTTGATTTCATCTTTCACACAATGATTTTTATTCATACAGTGTTCAGCCAATTCCGATTTCTCCTCTAATTTGTTTTTTATGTATGAATTATGCTCCAATGCCCGTTCTTTTCTTGTTCTTTTGGTTTCTCCAAGATAGAACGCATCACAAATCAGGCATTCTATTTTGTAAATAGCCCCCATTTCCCCTTTTTTGTCACTTGTATTTATTTTATTACAAATAATATTTTTTATTTTATTACTGTAATAGAAACCTACATCAATGTTAAATTTCTTACAAATCCTTTGCAGTCCAATACTATTTTTATTTAGGTAAGGAATAAACACTTTTTTCCTTTCCTTATCCATATCCAATTCCTTTATTTTGAATGTGTTGAACTTTTGGATACTATTATCGATAAAAATGTCAGAATATACATTTTTCATTAGAATTGTTTTCATTTTATCAATTTCTATTTTGTAATCTTCTTCACAGCTTGATTACCTATCAATCCTTCTTAAATAATTTTCAATGATGTTTCGTTTTATATGAAAACTATGTCCTGATGCAAAGTTTAATAAGTGGTCACTCTTGAATTCTTTTCTGTAATATTTTATTGTCCTTATTTATTAAGCATAGGTCAAGGAAATTTAGTTCCTTATTTACCTCCTTCTCCATTTTGAACTTTATGTCTTTATTTCTTTTGTTTATAATTTTGAAGAAAATTTCAAATTGTCGATCAGTGCCAAACCAAATTATTAAAATATCATCCGCATAACGAAAATATTTTAGATTATATTTACATTCATTAAGAAATTTATATTCAAAATAGTTCATATATATTGAAAAGTCTTCAAATCTTCAAAATAAAAACAAAATAAAAGTATAAAACCATACATTTATTGAAATAAATATTTCTTAATTTTCAACATATATATGTTGCATAATGTACCTGATAATGGTGAACCCATTGGAAAACCTTTTATTTGTTTGAATATTTTTTCTTGGTGTTTAAAATAAGAATTTTGCGTTATCAGTTCCACTAATTCCATTAAATCTCTATTGTCCAAATTATGTTTTAATAAAATTTCTTTGTTTTTGTAAGCCAAATCTTCTAGTATATTTAAAGTTTCCTCAACAGGTATGTTTGTGTACATGTTCTCTATGTCTAATGAGTACAAATGAAATTTTCTGTTATTTTGAAACATTTGTTCAATTTTCTTAATTAAATCTTGTGAGTTTCTGATTATTAATTCTTCTCTGGGAAGCTTGAATTTTTTTATTATACTATTGACATATCTTGCAATATTTTGAACAGGGCTTCCATAAGCATTGATAACAGGTCTAATGGGGTTACCTTCTTTGTGTGTTTTTATACGCCCTTCTAAAGTGGGTGTTTTGCATGCTTCTTTCATAATTTCATTCCTTTGTTTGAAATTTATTGATTTTTTATCTTTTAAATCCTTTACTATATTTTTTACTTTATTATATAATGGGAATGTAGGATTATTACTTATTTCAACATAATGTTCTTTATCATTAACTAATTCATCCATTTTCTTTATGTATTCATTTCTGTCCATGATAACTAAGTGGTTGCTTTTATCTGATTTTGAAATATATATTTCTTTATCTCTTCCTATATCTTTTAATATTTTAATTTCTTCTTTCTTAATATTAGTGATAGGATCCTTACACTCTTTCTTGAATTTCTTAATTTCTTCAAAAAATTTTTCTTTATCCTCTCCTAAACTTTCTGATATTTCATTTAGTTTAGCTAAAGTTCTAATATCAAAGCTTTCTTCTTTTTCTACTACAAAGTCTATTACTATTTTTGTAACAATACAATTTCATGAATGTCTCATATATGTATCGTTTTCCTCTACTTCTTTGTAACGTATTGTTGTTGTTTTTTAGGCTTTGAAAAAGAAAAGAAGTCATGTCTTTTCGAAAATTAAGAAATATTTATTTCAATAAATGTATGGTTTTATACGTTTATTTTGTTTTTATTTTGAAGATTTGAAGAAATTTTCATTATACAACTAAATGAATAAACTTTATCTCTCATACTAAACTACACCGTATAGTGTGCCTTTGTTTATTAAATATACATAGGTAAAGGTATATTGCACAGGGGCCCACAATGGAGACACTGGCTCCCCACGTTTCAATGAACCGGACTGAGATGAGATCGAGTGATGGACCCTAAGATCCATCTGCAGGAGAAGCTGACGATAACCTGCAGTCATAGTGGGTTGAAACCGTCCTTGTTTAAGTATATTTTTATCTTTTCTTAATTTTTAGATGAATTGTTACTTTTGAAATTTTATTATGTGTGCTAAAGTTTTTAATATTGTCCGCGTTTAAAAAAATTCTTTCAACCTGCATACGTTAAAAATAATAGGAATTGTTTCAATTATTCTTAATTGTTTCAATTCGTTTTTCTCAGTTTTTATTTATTTTACTTATATTTTATTGATTTTTCTTACTTCCTCTTATGTCTTAGGTGCAATATTTTTGTATTAAATTTATTTTTTTAATCTTTTTTTTTAGCTTCCACGAAAGAATATAATAGACTCGGATATTATATTTTAAAGACCCTTATTATGCGCCGAAGAGTGAAAAGTGTTTCCGGCCAGACCTCTCTGATCACTAACATAATACACATCTAACATAGTTGTTTATTTCAATGGTTCTCAAACTGATCACCGAAAATTTGTAGTCTAGTTGAAGAGAAGAAGCCTGGGGGTTCCTCAGTAAATCCTGTAGCTTTCATAGGTTTCAATGTGTCAATAAAGTTCAGTTAAAAAGTTTGTGTTACGCCTCATCGAAGTATGTCTCTTGTATAATTTTCATAACAGCACAGTGGCGGATTTAGCACATAAGAGGACCTAGGCGCAATTCAATTTTGAGGCCCCCTCTAAATAATTTCATTACCCTCACACCCTACACGCATATTTTTTACTCTGCATTCTATGTCCATGTTTTTTTACTCTGGTAGGCACTACACCCACAGCCTTATGAATACAGGCCTCACAACTACGTCATCGTCTTTTCTCTGACATCATGAAAGCAAGATAGCGATGACCCTGGGCTTTTGTGTGACCCCGTAATACTTCAGTGTGTGTGTGTTAAGCGCATGGAAATCTATTTCATTGAAAGTTTGGATATTTTGTTGCTATTTTGTTCAACTTTCTTTGGATTAGTGAGTGCCTGAAATTAATTTCAGTTTTCTAATATCTAAACAGTTATTTCAAAGTATTTCATATGATTCCATTGTTTCTTTATTCTGCAAAACAACTGAGGGGGCGTTAGGCCTAACTTTCACCGTGCCGAAGACATGTGCTGTACCTGGCTGCAAGAAGGTCTACAAAAATACATGAAGTTATATTCCCGTTTTTTTTCTTTTCCAAAAGATGAAGATCTTTTGCAACGTTGGATTGTAGAAATACACAGAGAAAACTTCGTTTCCCCCAAAATTCTTAAATGTGCATCAAACAACGAAGATTTCATCGTAAGAGTGGACGATGTAATTTCTGTTAAACGTGATCATATAAAGTAAAGAAAGATGCTTATCAAACAGTTGTTGGTATTATTGCTCCATATATAAGAGAAACCACAAACTTGGGACGAAAGAGAGAAGGAGTATTTTTCATCGGCATTGGAAGCAAGTTTGGCAACATTTTATGAAGAAAAAGTTCGAAATTCAATTAGCTGCTTGAATGACATTAATCAATATATTTTACAGAATCGTTTGCTAAACAATATTTTGAGTAATATAATTCTTGATAGTCATTTTCTGTAAAATATCATTAGATGGATGCCCAAAATTAATTAATTTGGTTGTTATTAATTTTGACGTAAGTTTCGAAATTTATATTGATAGTAAAAAAAAGAGATAGATTTGATAAAATGTAAATGGATAAAATGTAGAGCTTTTTAAGACAAACAAAATGCCACAAAAATTTTTCGAAAAAAGTTTTTGGTTTCCAAGATGACGCCTTTTAAAGGGTCAAATTTTGACTTTTTCTTAATTTAAACGAAAAAGTATAAAAGTTGGAAGAGAACATTATATTGAGAAAATGTTAAAATTTGAAAGTTCTATCGAACGATATATCACTCATTAACAAACGTTTCTGTGTTTGGAAGATACTTGCAAAAATGAAGTTTTTTTGCGGCAACCCCCCCCCCCCGTGTGAGTGCCAACGCGCAGTACACCTGAGTTAAGCGGAGAAGGCCACAACGAGCTGGGAAGTCGTGTATTCTCCGATCTCCATATTAAATTACTAAAGAAATAAAGGTTTTTTTTTTTGTTTTGTTTTTTTAATGATACATGCAAGGAGCGAAGCGACGGTATCCGTCTAGTTACTGATATTAATTTTTAAAAATTATGCAAAATCTTGCAGAAAGTCAAAACATAAGAAAAACTGTGGAACTACAAAAATTATACTATCTAATTTGTTCATTATTATCGTTATTAAATTGATCGGGTAAAGGAATATCGTTTAATCCTTAGTAAAGTTCATTAAATTGTAATATTTTTATTTTAAAAACATATCGAGAATGAAAAAGTTAAAATCTCAAGTGTAGAACAGTCACCCTGATGTCAGGAAACCTGTTGTTTGGCCTGTACTTTAGAGGGCCGTGCTATAACGTGTCCAAAAAAAGTAAGACATAGGGAAATAACATTGAAAATTACCATTATAAAATTACAACTGCCTGGCTGTATTTAAAATTCAAATAGTACATTTTACCTTGCATGAAATGGGGTAGTAGGTTTCTTTTTTTTTTATATTGTATGTGATAGTACCGAGGTGCCAAATCCAATTTTTCGACCTCGGCGACCTTCCGGATCACCCCCAAAAAAAGTTAAAACTGCCAAAATTTCGTTTTGTTTAGGTTTCGCCAGTTTTGACCATGATGGAGCACTTTTTCAACAAAGACAATTCTATACATTTTGAAAGTACATATAATTTGCAACAATCTAAGACCAAATTGGTTTATATAAACCTAATGGTTTCCGAGATACAGCTTTTCAAAGTTTGTCAAAATTTCCATCCATGCTATGTTTTCAAGTATATATTACACTATCCCCTTTTTAGCCTCTTTTTTACTACTATATAATAGTAAAACACCTTTAATAATCCGGCTCAAATGGTTCAACCTAATATTTTGATTGATGTATTTTTTTTTTTTAAATTTTGAACCCTATTTTGAAATAAACCATAAACCGAGTTATTAGACATTAAAAATATATTGGAATATAATAATATCAATAACAATTTTTTTTTCAGAATATTAAAAACAACCTAATTTCTTCCAAAACAGGAAAACAGACAAAAAAATGGGTGGGGTGGCAAAGCAAGGGGTGGTGCAGATTGATCGGGAGACTCTACTCAACAGAGACAAATTCAGACTAAAAGTTAAGAAGTTCAAAGGTTTTCAGGAAGACGTAGGGAAAAGGAAAACAACTGGAGCCAAATGGTCGGATGAAAGGAAAAGAATCCATTCGGAAAGGCTGAAAGAGTTTTGGAGAAAGAGGAAGGAAGAGAGAAGAAAATAGTTATCTTAATGTGGTCCTTAAGTGGCCTGAAACGATTAAAAAAAAAAAAAAAAAACCTAAATCGGAACTTTTCTCGCTTTAGCTTCAGCAAATTTATCAAATACTTTCATAATTTAACTACCTAACTATATCATTTTCTACAAGCATCATAGACAAGTGACAAATGAAGTTGAGATAAGGAATTTCTTAAATAATTTTTAACTCTTTTAAGAACTGAAAAAGAACGTTCACCAATTGCATTGCAAAAAGGAATCGTCAAAAATATTTTCAGAATTGTCTGTACATTAGGAAATGTAGATTATAAACCTCCAATTAATAATTTATACAGTGCAACTTGAATAATTCGAAGCTGAAGGGACCACTACAAAACTTCGAATTATCCAAGATTTCGAATTAAACAAGTTACATCTTTTAACTTTAATTTCAGGTCCACTGAATGCTTGAAAAGATTATTCGGTCAATAAGTAAATATTTATTCAGAAAGATCATGGTATGAAAGACTTAAACACTATATGTATGTAAACAAAATAAGATTTATATTACTTAAGCTACAGTACATATTGCATTCAATACAGAAAATTATAGTTTTTCAAAAAATTGTGCAATGTCTGATTGTTTTGTAGAATTCAGTCGCTTAAGGTTAGCAAAATCATCAAGCACGTTTAGTGAACGGAAAACAGCTTCACTTCGTTGGTTTGTCCTTCAATGTACCGACAAAATCCGACGCTATCCCATACTCGTTGGCGATTTGGCATTTCTTCTTCATACCCTTTTCCACCTCGCGAATGACGGCGACCTTTTCAGCGAACGTTAAATTCTTGTACATGCGTGGTTTACTGAAAGACATGGTGACACTGACAGCAGGAAGCTCGAATGGCGTCTGGAGCGTCACATATCGAATGGCGTCACGTGTCGAACAGTGGCGGGAAGGAGATTTCAGTTGTCACGTGTCGAATTTCTTAACGATGAAACTCCGAAAAGTCGTTATGATTCGAAATTTTTTATAAAAAACTTCGAATTAAGGAAGTTGAACTTCGAATTATCCACGATTTTTTAACATTGATTTAATAAGAAATTCAAGGGACCAAAAGAAATCTTCGAATTAACCACGATTTCGAATTAAAGACGTTCGAATTATCCAAGTTGCACTGTACATGTCAAAAGGATTGGTGACATTTTCTTCTTTTACGAAGGCAATAAAATGGACAAGTTCATCTTTAAAATTTTTGCTATCAATATCATTTTGATATTTTGTGCATACTTACTTGATAAAGAAACAAATGTACTACACTTCTAAAATTTTATTTACTCAAACATGTTTGTACTTGTTCTTGAACGCGCTCGTGAATGCCTGAAATATGACCGCTAGGGTTGCCACCCGCAAAACATATCATAGCTGGCATTATTCATTTGTCAATTTAATTTACGGAATACTGCTAAATTGTTAATTATTTTTATTATGAAAAGAAATAATTAAATAAAATAATTTGTTTTTATTTTGAGAAATCAATTTTGAGGCCCCCTTGATTTATGAGGCCCGAGGCGCACGCCTCCTACGCCTATGCGGAAATCCGCCACTGTAACAGCATTATTTATTTTAGTACAATTTTTAATTGAAATTTCTAGAAGTGTATGGTGAGCGTCTGTCCGTTGCATATTTTATATCTTAACATCAAATTTCTTTAAATAAAGAAAAAGAAAAAAGCACACAAACATTTTTAAAAGAGATTTACATAACATTAAAAAATACCTATCGTCCTCACGCTGAAAGATGAAACTCCCAGAATGCAAAGCAGATTATAGATTGCCGTTTCCTGGCCGTTCGCTAACATTGAAATAGAAGAGAAGCGACCTCTTCCATTTCAATGTTAGCGAACGGCCAGGAAAGGACAATCTATAATCTGCTTTGCATTCTGGGAGTTTCATCTTTCAGCGTGAGGACAATATGAGCCTTTCGAGTTCCTCCGCGGTACTCCTCTTCAACACAATTGACTCTCT
>JAFIDM010010028.1:61975386-61997926 GCA_023159025.1 Thereuonema tuberculata | reverse complement strand
ATTATTTAGATTATTTTAATTGTAATGTGTTTTCAATAGTTGAACATTTAATTTGCTTTTAATTTGTTATTAACTTATATAAAAATTTTAGAAAAAAAATCACTGTTAATACTTATTTACCTTTTTCGTCTAATTGTTTGGTGGACAATTATTTAACTTGTGCAAAGATAATTAAAAAAAATTTTGATGAATATGATTCTGACTTCATCATACTAAGTGTACTGTATGGTGCTGTATGTATATTTTTCATTATGAATATTAAGATGTAATAACTATAATGTTTTTTAAATAAGTTACTGTTACAATGTTATAATAAATATTTAATTACGGAAGTTGTTCCAGTGTAGTTCTGTCTGATAGTAAGAGAAGCAAACTACGAGATTATGACTTCATAGCAGATTCCTAATAATAATTTAGGCTGGACACTATATAAAATTAAAACTATTCTGATATCAAAAAGAGCATGGAACCACGCTTTCTCAATTTCAAAAAATCAAATATATGATACGAATCATGTAGTCATTTTCAGTCCTTAAAAGCTTCAGTACCGTGACCTCACTGTTTACTGGTGATTGCTCCTAGCTGATGATCATCAAAGAGCGTGAAACAGCTGTTCTAGGATGTCACTTAGTAAACACTTGGTCCCAGCCATTATTGTTTTAATAATTCAATGCCTAGGTTGAATTTTCTATGCTTTAAAACAACTCATTGAGGCCGGCGGACTGCTGGCACATGAATTTCCTGACTAAAATTTTTTAGTGAGTTCTTTATTGTTAGAATTACCAAGACTTTACGTGCATTGTTCATTATTAATCACACAAACGAAGCCGATACACCTGAATAAATTGGTTTTAATAAATGAAAAAATAATACAACACGACTATAGTTTCTGACACATAACGGAGTGCCTATTATCAAGTGAGAAAAATTACATTGGAATTGCAAATATAAAGACTGACATTCCCACAATGCTTCTGGAAATTTCCATGACTCCATATGTCTTGCGGGTGACGTTGCTTCCTCTAGCACCACCGTCGGTAGAAACATTAACCAGAGTGTAAACCAGAGTGTAAATAAAGAACACTATGTCAATTTAAAGATTACCAACAGCCAGATCATTATTGATCAGCATCTCTGTTTGTTTACACTCTGGTTAATGTTTCTACCGACGGTGGTGCTAGAGGAAGCAACGTCACCCGCAAGACATGTGGAGTCATGGAAATTTCCAGAAGGATTGTGGGAATGTCAGTCTTTATATTTGCAATTGCAATATAATTTTTCTCACTTGATAATAGGCACTCCGTTATGCGTCAGAAACTATAGTCGTGTTGTATTATTTTTTCATTTATTGAAGTAAAACCAATTTATTCAGGTGCATCGGTTTCGTTTGTGTAATTAATTTCTTTGTTGTTTTTAGCTTTTGAGGTACCATTGGGATTCCGATGATTATTAACACTAGCCTCAGTACCGAGATCTCGCTGTTTACTAGTGACTGTTCCAAGCTGATGATCGCCAAAGAACGTGAAACAGCTGTTCTAGGATATCACTTAGAAAGCACTTGGTCTCGCCCATTATTGTTTATAAAAATAATTTATTTTTAGATATGATCCTGCTTTATAATACCAATTAGATGTTAACAATAATTCATTAAAAACAATAAATCCAAATAATATTTTTTTTAAATTATAATTTATAATTAAAAATCTACACTATTAGATAATCAATTAATAGTTCTAAAATTATTATTATTTTACAATTATCAATTCTAAAATTAATAGTTTAACAATTGCACAAACAATTTTAAAACTTTTGTTTTCAAAAATAAAATAAAAAATTATTTTTATTATGTAATAGCTTCAGACCTTGGGTTTCCCCTGCTAAGGCAACATGGCTGGTCAAGGACCAAAGCACTTATTGTCAAGTGTAAAGAAGTGTGTAACAATAGTTAGGGATGTGTGGTTGTATCTATAAATTTGTATTATTATTATTATTATTATTATTATTATTATTATTATGTTTATATGTATCAAACCTTGGGTTTCCACAGCGAAAACAATATGGCGGGTCAAAGACCAAAGCACATACAGTAGAACCTCATTGTAACGGACCCCATTATAACGGACGTCGCTTATAACGGATAGTTTTAAAAAAAATTGTCAGCCTACAGTTAAGGTGAGCTAAGTGAAAGACCATTTAAATTTTGTTATTCAATATGTTGAACAATCGGCAAATGAAAATACTTTTGCATATTATGAAAATTTACGGCATTTCCGTCAGTTATTAACTGAAGAAATAAGCAGCAAACAAACCCAGCAGAAAATAAATTATTTTTTCAAACCAATGAATGTAAGCAATCAACATGAAACATGACCTTCTTGTTCTAAAAATTAATGCAGTGTATACGTACACATCTTTTTCAATTCAACCTACTATGTTGAATGCTATTTTTTTATTTGATATATAATAAACATTTTGTATAGCTAACTATTATACTTTCATTGATGTACACCCTTCTGCATTACACCCCTATAAGAATTATTTGTTATATACCGGACTTTCATTAAAATGGACAACCGTCAGCCCCTATTAGTCCGTTATAATGAGGTTCTACTGTATTGCAAAGTGTAAAGACGTGTGCAAGAATGATTAGGGATGTGTGGCTGTGTCCATAAATTTCCTAACTATCCGTGTTATGTTAAGTACCACAGCCTTCTGCAGTTGTGCATAAGTGTTTTGTGAAGTCCTAGTATGCTGAGACTGTGATGCAATGTGTGAGGTACAAGACCAGAAGCGGACAAGGAGATGGGTACAACACGTACTCGGTCCTGCCTCCACTGCTTCTGGAGCTCGTGTGCTAGATCTGTGTATTTACTGATCTTGTCTGCGTGAGTTTTCTGCATTTTCTTGCTGATAGGCACTGCAATATCAATGAGATATCACACTTGTTGATAAGATCAACAAACAGACCTATCAGGTCTGTTGTGATATATAGTTTTGTCTGTGTGAATGGGGCGGTCCCAGTACAGCTTATGTGAGGATGACTAATATGCTTTGTGGTATATACTTGTAGTACGGGACCGTGTTCTTAATAAGTGAGTGTTTATGTGCTAGCTTCAGATATATTAAATTTCAGATAAATTTAAATACCAAATAATAGGAAATAACTGGAAATAAACCTCAGTTTTTTAAAACTACACTCATTTTCTGTCATGTGATCAGGGTAACAAATTATGATTTTCAGGGTTTATATAATTTTTGAATTGCAAAATGAAAAAAACAAGACAGTGTAAAATATATATATATTAGATAAAACAGGGGTGGTATACGGAATTAAATGTGAGCGGGGGAGGACTGGTGCCAGTAGATAGGGGAGATTAAAAAAAAGGTAAGGATCCGAATGGCTGAACACACCAAAGCTATCAAACAATGTAATTTGTTGTATATCATGGCTAAACACTATATGGAGACTAAGCACAAATTGAACCTTGAAAAACAACACTACCTGGAACTCAAAATGACTATTACCTTAGAAAGTTTTATGAGTCTCTGCTCATCAGCACCAAAAAATGTTACAACACACAGAGTTCTATTACTAACTCCTTGCAGTATCAACTTAAGTAATTTTGATGTTAAAAAATATATTTAAACCCCTTACAATAATAATGAGTTATCTGATCAAATAACAGAAAATGAGTGTCGTTTAGAAAACTGAGGTTTATTTCCAGTTTGCTCCATTTGTCACCTAACGAAGTAATCCAACCCGCAACATGAAGTGATTTTTTTTTTTTTAAATATGGGTATTTTTAAGTATGTTAGGTCCCAGTTGTAAAAAATTAGAGTGTAATTTCCAAAGCTGTATACTTCTCCCATTGTAAATATATCACTGCTGAAATATATCAGTAAATACACTTCCGTGTAGCTAAATCGACTCACCCCTTCAGAGCGCACAAAAAGGCGTATATTTTTTAAATGGCTTAACTGATTTTCAAAAAAAAATTTTTTGAAGCCTAATGTTTTTACTTTACGGTGACATCATTATCATTAAAATCTGTACAATATTTTCCAAATGAATGTGATCTGAACGTAAGCGTAGCAAAATAAAGTCTGAACGGAAACCACCAACTCCGTTATAAAATCCCCTATAAAATCCCACGTGGACCGATATTTCTTATCAGTCGCTTATCAGACGTTCATCTGTACACATCTCTGCAAGTTTAATTCATTGTTTTCACAAACCCATGGATACTACGCCAGAAGACGCCGCACAAGTTGTTGCTTTGTTGCAAGCAGGCCACAGTCAACGAGAAATCGCTCGTCAACTAAACTTGAGCCAATCTGCTGTCTCAAGAGTATTCAGGTTTCAGGAAACTGGTACCTTCACTCGGAGACCACATACTGGACGGCGCCGATTCACATCTGAGAGGGACGATCGCTTTATCATTTCAACTTCACTGCGAAATCGCCATCTCACGGGCGTCGATCTGCAACAGGAGCTGAGACAAGTTCGTGGAGTAGCTGTTAGTCAGTGGACAGTCAAAAGACGCTTGAAGGAAGCCAACCTCACTCCAAGACGGCCCGCTAGAGGTCCAAAATTGAACGTAAGTCACCGCACAGCACGACTCGAATTTGCGCGGGAACACGTCAATTGGAGCATCGAGCAATGGCGGTCCGTCCTATTCACTGATGAGAGCAGAATGTGTCTCCATGGTAATGATAGGAGAGGCCGGGTCTACCGGCATCCAGGAGAGCGATTTTCACAGTGCTGTTTTGCTGAAACAGTCTCGTACGGCGGCGGTTCCTGCATGATGTGGGCTGGCATATCTCTTGAGGGAAAAACAGATCTTGTTTTCATACCTGGTGGAGGCCGGAGGGGGTGTCTGACTGCTCGACGATACATTGAGGACATTCTCCTGGATCATGTTGTGCCCTACGCAGGATATATCGGGGAAGACTTCATATTGGTGCATGACAATGCCCGGTGTCATTCAGCACGAACCACTCGGCAATTCATGGAGGAGGTTGGTCTCGAGACGATGGAGTGGCCAGCCCTCAGTCCCGACATGAATCCGATTGAGCATTTGTGGGACGAGCTCAAACGGAGTGTCCGAACCAGAAATCCGGCACCTTCTAATAAAAACGAGCTCAAGATTGCGCGGGAGGAGGAGTGGAATGGGATCCCCCAAGACTTTGTCAAAATCTTAATAGGGTCTATGAGGAACCGCATACAAGCCGTCATACAGGCAAGGGGAGGCAATACCAAGTATTGATTAATAAAAGTTTCCTTGTTTTGCTTGAATTTTTTGTTGTAATTTAATTTTAAGTATCCCCAATTTTTTTTCCTAAGCAAGCATTTTGCTTGCGTTTTCATTCAAAATGCATTATAAAACAAAATATTGTACAGATTTTAATGATAATGGTGTCACTGTAAAGTAAAAACATTAGCCTTTCAAAAAAAAATGTTTTTTGAAAATCGGTTAAGCCATTTAAAAAATATACGCCTTTTTTGTGCGCACTTAAGGGGTGAGTCGATTTAGATGCACGGAAGTGTATATTAATAAAGAGAGTAGCAAGATGATAAACTACCGTAGGCCGTGCTGGCGTGACCGTGCGGTCTCGGCGGCGGTCAGCCGTGGCGGCCAGTGCGCCAGTACCTGGGTTCGAATCCCGGCAGTGGCATGGCTGTTTCAATTTCCTTTCCTGTGTTGTCCAGCCTCTTCTTCACTTTCTCTTCGGTCTGACGTCATTCCTTAATGGCGTCCTGTGGAAGGCCACGGGAAACCACCCCAGTATCTTTCCCTTGAAATTCTAGGGAGTCTGCTAGGGGTTCGCCATCTTGGGATCACTAGCGCTTCCTGGAACACGGATGCTTCGGATACGAAGCTCGCACTTCGGTGCGTACCGGCAATATAATATAAACTACCGTAGTCATCCATAAACTAGTTCCCTTTCTTTCGATTGTAAATATAGGGCGTATGGGTAGGAATGCAATTTTAGGAACCTACTAAAAGGCTAACTTTTCTAATTAGAACATTACTTGGATAATCTAAGCTATTTTTTTCCTCTCAAAATATACATTCTGGAAAAACTGTAGGCTTAATTAATCTAAACTCATGTCAGTTAAAATTGCTTTAAAGAGGAATTTTGTTGTATTTTTCCGACATTCATCTACTTTTGGAATGAAAGAACACAATTATTGGATACTAAAAACATTTTTTAAATATTTAGTTCAAAAATAGTGCATATGTGTAATGAATCCGGAATTATAATGTATGGGGAGGTTGTTTTTTTTTACTAATGAAAAATATTCAAGTAAAACGTTAGCTAGAATACTTAAACAGTACCGAAATGCACTTGAAAATATCTCAAGTAATGTTCTTACGTTACACGTTAAGATCGAAGTTATCTTAAAGAGTGAATCATTATAAGACAAATTAAAAAAAAGAAAAAAAACAAAAGAAGAAAAACTATTAAGTTCCCAAAAAAACCAGTCTCATGATTAGAATGATTGTTTTATAGTTTCAAATTATCCATACAATAGAAATATCTAATTAAGATTTTGCAAAATAATAGCAATATATATACATTAAACAACTTTCTCCAAAAATACAGGTTGTTCTAAGATAATGAAATCCTTTCAGCGAATTATCAATAATTCTATCTATTCTAACCTACAGCTGGCGCCATTCCGAGAAAGTTTTTTTTTTTTTAATTAGGTCTATTTTTCAAATTTTACTTCATTTAAAACTTTACTTCATTTACTTGTCGTGAATCTCAAAAATTCGAATTTCAAATTGTAATTGAAATATTTTAATGCTATACGTGAAAATTCAATAATTTGTATATTAGTAAAAATAAAGTTAGAAAACAAGATTTAACTTTAAAGCAGTGATACTTAAATTTAAAATAATAACTAAAATAAAACAGAAAGTAAAAATTAAAATAAAATTAACTGTTTACTATGCATTTTAAATTTGTATATGAACCAAAATAAAATTACAAAAGACAATTTTAACTTAAAACAATGATATATAAATTTAAAATAATAAATAAAATAATATCCTAAGAAATAAAAATTAAAATAAAATTAACTGTTCACTGTGAATTTTAAATATTCAGTTAGGATTTGAAATTCAAATAATATTTTTCAACTAAAGAAATTAAGTTTAAAGCAATAATTCCTTTCTCTATTTTCATAATTAATTTACATTTTCAGCCAATGAAAAAACGAAATTAGATAAACAATGAGCTCATTAACGCACGAGAGAATGCGAGATCTCGCGCGACTGTTTTTTGAATCGAGAAGTTAGAATTGGTGCTATTACGATCGCAGATAATTTATCGTAATATATTGGTAAGAAGAATTGATGGTTTTGTGTTTTTAATTTGCCTGTTATTATTAGATTTTTTATTATCAATTTTATCATGGAATAGTTATTTTTCCTCTTTGGTTTACTGAATTAAATATTGCTTATAACTAATTATTTTCAATTCAGTAACGATTAGATGCAATATAATTATTGAAAGATATTTAATCGCTGGCTAGGAGCCAAAATGTTCTAACTACAGAGTAGATAGTTTTGAGAAAACTCTGTTTAAAAACTAAAAAAATTCCCCCAAAATTGAGTTTTACAGCTCAGCAAGTGAAACTCCCTTTGTAATTATGAAAGTTTGAAGTCCAAATTTTGGTAAAAAAAAAATTACAAAATCACAATATTTGACCTAGAAACTGTAGTTAGAACAAATTTGCTGTAAAGGACTGTGCTTTAGAAATTCAGACAACAATGTTCTATGTAAGTTATTGGCAGTTTTAATGGTCTTTGATTAAGATTTTTTTCTCAAATATACATGTTTGTTTATATATACCGTTACATGACATCATTTAATAACAAAAGAAGAATAAAAAATTAATAATATAGCATATAATGACTTACGTAAGTTGACCCATTTCTGTTTAGTGGATAGGCAATTGTAGTATGGATGTCTATCAGCTGCTATTCATTTCTTGAGTCAAAGGAATCCTTTTTAAAAGAGACACATTTGGGAGGTATTGTGATAGCGACCAAAATCGGTAGCAACTGCGTTTGTTCTGTCCGTTTGTCCGTCCGTGTCTAACAGCTCCTGAACGCAAGATCTGATCTACAAACTAATTTCACCATCGTGTTCAGAGGCTCAAACAGCATAGGAATTATGTATTTTCAGGGGCCAACGCCCCCCTATTTTCGAGATATTTAGCATTGTTTTCATTGGATTTCCGCTATTAGCTTAAGTATTAGAAATACAACCATTTCATTTCAGTTGTCAGCTATGGCTTCATGTGTAAGGTTTCGGACTCATTTACTGAAGATTTATTTGGGGATTTTTTTTTCCCCCCTCAATCTTTTTTCCCCAATGTTTTTTTTTTTTGTTTTTTTCTTATTTTCCTAACTTTTTTTTATTTTTTTCCAACTTTTTTTTTCTATTTTTCTTTACGTTTTTGTACTTCCTATTTTTATTATAGGTCGCCCTTAAATTTATAGTTTAGCACAAAATTATATTCACTTGTTTTATCTTCATCAATACCAATCGCATTTGGATAGGCCAATGGTAATTTCAAATGCTTTGCCCCTTTTCTTGCAGTAAATAGCCACACTACTACTGATATTTCTTTAAGGAAAGTAATTTTCATATTATTCTTAGCTTTTACTAATATAAGCCAATGCGTTGTTGCAATGCCTGAGAATGCTCTTGATTTTGTAATCTGAGATTCCACTTCTTCCCAATTGATAAAATCTTTGTGGCTTATCTCATGAACTATGCAAGGCAACGTTTTACATGCATTACTTATGATATGGTGGTAGTCACTGGGTGCTTCAACTTTTCCTTGCTTCGTTCTGAAAATTGTTGAGTTAATAGAATCACATTTTATAAAAGAATGGCCAGCCTCAAAAAATTTATGGTCAATGACTTCTAACTTCGTCGACTTGAAGCAGAGCAGTGATAAACATAGAACATAGCATACGATTGCGATTTTTGACCGCCACAGGTAGCACTGTACAGAACTGTCTTCTTTATCCGTTTTCTATCCGCTTCCATTAACCAAATCCAAAGAGCTGTAGCAATGTTATTGGCACCTCTACCATCTAGGTTTTCGGTTCACAAGAAACAGTGTCCTTGGTTAGAACAGTAAGAATCATAAGATTGTACATTTTGAGCTTTCGAACATAAAAATCTTCAATGAAAAGTTTTGGAACAGTAGCACCTGTTGCAGATACTATTATTTTGGCATCTTTGTTTTTGTCAGCTTTTTTGGATTGATGTACCTGCATTTTATGCCGCAAATGTGATTCATGATCACTTCGTGGAGCTTCCGATACGATTTTCACCTTCTCATGAACTCGACATAACTCAGGTACCATATTGGTCCTTCCACGGTTTATGAAATGCCAGATTGAAGCTTGTATTGAACACCTGTCATTGAGTGGCTCTCCACTCGAGGAAACTGATTGCTGTTATTCTTTACTAACTGCATGGATGAATCAGGTATTTTATTATGTGCAGTTTTCTTTGCAGGAGAAGGAGAAAACCAACTGTGACATTTTTAAATGCCGAATTTACCATCTGTTGCAAAATGTCAAGCGTGTTTAGTAAAAAGTCTTTACATACTCTCTGCCAATCGCTGGTCTCTTTAGGCAACCTATATACATTGGAAAACTTTTTATGTGTTGCTCTGCAGTGCTTCTTTTTTTCTCTGTCTTCATCATACAACTTGTTAAAAATATCTTACGGGCCTTGAGGTTGCCTGTCCCCAAAAAGCTTTATAAATTTTTTCTTGTTCTGTAAAAAGGTATCAAATAGTTGCATTTTTTTCAGACAGTTGCTCTGTCCTTGCACTTGGCGCGATCGTTTATTGTTCTTACTTTTACGTTACTGTCCCTTATTGTATGCAGCCATTTTTGGGTTTTTGATCCAGTTTTGTGGTTTTCTAACATGCTTTCGTGTCTTCCGTGGTCTTCCACTTTTCTTCGCCTCTGCAGCTTCAGTAATAACATTGTCATTAGAGCTGCTGCTTCCTGAATTATCTAATAGTTGAGAAGCATTTATATCTTGCATGCTGACTATCAGCTTCTTCATTAATTCTGACATCATCTCCATCATCTTCATCACTTAGCAGGATGCGCGTAACATCTTCATCACTCCTTTGTAGGAACACTGAAATATCTGTCTTTATTTTCTATCTTTATTGTCATTATCCCTGAGCAGGAAGAATGAATCATCTCAATCTAACATCCGAGAATTTAAGAAATCAAAACCACATAAAACATTCAAATTCACATTAGAATCATAACCATCTCAAAAGCAAATCTGCAGTCAGAACATTTTTGCTCTGCATAAAATTCGAAAATTCGAAAATAGAACAAAATGGAATTTTAATTCTAGGGTGAAAAATTTTTTTTTCAAGAATGTCCTTGATCTTAAAAAATGTGTAATTTCATGTAGTTTAAGGATTAATTGTGCTGGGTATACTTGGAGCAGAACCCTAATTATAGACAGAGTGGCATGTAATGAAATAAATAAAATGGCTATAAAATTCATGTGCACTTTATTGGGGTATTTTAAAAATTTTCCCAAAAACTATTTACACAAGTGATATTTATTATCACACTATATATTTAAAGGATTAACTCTTTAGTTGCACTGGTTGAAAGTTACTAATTTCACTAATCTTCTTACAGAAAGATTTCCTCAGGTATCACAATAGTTTCACTTTCATACAAATTTATCTGAAGCACCTTAACTGATTATTTAATAATCTTAACTCCCTGTTAATTATATATTCACTTCTCATTAACAATATATGAATCTTTCATATATAGCACATTTAATTTAATATGCATAAATCACACTGGTAACTACTTCACTCGTAATCACCTTTTCACTTGTATATAAATTAAATCTAATTACAACACATATCTGGCATTGTAATTCACTTGTATCACTTTTACATGAACACTAATATTCACATATTTAAATACGAACTTGCTATTTTGGTTTAATCACCTTATTTGAAATAATTAGAATTTATTTCTAATTTTATAGGTCATGTTCCGCACTACACTAATAAGGCTTCACTTCCTTCTTCAATTTATCGGGTATTTTCGGCCCATCCAAAATAAGGAAATAAAGAGTTCGCTACTTACAAATTGAAGATTCTTGTTGACTTCACCTTTGAAGTATTCTGCGTTGCTTCGTTGAATCCACCACGCTTTGTAGATTCCTGCAGTTTAATTCTGAAGCACATTTAATCCTCAAATCACTGTTGAATATGGCGGGTTGCACACTAACCATATGATCGGCCGTTCCCACAATGCTTCGGGAGAACAATCTTGACCTTCGAATGATTCAAACTTTTAATTTCACTAAAGTTCGTTTCTTCTTACACGGAACGTTATCAAATAATTAGAGTTCGCACACTTAACGTTGAAACTCCTCGACGTTAGTATCTTCTCGAACTGACGCAATAATTCATTGAACTTAATATTACTTCTTATAGTTCAATACTGCTAATTTAATTAATAATCTATTTAATTTATGGAACGTTTAGTTTTCTGTTATAATATAATATGGTATTTACTATCTTTAAATCAACAGGATCAAATTTCTATTATTCGCACTCTTGGAGAATAATTACACTTAAGCAGTTCTTTAACTCGGAGCGTACCACTTCGTCAAAAGGGTTCAGGCTTCTGCAACAACTCCGTTATTCAAAAATAGTTCAAATAAATATGACACGAATTTCCTATTTCACATATTACATTGGCTTCAATATTCCATAACTTCTTGAGGTGTGATTTCACTCTATTTTCTCTACTTATCTTTTCGACTATCGAAATCTTCTCGAAATAATTATTTAAATTATTTCTACTTAATGAACCGTCAATTTCAAAGTTCCTTCGGACGATTTATTTCTTCGTGTTCTAAACATATCTCTTGTTCGTGTCTTCGTCTGACCAAACTTTTCCTGTCCGGGATTTCAGGTTCAGTTTTAATCAACACCGCATTTGCGTCTATTGGAATTTCGTATTCGTCTTCATCCCCTTCCGTTGAACTTTAAGCTCTGTCCGCTTTGTCTTGAAAGGACTCAAATAGTCTCTTAGTTCGGTCCATCTCGAACTAAATATTAACGGCTTCGGGATCTGTCCATCCTCGACTACCCACACTTTCTCGTGTGTAATCCTGAATTCAACTGAACTCCTAACTCAATTATTACGTGTCATTCTTCTATGACGTCACTTCGGCTTCTCATCACACTTGCCAAAATTTACATATTTTAAATTTTCCATGGATCACTTCCATTTTAAATAATAAAAAAATTTCTTTCAAGCATTTTAATAAGCTAATTATATAAATAATTTCAACTTAAAATAATTAAATTATTTTAATTTAAATAAAGAGAAAATGTTGGTATTTGAAAGTTCTATCGAACGATGTATCACTTATTCCCAAACGCTTCAGCGTTTGCAAGATACTTTGCAAAAATGTGAATTTTCGGTGTTTGACGCCGACCCGCAATACAGCTGAGTTATCCGGAGAAGCCACAACGGGCTGGGAAATCGTATGTTCTTCGACGATCTTAATATTAATTTGCTAAATAAATAAAGTTTGTTTTTTAATGCTATATATGCAAGGGTTCCGGAGCGAAGCGACGGTACCCGGCTATAATTATTATATATTATAAAAATGTATATTATAAAAACGTTATTCTGTCTGTCATTCTGTAAGCAAAATGTTAAATTACAAATTACTAAAACATCGGAGCAATTGATTCAAGAATTTTGAGAAAACATGTTATTTATCATGAAGTTTGGTAATAAAACCTAATCCGTTTCGTTATCAAAAATGTGTTTGTGTTATCAAACACAAATATTAACATTTTAGATAAATATAAACCATCAAACACAAAGAAAGGTGAATTTACTGAAGAATTAGAGAATCTATTCATAAAAAATGAAAATATATTAAACAACTGTCCAACTATATAAATTGGCGACGTAAATATAGATCTTTTCGAAATGAATAAAAACAATGCATCACAGAAATACCTGAAACTTATGTGCAATAATGGTTTCAATAATTGTCTTTATGGAACAACAAGAAACAACTGTACAATTCATGGAAATACGAAAACAAATATAGATCATATTTTCGCCAATAAACGTATTATCGAAACACCAGGAATAATTCGTAAAGAACGAATCTCGGTTAATATGAGTTGAAAATGAGAAAATACAGATCCAATTTTATAATCTATAAAGAACTAATCAATGAGGTTAAGAAAACATAATTCATGAAAATCTACACAAATAAAAAGAAAATGTCCTGACTAACTCATTGACTCAGAGCCGGTGCTAGGAGGGTGCGGGGCCTCGGGCGAGATGAATTTTGCGGGGCCCAATCCTATTTTAACAACCAAAAAATAAAAAAAACGGAAATCTTAGTTTAACAACCAAACAAGAAAAAAAGCAACGATCCTTTTTTATCCTCTTTCTTCTAACCAGGCGCGGGGCCCCCCAAGCGCGGGGCCTTGGGCGGTCGCACTATTCGCCACCCCCTAACGCCGGCCCTGATTGACTCATCAACGCCCGCCCCAAACCCTTGGATCTAGAAAGCTGAAATTTTGCACAGAGGTTCCCTTTATGATGTAGACAAGGAATAAGACCGGATTTTTCGAAATTCCCAGGGGATAGGGAATAATCTGGCAAACTGAACATGAAGTGTGTGGCGGCAACCCCAGGTGTATTAACTGAGTTAAGCGGAGAAGGCCCAACGGGCTGGGAAGTCGTATATTCTTCGATCCCAATGTTAATTGCTAAATAAATAAATAAAATAAAAATTATTTGCTAAATAATAATTTTCAAATAGTTCCATGACTTTAATGATTCTAGAACCTTCAATTGAACTTTTGAAAGTGTCATTGCACATGTTGTCACAGACTTTTCTGTAAGCAAGTCTACATTTTCCATTTAAGAAAATATTTCAGGAAAGTCCATTTTCAAGTGATGTATAAATTGTTGGTAGATGAGTCGCATGAGCGCTTCGTATATACACTTATGTAAACGAATTCCACGATTGTACTGCTTACCTTGAGGACATTTTGGATGGATCCCTGTGCAATACATCCTATTTCCACTGCTATATCACCAAGCCCAGCATCACCAAATAGTTTACCAATGATAGAAAGTAAATTGCATATAATATGAAATCCACCCATCATTATGAAGACGTCTTTGAAGGTTTGTGGATGGCATCAAACAATTTCCATAGCTTTTGCAAAGATAGCTTGGTCTAGCACCAATGTAATCATTTCTAACTGAATTTGTGACCTGATCTGTAAACATTGTCTTAAAATGTTACGAACAGTTGACATGTCTGTTGCAGGCTTGTTTATACACGGTAAATATGCAACAGTATCACCTTTAATTGCAACATTGTTTCTTATCAGTATATTAAATCCTGTCCATGAACATACAGTCTGACATTGTTCATTGAGCAGTCTACTGGCTACCCAAAGTAAGTTCTTGCGTTGTATATCCTTATCATTTTCAATGCATTCATGTGGAAGTTCAACAATAGTTGCTGCAGTAGGGTTTTCCTTTTCCGGACAATGTAATCTTGTGCACACGGAATTGTCATCAACATACTCCGTTGCTTTCCTTTGATTACTTGTTTCCCTTGATTACTGTTATTACTACAGTAAAACCTCGTTAAGTCGTCACCCGGATAAGTCGTCACTCCGTTTAAGTCGTCGTTTTCCTTTGGACCCGACAAAGTCTCATAGACAATAATGTAAAATAATCCTCTTTTACTCGTCACCAAATTTAATTCTACTCCGGATAACTCGTCACCCTCAAAAATGGCGAAAAGCATCTTTATTCTAAATTTTGCCTGCTATCTTTTCAGTCCCGCCCCTTCACTCTAAGAAAGACTAGCCTTTATGGGGAATTTTCACATGGGAAATTCACTTGGGAAATTGCCTCGCCGCGACTCTTTGTCAAGCCGCGACTCTTTGTCAAGCCGCTACTCAATGTTTGTTTCTTGTTTTTCTTGGCCGCCACTGACTTGTGAGTGTGATTTCATTTTATAGCGAAAAAGCTCCGCTGTAAGGGCTATTTTTTATCTCGCAATTTCGTGGTTTCATTACATTTGTCAGGGAAACGAAAACTTACCTTGTTATCTTTTAAAAAAAAAAAAGACTTAATTGCACTTTTTGAAAAATCAAATGTTTCGAAAACAGCTTTTGCCAAAGAACATCATATTCCCAGGACTACTTTAAACGATATTCTTTCATCGAAACAAGTAATTGAAGAAGCTGACTGCAAAGACAAAAGCAAAAGAATGAGGAAATCGAAGTTTGACGAGATCGAGGAGGTTTTAGTTCGATGGCTAAAACATGCCAGATCGCAAAATGTGCCGATTTCAGCCGTGATTATCAAAGAAAAAGCCATTGAAATTGCTAAGGAGTTGAACATGGAAGATTTCGGCGGCAGCAATGGTTGGCTGGAATGTTTCAAAGACAGACATTGCCTTTCTTTTAAAACGATTTGCGGAGAAGCTGCAGCTGTTGATGGTGACGCTATAAAAGACTGGAAGAACAGTGTTCTCAAGGACATTTTATCTAGGTTTGATGCATCAAATATTTTTAATCTGGATGAAACAGGCTTATTTTACCGTCTTTTGCCTGATAAAATTCTGTCATTTAAGGGTGATAGTGCACTTCTGGAAAAGCAAGCAAACAACGCCTGATACTTCTGCTTGGAGCTAATATGAGTGGAAATGAGAAACTTAAACCACTTGTGATAGGCAAAAGCAAAAAGCCACGCTGCTTTAAAACGTTAGATCCCTGCCAGTTGAATATGAAGCAAATTCAAATGCATGGATGATTACAACGATTTGGGAAAGATATATTCGTAAACTGGATTCTCAGTTTTCGCATCAGAAAGGAAATGTTACCATCATTGTCGATAACTTTACCACCCACAATTATTTATTTCCAGTAATCAGCACCTTCATCAATCAATACTGTTGGATTATTTTTAAGCCAGTAAAAGAAAAGAAAATGTGGTAAGTATTCTTTTATTTTATTTTCCACTCATTTATTTGCATGTATTGATTTCTGAAAATCTTGTTTTTCTCACCGAATCCTATAGCAATTCATGAAAATATTGTAGTTCAGTAGTTTTTTTTTTTCCAAAAATGCCCACTCCGCTTAAGTCGTCAAAAATGTTCGGTCCCTTGAGTGACGACTTAACGAGGTTTTACTGTATATTTTAAAACATTAAAACAGCTCCTCTGCCCATCTTTAAATAAATACATAATCAATATACGAATAAATACCATGTATAATGAGGTATATATTTATGTTATTATTTTCTTAAAATTATGTTAAAAATATTAAAATATATTTAAAACTGTATGTTTTTCAACGCTACAACTTCTATCTGAAGTTTTTTCTACTGTAAGCAGTTATTTTCAACATTGATAACCCGTAATCCTTAAATTCATTATGTGCGAAATTTACAAACAGCGATTTACTACCAGTCAATTGTAGATTAATTTACTATTTATCATTTGCGGCTTCTGTTTTAGCTAATAATCTTAGATAAATGCCAACAATATACACGGTGAATGAATTAAAAAAAATTAAATCAAGTATTGAAAGTTATCTTTATATAGTTTTTGATTTTGAAATAATAAGTAATATTTAAAATCAAACTGAAAGATAGAAATTTGAAATAAGGCAACTTGTATTATATTTTTTTTTTGATATAATGTTTATGTTGTGAGATGGAAGCATATGAAGAACAATTGTAAAAGATGGTTATTTACGAATAATGATATGACAACCATTGTTGCAGCGGCGACAGTTGGTAAGAGGCAGAAAGAGCATCTCACTATTAATAATAAAACATTATTTGCAACAATAAAGAGAAATGGTTCTTGGACGGCATTAGCAATTAAATTATTAACGAAAGATAATAAACTATGGTTAACTCGAGTTAGTTAGTCGTTCCTTTTCATTCTGACATGTAGAATGAAGCTTAGGGTTAAAAAGAAATATTAAAATTTTTTGTATATTTTTTAATAATTTGCTGAGGTGAATTATTAAAGGCATAACTTGGAATCGGACGATTGACTAAATACGTCAATCATAACCAAGTGGTAATAGGCTTAAAGAAACATTTCCTACGGGATCAAGGATGCAAGTTCAACGTGGAACAACAGAGCCCAATGGAACGTTCCAGAACGGGAATGAAGTGCCGCATCGTAGATCTTTAAGATGAGAAGTTCCAGATAAGCTTTGGTAGGAGAAACATCAACTGTGAGTAATCTTTTTACTTTATTTATTCGGCAAAGACGCTGGCAGAAAAATGGAACATTATCATCGAATGATAAATATGTCATCGTGCGTAAGATTCTATTTCAATATAGCTAAAGAAGGATGTTAATAAGATATCTAACATAAAAGGAACTTACTCTAATAGTGTGTTTAGATAGTTTCATCAGTTAATAACTTTATATAAAGAAATAGTTGAAAAGAATAAGAATTTTGAAGAGAAAGATTTATCTTCATATTTCAGAACTGAATACAAGATAACTAAATAGTGGTTATAAAGTAATTAACCCGTAATTTTGAGGAACTATGTGCTATGTGATAATATTTATTTAGGGAAATCAGAAGGACTGATTCCTGATGTAATCATAAATATAAGAAGAAAGGAAAGTGTTAGAACTTCGTTAATGAACTTTGGAAATATGTTAGAAACTTAATTTATTTTAAATAATGGTACTTCTATAAAGTTATAGATGTGAAATATTACTGAGAACTATTAGAAATAGGATTCGATTACAAGATTCCACACTTTAAAGGAATTTAAGGAACTGGTTAATATAATTGAACGAATAGACAAAACAGATAGAAATTAACTGTTTATTTATTCAAGTATTTGAAAATAGATTTGTGTAATCAGTTGAACTTTACTGGTGATCAATTAAATGATGTTGAAAACATATGAGGGCTCTGCGTGATTAGCGTACTTTAATGATAATATAATTCTGAGATCAAATATTATTTTATGTCTTTTATTGTAATAATTTTACAAGTATAAAGTTTAACGTGCGTAATTTGTATTCTAAATAAATCACAACTCACACTAATTATCTTTAAAAAACTTTGTATTAAAAATAATAAAAATACAACCAGTTTCGGCCTCTTTTGGTCTTGTTCAAAGTAAATTGATAATGATAAGTTCCTATAATTTATACATAAAGCATATCGACTAAAGTGAGTGTGTGCAAATAATATAAGGTGACTTGTCTTCGCCTCCATCTGAATCTCCAATGAGGAACTTCCTATCATCTTCACCAATGACATCCAATAAAGATCCGACCAAAGGCAGCCGCTAATTTCCGGAAGCACGTGCATGAATTGTTTATATAAGGGGATATTTAACCGATCTGGAATGAGAAGAAACAGAAAACTTAAAAATAAAATACAATAATAAAAGTATACAAAACAAAATAATTGAGCTCTTCTTCAGCATGCAGATTATCCTGTTCCAAATAGATCAAGTTCTTTATATCTTTTATTATCCATGTCCTGTTCCAAATTACATTGGGACATATTTCTTTATGGATACATTATCATTAGAACACTGCTGGCTCTGTGTTACCATGCTGACTCATTCTTGTGAAATCTCCTTGAGCTTGTGTTAAAATAAGCAGTTCGCAGAAATTTACCGTGTGTCTATGAGGCTAGCATGTATCGCCATTAAGTATGTCCTATCGTCCTTCCTCCCTTCTCTCATCCGGCTCTCTACTATCTTATAAAGACATTTGTTTCCAGTCATTTTTATATCATAACACGTGTTAACATGTTTAATAAGCTGGAAATACTGTAGATGGAATGGTATCCAAAAATATTTTATTTCTTGTATATTCTTCCATTAATCGGAACCTGTAAACACATCCTAACGTGTATGTCACTAAAATATTGCGGATAACCATAATCACTTCGTAAACTTTGTACATTATTCATTTCCTGTCGGAATAACTCATTGGAACATATGTATATCTATGAAGCTGTAGATGTGACCAAGGCCAGCGTATTTCAGTTCCTTTGAAAGTATCTGCGCAAATTTTCCTTAGCCCTTTTATAGAGTTCTTAGGATAAATAGTTTCAATTATAACTAAACTACCGTTCTGGAGACTTGATCCCACACACAGTCGGGTGTCCTGATCCGGGATCACCTCTCCCAATGTGAAGGATGGATAGAAAACGAGAGTTTCAACGGACTCTCCAAAAAAGGCAAGAATTGGAGAGAGTTTTTCTTCAAAGGACAGAAAAGAGAATCAGGAGCAAACCACCTGTTAAAAAAAGGAGGTCTTGAGGAAACAGAAGACATGGGAGGATTCTTCTGATGAAGACAGTCATAGTCTTCTCAGCTCTGATCTGGATATTGAGGTTGTATCCGCAAAGCATAGAGAACATCGTCGCTGAAGAAATCACGAACTTTGACGTAGGACCGAATGATTTTATGGTTGTTCGGATAGCAACCAAACAGATGTTGAATCATTATGTCGGTCGATAGTTTTAGTTAGCGAAAAGATTCTACAGAAAGAGATTTAGTGGCGAAACTTCCGAGTCCTCTACATCATCAGTCTAATCTTTTTAGCAAATCTTTTTACTTTCACTGAGAGTCACAACGAATACTTGAGGTTGAGTATCTGAAGTCTGGTAAATAAACATTCGAGTTCGAGGGGATGGATGTGTGTTATTCATTTCCCTTTCAAAAGCATCCAGGAACTTGTATCTCTCCAGTATATCGCCAATATCTCGCCAGACATGCCACGGGATTATCCTTCACAGGAGGATTAGAAAGTAATGGAGAGACCTGATCTTGCGTGGACGAAATTGAAATAAGCGAATTTAAGTGCAATATTCAACTGTTTTCAAAGGCCAGCACTGCTCATTGATAAGTCGCATCAGATCTATCCTTTGCTACTAAGATGAAGTGGTTTGCACTGGCCGTTTGGCAGATTCTGATCTTGTGTTATTGCAGAAACAGTTACACCATCGTGTACAGTATGTTTATGTCAACCAAACACTAGCCCTACATCACGTCAGTTGTCGGTTTAATGTGTTGGGAAAATGTCTTTGCGAACACCAATAATGTCAAACCCCATTTCCAACCCAACGGATAACACTATATCAAATGACAACTTCTTATGTGACGTTCATGTACGTAACCACATACGACTCAGAATCCGTTTTATCATTTAATTTGGATCGTCAGTATTCGAAAAATGTTAACCTATACAAATCTTTTTTTTCTTTTATGTTCAACAGTCCTAGCAGTCTTGTGGCATACGGCGGCGCTGATGTTTTCGTATAATATGCGAAGGAGAGCATTCACAACTTAAACATCACGAACGAGGCTACAAATACTACATCTTCAGTCACAACATTAACATTAGTTTTCGTTACAGCCATTATTCCGATAACGGAAGAAATCAATAATTACATATCTGCCTAAACAATGACAACATACTACACTCGAAACATTTGAATAAAAGGAACAAACAACGTGAACCCGCCAGCTAGGATGCCAGGTGGTGGGCTCACCTGCTATCATTTCACATGCGCAGTTGCAGGACATGTTGTCCTCCGGAATCGCGACCGTTGGGTACTCGTATCGCCATAATTGTTTTTTTCGGACATGGGTGCATCACTAAAACGTGTTCTTTCTCCTCACCCCTACATCTTTTTTTTTTATATACACGAGTTTTGCAACTTTCTGTATACTTAATAGTTAATTGGATCCCTATTTCTAGATAATTGTATGATGGTTTAATGTAATTAATATTATTTAATTATAAAAATAATGTTAAATCAGTATATAACTTAATAAATAACGACTCTAGAAATTCACAGAAAAGTAGATTGAACCGACATCAACTTCTTATCGGAAATAAGGAAAGCATTTATATAATGATAAGACATTCCAAGCAATTGAACTTCAACTTAAATAGAACTTAAATAAATCGATAAAATCATGTAGAGAATTATCAATATACGATTCCAACCAAAAAACTATACCAACAAACTTCGCATTACATTAATTCATGATTTTCGAAGACTAATTTTTCATGACTGTGGGCCCGGTAACCGAGTGGGTAAGGGCGCTTGGCTGCGGGTTGGAGGTAGCGGGTTCGATTCCCGGCCTCGGCGGAGGACGGGAATTTTTCCACGCTTCTTTCTCCTCCAAACGGGCCCTAGGGTCTATCCAGCCCTCTATAGAATGGGTACCGGGTTTCTTTCCCGGGAGTTAAAGGCGGGCGAGCGACGGGCCGACCCCCCGTCCTCAACTTTGTCCCGTAGGTTCTGAACACTGGAGCCTACCCTCCAGTTGCATTGCGCGGTCCTCTGGGCCTGATCGCAACTTTAACTTAATTTTTCATGACTGATATATATATTAATAACCAGCGGTGATGATCTATCTCTATGCAAAATGTGGCCCAAAAACATATGAAAAATAAATTATAGTAATCTAGAAAACCTTGCCTCTAATTACAACCAAGAAGTGAAAATGGTATCATTTGCGCAAGGTTTCTTTACAAATAACATGTATTAAGTGTGTTTCCAATGGCAGAAATACTCCTCATAAAAGAATTTACGATCTCTGGTTCTAGACAATAAGGAAAGTTGTAAATAAAAATTATTCTGACACGTCGGCTTAAGCTACTATTCGTAAACATCTCAAGTACTGTATAATTAAGTGAACGGAAGATTTGAAGCTGAAGGTAAACTAGCTACTGCAAGTGAAAAGATAAAACATTTTATTTACTTCATTTGAAAATTACTACTGAAAATTAATTTCTTAATATTATTCTAATCTAAACTTAGGACTGATGAACTTAAAGTATTTTTGATTTTACAGTGAATTTCATTTTTATTTACCACTCAAATTTTCAGAATTTTAAGTTATAAATTTGATTAAAAAATAAATTTTAAATTAAATTAAAAATAATGTGAAATTCATATACTTACTTTTATAACTAGGTTGTGGCTTTTGTATTAATAAGAATGATAAGAAATTGTAATCAGAGTAATTTTCAAATGAGTAACTGAAATGCACTACTCCACTATAACTTTAATATTTTTTTAAATAGTTGGTAAATTAAAAACATATATGCATTAAAATCACATAATTGATAATTGATTAGGCCTATATTATTATTATTATAATCACTTTTGCAATTACTTTAAACGGTTATTGTTTTATTAGTATTAACCAATCTATCAGAAAGATTTTGAAATTCTTCCAGCTATGAAGTTTACGAAGTGGTACAACTCAAGAAATAATAATAATAAGTAGTACCAATATACTGTACAGTGGCGTATATAGAATATATTTTCGGGGGGGGGGGGGGGAACTTATAATATAATAAAGTAGACCCCCCATGGAAACCTATCTGTTCAACAAAAAAAAAACGATGGAAACCT
>JAFIDM010010028.1:61949741-61961168 GCA_023159025.1 Thereuonema tuberculata | reverse complement strand
GGAAGAGAAATACTAAAACATTCCAACAGCTGGAGGCATCTGAATATGAGCCCTTTAGCTCAGTACGACACCAATGCTTTTGGAAAATGTGTAAATCCTCATCACCATGCGTGTGAAGACAAATTTGCAACTGATGGCAATTTGCAGTTTTTTATGCCTTGATTAATACTATACGCATTCAATGACATGTAAATTTCAGGAATTTAAGAGGCCTGGAATATAACTAAAACATTAAATAATTTACCAGTATTTACAGTCAGTATTCAAACAAAAATCAAAATATGTAATGTTATTACGTAGAAGGAAGTATATTCTTCATACAACTTTTAACACTGAAAAAATATTTTACTTATTTATACAATCTAGATCAGCTAATATAAAGAATGTTATTTTACGATTATAAATGAATCACTGACAAGTGGCCTTATTCTAGTTTTTAAATTGCTTTTAATTTGTTATTAACTTATGTAAAAATTTTAGAAAAAATAAATCACTGTTAATACTTATTTACCTTTTTCGTCTAATTGTTTGGTAGACAATTACGTAAATTGTGCAAAGATAATTAAAAAAAACTTAATGAATATGATCATACTTATATTCTGACTTCATCATACTCGGTGTACTGTATGTTTCTGTATGTATATTTTTCATTATGAGTATTAAGATTTAATAACTATAATGTTTTTTAAATAAGTTACTGTTACAATGTTATAATAAAATATTTAATTATGGAAGTTGTTGCAGTTTACTTTTGTCTGATAGTAAGAGAAACAAACTACGAAATTATGAATTCATAGCTGATTCCTAATAATAAGTTAGGCTGGACACTACATAAAATTAAAACTATTCTGGTATTTAAACGAGCATGGAACCACGCTTTCTCAATTTCAAAAAATCAAATGTATGATATGAATTCTCTAGTCATTTTCAGTCCTTAATAGCCTCAGGACCGAGACCTCGCTGTTTACTGGTGACTGCTGCTAACTGATGATCGCCAAAGAGTGTGAAACAGCTGTTCTAGGATGTCACTTAGTAAACACTTGGTCTCAGCCGTTATTGTTTATTAATAATTCAATGCGCAGGTTGAATTTTCTATGCTTTAAAACAACTCATTGAGTGCGGTGAACGGCTGGCACATGAATTTTCTCGCTAATATTTTATTAGTGAATTCTATATAGTCCAGTCAATGAATGATTATAGAGCGCATGGAGGGGGCAGAATTTTTTACTTCAGGGATGGGTTTGGGGTTCGTGGGAGGTAAACATCCCGACCCTCAGAGGTGAGCCGAAGGGGTGGGGGCGTCCTGAAGGTCGTAAATTTTGCGATTTTTTTGGTTTTTCCCTTAAAATTCGAAAACTATAGATTCTAGAGAAAAAAGTATTCTGACCTGTTTGTAAGCTGATAAAATATCTGACATTTTTTACTGCGACAAAAATTTTCTATCTTCAACCGTTATCGAAATATCAGCTTCTGAAAATCACCTGTTTCCGGAAAACGATGTTTCTGATCACATGGTTCGTCATACTCAGCTCTTTAACACCTCAAATCTGCTAACATGCTACAAAACTACAACCAAGAGGTTTACAGTTGCTGCATAATTATACATTTTAGATGCACAGTTATAGCTGAAATTATGGATTTGAAGATGTTGTGTTGTAATGTGATTAGTGTAATGCTGGAAATCAAAAATTACCTTTTATTGCATCCATTTGGCATGTTTTATCTATTTATTTCTGTAAGTTGCTGCATTTGGTATAATAATCAGTTGGTACACTTCAAATAGTGGAAAAAGGCAGGTATTTCTATAAAACAACATAACATATGGTTTGAACTACGTCTAATTACACAAAAAACATCAACAGAACGTAAAAAGTACAACAAAACGAAAAACATCTGTGAAATAAAAACGACCGTCAATGTTGGGAGTGGGTAGTTATCCATGGAGACTCACTCAACATCACCCAGAAGAGGAAAATGATTCCTGTAAGGTAACTGCAACTGGATCGAATTCTTCCTCCACCTCCTCCTCGTTGATGGGGACCCCCGTTAAGGCAGTTGCCCTGGCAGTTGTAGCATGCTGCAGAACAATTCAACGATGCCCTTTTGCAGCTGCATCTTCCAGAGTCGCATTCCTTTTTACATCGACAAAATATGATTTCTAAAATTTCGTCGGGTGCAGCATTTTTGTCGCAGAACCTAGGCACCAGCTCACCATTTTTCTTCTCCCAGCCAGGTATTCCTTCACCCCGCACATGTGGGGCCAGTACCGTTCCCATCCACTTTTGTATTTGATAGTACACACTTTAGGAGTGGTACTTCGTGGCCCCTTCAGTTGGTGGGAGTATAGAAATGTCCAGATTGATCGAAGAAGCTGATTTTATAAATGCTCGATACCTATACGCATCTAAGGACGACTCCTTAGATGGAGTACCATACCATCTGAGTATGCAATTATTTCCGGCTCTTTCGATCTCGGATGGTGTCGACGAAGGGCTGGAAAACACCTCAGCTGCTTCCTTTATTAATTTGTCCTTCTGGTATAATTTAGCAAACTTGATTTTGATTTTTCTGAAGACTGCCTGTGATATTTGTGGTATCACAGCCTGTGAACCTAATGCAGAAAGAGAACGTGAAACTAATGCCCGAGCTGCTGCAGCAATTGAGAAGAGTATGTTGCTGTGCGTACCTTTCCTCTGCCAGGTTTCACCAGAATTACGTCACGATCGGGAGGGGGTTTTCGCCAGCAACAGGACTGCCAAGTCCACATCTTCGCCTGTTACAGCCACTGAAGAGTTTACTGATTTTTTCAATGGCTGCAGATATAATGCTCACATAAGCGTCATCCTCTGCTTGAATGGTGTTAATGTCATTTTCCTCCAGTTTTTTCATCAGTAGCTTGATAAGAAGGTTCTTGTTGTTGGCGTTCGAAAGGAAGATTTCTTGCTTCACTCTGATTTCAGTTTCCGTAGTAAACTGAATATCCACGCACCGTTTGAGTCGATACCTACGATTGTGTTCCGACACTTAGTATCAAAAATATCTAGCTATCAAAAACTACAGTACAACTTCTTCCCAGATAGTACAGTGCAACTTCTTTACAAATCGTACGTATTCATCACAAATAGATGATATTGTGTTACTACCGTGTTGCCAAACGATCTTGTGGATAAGGAATCCCCCATCAACAACTATCGCATGGTTGCTGAATTGAACATCTCTTTCGGTTGTTGCACAGAGACTGCAAAAGTTTGCCTCGTTACTTTTTCTCATTTCACCGTCCTTGAAGAAAGCCATAGGGTACGGGGTCAACTCATACCCGTATAATTCTTTAGATCATCGTCGATTTCTTGCTTATGCAAATGCGTTGAAACAGTAGATAGGGATTGACTGCAATTTTATTATTGTTTATTGTGATTGATGAACTCATAGAAGAAAGAGGAAGTGCTTGGTTTTTTCATGATAATTTTATATTTGAAAATGGCCCATTTTCCATTTTAGACATTGCATTCTTCCCAACTGTAAGAGCATCATAACAGGAGATTGTAGCATCTTCTATAATCCCTGTTGCAATTCCGAAATGGATGCAATAAAATATAGCTACTGATTTCCAGCATTAAAACCTATCACATTACAACACAATATCTTGAAATCCATAATTTCAGCTATTACTGTGCATCTTAGTTAAAGTTGAAGTATCCCTCTATAAGCCTACACAGGCTTTTGGGGTCGCGGGAGATCAGGCTCCCAGCGTTTCAAGACCAACGGGACGAAGTTGAGGTCGGGTGGTCAACCCGACGCCCGCCCATTGTGCATCTAGAATGTATAATTATGCAGCAAATGTAATCCTCTTCATTTGATTTGGTTGTAGATTGTAGCATGTTAGCAGATTTGAGGTGTTAAAGAGCAGAGTATGATGAACCATGTGATCAGAAACATCGTTTTCCGGAAAAAGGTGATTTTCAGAAGCTGATATTTCGAGAACGGTTGAAGATAAAAAATTTTTGTCGGAGTAAAAATTGTCAGAAATTTTGTCACCTTTCAAGCAGGTCAGAATACGTTTTTCTCCAGAACTTAAAGTTATCGAGTTTTAAGGGAAAAACCAAAAAATCGCAAAATTTACGGCCTTCCGAACGCCCCCACCCCTTCGGCTCACCTCTGAGGGTCGGGTACGTTTGGGATTTTTACCTCCCACGAACCCCAAATCCATCCCTGAAGTCAAAAATTCTGCCCCCCTCCATGCTCTCTACACCCCTTTTTGAGCATTCTTTGACTGGACTAATATAGTTGATTTTAGCTTTTGAAGTGCCACTGCGATTCCGATGATTATTAACAATAGCCAGAGTACCGAGAACTCGCTTTAGTGATGACTGTTCCTAGGTGATGATCGCTAAACAACTTGAAACAGCTGTTCTAGGATGTCACTTAGTAAACACTTGGTCTCGCCCATGTTGTTTTCAAAAATAATTTATTTTTAGATATAATCCTGCTTTATAATCCAATTACATCTAAACAATAATTCCATAAAAACAATAAAATATAAATAATATTTTTTAATTATAATTTATTATTAAAAATCTACAGTCTGTAGCTAATCAATTAATAGTTATAAAATTATTATTGTTTTACAATTATTAATTCTAAAATTAACAGTTTAACAATTGCATAAACAATTTTAAAACTTTTATATTCAAAAATAAAATAAAAAATTAATATTATTATATAAAAGTTTCAGATCCTGGGTTTCCCCAGCAAAGACAACATGGCGGGTCAAGAACGGAAGCATATAGTGTGCAAGAAGGATTAGCGATGTGTCGTTGTGTCCATAAATTTGTATTATTATTATTATTATTATTATTATGACGTAAAAGTTTCAAACCACGGGTTTCCCCAGCAAAGACAATATGGCAGGTCAAAAAAAAAAAGTGAAAGAATATTTAGGGATGTACGGTTGTGTGTCCATAAATTTCCTAACTATGCGTGTTGTGTTGAGTATCACAGCCTTCTGGAGATGTGCGTAAGTGTTTTTATGAAGTCCTAGTGTGCTGAGGCCGTGGTGCAATATGTGAGGCACCAGACCAGTGGCGGACAGGACGATGGGTACAACACGTACTCGGTTCTGCCTCCACTGCTTTTGGAGCTCGTGTGCTAGATCGGTGTATTTATTGATCTTGTCTGCGTGAGTTTTTTGCAGGTTCTTGCTGAAAGGCACTGCAATATCAATGAGATAGGTCTGTTTGTTGACCTTATCAACAAGTGTGATGTCAGGTCTGGTTTGATATATAGTTTTGTCTGTGTGAATGGGGTGGTCCCAGTACAGCTGATGTGAGGGTGACTCTAGTACGCTTTGTGGTGTGTGCTTGTAGTATGGGACCGTGTTCTGAATAAGTGAGTGTTTGTATGCTAGCTGTTGATGAACGATCGACGCTACCTGATTGTGTCGGTGGAGGTAGTCTGTTTGGGACAGAAGGGGACAGCCTGATACGGAAGCCCAAGTACTTGTAAGTCTCTCCCTCTTCCATGGATTGGATGGCCAACCCATGGTCCAGTTCAAAATCTTCCAAATTCGAAGTCTTCCCGCGTGTTATACGTAGCTTCCGGCATTTGTCGATTCCAAATTCCATTCCAATATCTTTGGTGAACTGTGTTGTGACTTGTAGTAAGTTAGTAAGTTGTGCGTTGTTTGTGGCGTAGAGTTTAATATCATCCATGTAGAGTAAGTGTGTGATTTTGTATGATGTCACAGTGCCTGAGGTAAGCCTATAACCGTGTTTTGTGTTGTCTAGCATGTGGCTCAGTGGATTCACGGCGAGGGAGAACCAATAAGGGCTCAAGGAGTCTCCATTGAAAATACCTCTCCTTATGGGAATGGGATCTGTAGTGATGGAGGTGTTGGAGGTGCGTATGTGTAATGTTGTGTTCTTACTCTTCATCGTGGTATCTAAGAATGTCGTGATCTTGGGGTGTATTTTGTAGATGTGAAGAGTGTGTAGGAGCCAGGAATGAGGAAGAGAATCAAATGCCTTCTTGTAGTCGATGTATGCGATATGTAAGTTCCTATTCTTCGCGATTACAGAGTCAATAAGGAGCTGCTCCTTACAACCCTGGGAATTCCTGCGACGGCCCTTCTGCTGTTCGGAAAGAATGTTATGTGCCTCGATGTGTATGTAGATCTTGTCTGCGAGGCAGGAGATGAGGAGTTTGTAAAATGTGGGGATGCAAGTGATTGGACGGTAGTTAGCAGGGTGTGCTGCTTCAGTGTTCTTGCTCTGTAGGTATGTGACACCCTGTGTTAGGAAACGAGGCGTTTGTTCGGGGTGTTGGATTATGTCAATGAGTGTAAGCGCTAGCTTCCCATGCTGGGACGTGAACTTCTTGATCCATAAGTTCTGGATGCCGTCTGCACCAGGAGCCTTCCAGTTGTGTGCATGTTTTAGTGCTGTCTGTATGTCTGCGAGAGTAATCTCATGGAAGGACATGAAGGATAAGCGTTCTGTGAGTTGTTGTTCCTCTGTGATCCATGATGCTTTATCATTGTGGGGGATAGGGTTTGACCACAGAGAGGACCAGTATTCATGTAATGCCTCGCTGGTGGGAGTGTTTGTATTAGTTGTAGTAGAGGAAGATGTAAGGGATCTGTAGAATTTTTTTCTCATTGTATTGGAAAGTGTTGTTCTGTTGTTTGCGCAGAGTGCACTGTTTGTATCTTTGGAATCTTTTTGTAAGTGCAACGAGTTTTTGTTTTAGTGTGTCGAGATGTTCCTGAACCTGGTTATGATGGTTTGAATGTGAAGGGCGAGTATTTATGTTCTTGACTATCTTTCTAACCTGGACATAAGTTTCTTTGTTTTGTTTCCTGCACAGTATTGAGTGAGCCTGGATATGTCTCTTTTTTTTTTCCCTTCTTTTCTCTGGCAAGCTAAGTCGTTTCGTATGTACAATCTCCATCTCTGATTGGCACACCGCCAGATTGTTCGACAATCGTAGAACTTGCAAGGAAGTGGTAGAGGGTGTTGGGGGTTAGACATTCCCGTTTGACCCTTACGACACCGAAAACCAACCTTGGCAATTGTCATCTGATGAAATTATCTTGCTTGGTTTAAAACGATTTAATATTTAGCAAAAAAAAAGGAATTAAAATCGTCGAAGTTAAAACCATAACATGAAACTCCAAGACTGCTAAGTAACGCAATACTGATATAAAATCACAAATTAATTTACACAAATGAGAAAGAAATGTAGCTTCAATAAATTCTAATTCTGAACATAATTATGAAATAACTTACGAATGTAGTCCTCCACAATCCTGAATAATCCGAAACTATCCCATACTCAAATATTGCTATTTTATTCCCTATAAAAAAGGGGAAATATAGATCTTTCAAATACTCATGTTTTAAAGATATTTTTATTCTTAAAGGAGCTGAAATGACAAGAAACCAGCTCATAGGTTTTACCATATTTAGAAACTTAATCACAAGATCTTTTGGTTGGAACAGAAATACTGCATGTACAATCGCTTTTCAAAATAAAAGGTTTAATGGTTTTGCATTTACAAATATAAGGCTCAATTTCCACAAGCTTGAAGACTGAAATGACTCAAATAAGTCAACAGCTTTAAAAGCCATACCTCCAGTGATCTTCAATTGTATTGTAATAGGTCATTACGTTTGCTACTAAAAGAATGTTATTATAACTGACAGCATTATTTTTCTTGCCAGAAGAAGTTTTTTTATCATTTTAATGCTCTAGAAACTTAAAGAAAAGCAAGAAAATGGCACGGTTTCAATAATTACAAACATTTTGCACGCTGTTTATTCACTGTAAGTATATAGGGACTTAGGGTAGCCACTGATATGTTCCCAGGATACAATGTACTGTGTTTAATTTGGCTTTTTTTTCCCATTCGGATAACAATAAAACAATAAACAACGTCTACCACTTATATACAAATACATTACAGGAAACTACAATGGCGTCCATTAGAAGGACATTTTACAAGGCGCAGAGATAAAGTTAAAACAAGAATATAGAAAAAAAAATTGAAAATGGATATGATACTGTTGATTTAGAGAATGTTACTCAAGGCAACAAATTGCACAAAACGGAAAATAAAAATAATTAGGAGGAGTATGGTTTCTGGTATTCTCACGATTTATTTTTTTTTTCTTTCAGAACTAAATTTACAAAATTCGAAGGAGCTGGATTAATGGGCTCTGGCCTAAGGCCAATCACACGAGTCGTGGTATCTGACCGTAAGGACCTCTAACGACAACCTTCGAAATTGATTAGCAATTAGCTGATTTTGAAATGGAATTTGAATTTCAATAAGTTACAGTCCCTTTTAGATTGAAGCTTTGGCTTGCTTCCATTTTACAGAAGCTATTAATTTCATCTTACAGACTAATTTCTTGTAAATAAATGGGATTCTAAATTTATGCCTTGTCATTTAGAATTGAATTTTCATATAGCTTCGAGACACAGTGTCTCATTTTTCACAAAGTGTATTTCAAAAAACAAATCAAATATTGAAAACTTGATGCAAATTGAAGGGATAGTGATTTTTACTTACATCTGTAAAGATCAGAATTCTAAAAAAATTATATACATAAAAATATTAGTAGCTTTAATAAATGGAGTATAAATAAATGAGTATTAAGGTAACTATAGCGGCGACTACTCCGACTGCCACTAAGCCCTCGATCGCTTGTTGCCGCGCGTCAGCGAAATAGCAAGACAGGTCATCCGCACTCAGTTCCGCAAGGTTGCGGAGCCGAACACGGACAGGACCTCCACACGTGGCAACAGGAGCGCCGTCGTAGGTGCGTGACAGGTTTCTCGATTGCAGAAGATTGCGCAGCCATAGAAGACTGCAGTTGCACTCGAGTGGGTTGTCGCGCAAATCGACACTTTCGAGTTCGTCCCAGGCGAGTAGCTCTTCGCCGAAGGATACGAATGCGTCCCCGCGGAGAGACAAATGACGCAAGTGGGGAACGCCGTCAAACACCCCGGCCTCGAGCACGGCGAGTTTAGGGTTGTGCGTCAAACGGATCGTATCCAGGTCGGGGTTGCTGGCAAACGCGAGCCGACGAACGGTGGTGAGTCGCGGTGCGGCGCTCACCTCCAGCACGCAGAGGTTCCGAAGGCCCCTCAGCGTATGTGCCCCAAGTTCGTCAAAGGGGTTCTGACCGAGGGACAGCTCTTCAAGGCGAGTGAGCGATTGCAGTGCCCCCGTAGGCGGTTGGCCGAGTAGGTTCTCGTGCAGGCGGAGAACACGCAAGTTCTCCAACCCCTGGAACGCGTTCTCGGATATTTCGCGCAAACTGCACCCATCCAGAGCCAACCTCTCTAAAGAGGACAAAGGCTCAAAGGAAGCCGAGACTAAAGTACCAAAGGTATTGATACCCAAATCTAAATACGAGAGACGGGACAGAGGGGCGAAGGAGTCTGTCGGAACTTGCTTCAGTCGGTTATCCCTCAAACGCAGAGTTCGGAGTGAATCTAGACCACGGAACGCCTCAGTTGCTATGGAGGCAATGCGGTTGGCGGACAGGTCCAGCTCCTCGACGGCGTTCAGATGCACGAAAGCCCTGTCCGGAAGGGCGTCCAAGATGTTGTCGTTCAGTTCGAGTACCTGCAAGCCTCGCAGCCCTCGGAACGTGCCATCCATTACACCGGAGATTTGGTTACGTCCCAGACGGAGCACACGCAACTGCTGCTGGGCCTCGAACGCATCCGAGTCGATGGTGACCAACTGGTTATGCGACAGATCCAGGTACTCGAGGTCCTTGTAGAAGCCCAACGCGGCGATAATAGTCTTTATATGACCGTGCGTCAGGAAAAGCTGTTTGACGCCCGGGTTGAGCGTGATGGGAATCATGTCCAGATTAGTGTTGTTGCAGGTCACGACGAGTGTCTCGTCATTGCAAACACAGCGCGGTGGACATATGGCGCCGGCACCTTTAGCCCACCACCACCAGCACCACCAGACGAGCAACAGCGATCGTCTCATGGTCCGCTATCTGTCTTACTTCGAAACGGAATGCACTATAAAGAGAAAGAAAAAAAAACATGAGTAATGTATACAAATAAAACAAATAAACATTAACAGTATTTAAATTACAGTGAAATTATTAGCTACAAAAATGTTAATCATAAGCCTATTAAAATTATTATCTTTTATTTAAGCCTATTTTTCTAAGAAAGGTAGTCTCATAAAATCAATCAGTCTTCCTGTCTACCTCCTGTTTTTTTTTTTTGTTTTTTTTTTTTTGAATCGCTGGATAGATTTTCGTGAAACTTGGTGAGCCTATTTATGGACTAGAGATGACCTAACTTTTATTTGAAATTTTTTCCAAGTGGGTCGTTATTGAGAAATTAGCGCGAAGGATGACAAAAATTCCCATAAACAGCAAAAGAAATGGTGACGTATAGCAATGAGCATTAATGCACGATTTGATATGAATAAAGTTAATCAGATTTAAGCCAATGAAGTAAATAATATTTAATATTTAATTTTTCCAATTCTTCTATTCTTCTATTTCTATTATAATCATTCTACTATTATAAAGCTGAAGAGTTTGTGTGTTTGAACGCGCTAATCTCAGGAACTATCAGTCTGATTTGAAAAATTCTTTTTGCGTTAGAGAGCCCGTTTATTGAGGAAGGTTATAGGCTATATAACATTACTACGACCAATAGGAGCTGAGCAGTAAACATATACGTCAACCAACGGGTTGTGGCGGCGACGACGGGACGGCCAACCTGAACGACGAGAACCGAACATTATCGAGAAGCCGCCCCGTCGAGAAGCAAAGATTACCGAGAAGGGCCGAATTTAACACGGATGAAACCGGGGCACAGCTCGTTTAAAAATAATGTATTGGCTTCTATCCTTTCGAAAACTTAAAAAAAAAATAATACTCTCACAACCGACGTTTAACTTTGAAACTCTATAATAAAGTTAAAACTCTTTAATAATGACAGCGTTATGTTTTTTTGTGTTTCTCTATAAGTTTCATTAGAGTTGCGAAGGGTTCCAGTTAATACCAGAACCAAATGAATCAGCTTTATTGTGTTTGTATTTGCATATGTTGATTCTTCCTCACTACTCCATTCTCTAACGATTTCGACAAATGTTGATGCATGCTTTCTGACTTATAACGGCTCTCATTACGCAATGTTGACGTTACTTCATATCATCCTGAATCATATCATATATAAATTTGTTTTTCTCATTAATATAAATATGTTTATTCCTATACGTGTTCTTGATGTTCTTGAATGCAGCTTTGATTATAGAATTTAAAAATCTTACAGTCTTGTATATGGAATTGAATATCATCTTCAGTTTTTTTACTACATAGAAAGTTCCTAGATTATACATTGAAAAATGGATTTTATGAAGCAGGTTATATAATAATGATGAAT
>JAFIDM010010028.1:61891618-61949731 GCA_023159025.1 Thereuonema tuberculata | reverse complement strand
GTATGCAAACTCTAAAAAATATCAATTGTGATAACAAAAATTAACATCAATTTCTAATTAAACAATCAAATTATATTGTTAATAATTTAACACATCAAATGTTGCTATTTTTTAAACATCAATTTTTATACATTTTTAATAATGTAATTTTCCAAAATTACACATCAAATGTTGCTATTTTTTTAAGATCAATTTTTATACATTTTAATAATGTAATTTTCCTAAATTTTTCTTAATTTTAAGTCAGTTTTTTTACATCCTTGTCCATGATATGTCCCTTTTTGCAAACAATGGTTACCGATGTCAGAAATCTCCAAGTTTTTATTTTTTAGGGCTCTTCCGTGTTCTAAAACCCGTTCTGCTGGGGTCCTTTTAGTCTCCCCCTAAATAAAATTTACCGCAAGTTTTATAATCAATTTTGTATATTAACCCATTTCATTCTGATTTTCATGATGATTTTTTTGCAAAGTAAATTTTTTGTTTTATTTTTATATTTGAAACCAATATTAATACTGAAAGACTTGCATATTTTTTTTAACAATAAAATACTTTCATTGAGATAGGGGATGTAAATTTTGTTTTCATATTTATTAATTTATTTGATTTTGAACATATTGCAGCATCTAATTTGGTCTTTTATAAACTTATCTGAATAATTATTTTTCTTTAAAAGGACATGTCATGTCATTTATTTTTTCTTTGTAAATAACTTCCTTACTGGTGTTTCTATCTAATCTTCTTAAGTAATTTTCTAAAATATTCTTTTTGATATGAATTCTATGACCTGAATAATAATTTAAAATATGATCACTTTTGTAATTTGAATGATAATTTTTTTGTTATTTTTTTACCAATTTAATAGCTATAATTTAATCTATAATTCTATAAGTTCCCTAAAAAATTTTTCATCCAAATTATGTTATAGTAAATACTCCTTATTATTAAGTACATGTTTGTCTTAGAGAACTTATAGAATTTGTCATCTATAATACATACTTTAAGCATGATAAAAAATTTTCAAGCAAACTATGGAATCTCCAATTTCTGATACTTTATGTAATTTGTATTTAAATTATTTTGATAAGAATTTGTTACATGAACAGAGCTACAAACAAAATTTTTAATATTTCAGATATGTTGATGACATTTTGATCATATGGTTGGTACCATATTTTTTGAAAATTTAAATAAAAGTAATAATGATTTAAAGTTTAAAAAAAAAAATTAGAATTAAAGAATGAATTGAAATTTTTAGATATTAAATTGGTAAAAAGTAACAAAAAAGTTATCATGGAGCATTACAAAAAGGATTATCAAAGTGATCATATTTTAAATTATTATTCAGGTCATAGAATTCATATCAAAAAGAATATTTTAGAAAATTACATAAAAAGATTAGATAGAAACACCAATAAGGAAGTTACTTACAAAGAAAAAATAAATGACATGACTGTTCTTTTCAAGAAAAATAATTATTCAGATAAGTTTGTAAAAGACCAAATTAGATGCTGCAATATGTTCAAAACCAAAGAAATTAATAAATTTGAAAACAAAATTTTCATCCCCTATCTCAATCAAAATAGTTTATTGTTAAAAAAATTATGCAAGTCTTTCAACATTAATATTGGTTCCAGATACAAAAATAAAATTAAAAATTTACTTTGCAAAAAAATTAATCATCATGAAAATCAGAATGAAATGGGTTTAATATACAAAATTGATTATAAAACTTGCGATAAATTTTATATAGGGGAGACTAAAAAAACCTTAGCAGAACGGATTTCTGAACATGGAAGAGCCCTAAAAAATAAAAACTTGGAGATTTCTGACATCGGTAACCATTGTTTGCAAAAAAGGACATATCATGGATGTAAAAAAACTGACTTAAAATTAAGAAAAATTTTGAAAAGTTGCATTATTAAAAATTCTAAAAGTAAAAATTTTAATAGATACGAAGGAGCCTTCGTAGATCCAAATACTATTATGTTAATAAAGAATTTTATAAAAATTGATGTTAAAAAAATAGCAACATAAAATGATGTGCTAAATTATTAAGAATATAATTTGTTACACGATGGAGACAGTGAACCCTCAAAAACTAAAAGCAAGAAAATAAAAAAACAAGAATAAAATGTGGGCAAGAATCCAAATCCTTGGGCATCTCTCAGGCTACCATAAAAGGTATTTGACCACAAAAAAAAATATATAAATAAAAAAATAATAAACCCTCTGATAGGTAAAGAAAAGCAATTGAATAATTTGATTACTTAATTAGAAATTGATGTTAATGTTTGTTATCAGAATTGAAATTTTTTTGAGTTTGCATACCTTTGTAGCAACAATTAAATTTGTTGATATTTCATGCCTTTAAACTTTGTTATGTTCTTCTACCCGTTTTTTGTTTGTTAATTTTATTCTAATATTTGTATTCTGGCTTGGTAATGGGAAGATGTACGTTTCCCAAAAATTTGCTTCCAGTATTTAAATAAATCTTTTTAAATACTAGTGTGATGAGTTGAAGTTTTTATTTTTGTCTAATTAACTTCAGATGGAAAGAAGGAAGATTATTGAAGAAGTAGGTCAAATACTATTGAGGATGGCTACATTTTATTTTTCATCTATGTGGTTCAACCGGAAGTCACGTGACGTAAGGTCAAGTTCTAAACCGTTCATTTTAGATGACCAAAACGTAAAGCTATTTGTTGTTCCTTTCATTGAGATGAACTTTACAGGTCGAGATCAAAGATCACGTGACTGAGAAAATGACCTCAAAATCCAAGGTCACGTGATAACTAAAAATTTTACTTGACAGGTTTGCTAGTTTGAAAAAACTGTTACTCATATTCATAAAGTAAATAGAACATTTATATTATCACTCATTATAGTATTTTTCAGAGGTTTAAGGAAAGCCAGCGCCATTTTCAGCTTTCAAGAGCCTGCAGTTCCTAGGATCAGAAATCACCTTCACAATTCAAGATGGAACTTCATATCGACTTACGTATATTGCGTCATATTTCAGATTACAATCTTAATTCCAGTTACATAATTATCTTTAATATTCTTAAGTTCTCTTTCTGTCTGTTATAATTTTCATGAAGAAATATTGATGCCTAATTAGCTTGTAATTACCGAAGAATATAATAATTTGGTTCAAAATTTGTTAGGCTACTGAACAATTTCTGCTTAAGAATCAGCACTTAAGGAAAAAAGAGGGGTTAAGTTTAGCCTAGATTAGATTAGTTAATTTTCATAGACTGTCTCTTATATATTTTTCTTATCTATTAGATTTTTGATATAAAGTTCGTTCTTAATTTCTTCATTACTTCGTTTAAAATATCGATATACACTATTTTCAGAGTAACTCTCTAAAAATATTATACAAATCTACGAATAATTTGAAAATAATTTACTAATAGAAATACCAGTAAAACATGAGGGGAAGTTCAAGAAAACGTAATTGCTATCGTATGTAAGGAAAATATTTGAATAATGATTAGAGATTCGAAGCAATTGAATCTAATTCTTCTTTAATATAAAACGACAGGCACGACGAGGCTGCGATGATCTAATTTCGTTGCGAATGTGACACAAAATTCGAAAAATATGAAAAATAAACAATATTATTCATATAAAACCAGAACCAGATTAAATTAACAACTTCCTTAAAGTTCTCTTTTAATTTAGTACACTATCGTCAATGTATCGTCAACGTTAGGGTTCCACTATCGGCAGAGAGTTGTGGACCACTATTAAAAAGGTAAGGTGTACACAGTATATCACACAATTCATGGGAGTTCATACCGTGGTGTTACTGTAGTAATCCGATGGAAAGCAGGACCTGCACTTTACTAGACAAGTGTCTCTCTTACGTACATCAGTGAATTACGAGCTCCTACAAAGTTTTATGCCTCGTTTCTATAAGATATTCAATTTTTCTCTGTTCTTAGTTTCTTTAAATCGATAAGGTTTCTTGTCAGGCTTTGTGGTTTTAAATAACAGAAATATTTAGAAACACAAAGGCGAACATAAACATTTAGTCCTGATTCTGAGCAGAAATTCTCTTTTCTCATCAATTTCTGCGTAGGAATCAGCAGTGAACAGAAAAATTCTCATGTTTTAAAATTCTCTCTCTCTCTTATCCATTGTTCATATCTCTTATATTTTCGCTATAAAGTTCGTTTACTTAATTTCTTCAAAGTTCATTTCAAAATATCGATAACCACCATCTTCAGGGTAATTTCCAAAAAAATTTACAAATCGACGAGTTCTTCCGAAAATAATTTACTAATAGAAAAACCACTAAAATCACGAAAGCAAAATCAAGAATAGTAATTGTTATTTAGTATTACATATTTTTAAAAGTATATTCTAAATGACATTGAAAGTATAAAAAAAGAAATGAAAAACAACAATTTTCCTTTAAATAGGTCTAACCAGTTGTTTTATCTTGTGCAGAACACATTAATACAAAAGGATGCTAAAATAATGATTAAAAAACATATTTTTTTTTAAATATTAAAAGAACAAGAAGACATTGATATTCCAACTTCGAAATACCTAACTTATAAAATAAGTTCTTCATTTCCTTATGTTGACAGTTTCAAGAACGTAGTTGCTTATCTACTGGTACGAATTTGTTTCAAATCCAATAATAATTTTCCTTACAAGAACTAAAACTATCTTCTAAAAGTTTAAGCTTTCTGCTGAGAATCTGGTACACTGATGTTTTATTGAATGGAATCTGAATGATGTTAAAATACAGTAGCGTAAGTTCACCAAGGAGGCTCTGGTTCTTCCTTGGAGGGGGAAACTGTGGGCAACTGATTCCATTAGTGCAGTGTAGTTAAATTAATCTAAGCGCTCCCGATTTCCTCTCTTGATCAACTCAAACAGTGATTTGTTTATTTTTGTGCAGTCTTTAGTTTTCATTTCTTAAAAAAAATAACATTACTTTTGTGTCAAAGCCTGACATCAAAGATAAGGTTAGACTCTTATCACATGTTCATCAGTTAGCTAAAGAACGACAGGGGTCTTTCTTCTATGATGAATTCAGTGACGAAATAGCAATAGACAGCCGACATAGTGACAAATGCCTCAGTTGCTAGGCGACTACTTTGAAAAGCAGTTTATCAGTTGTGTGTTGTCGGCAACTAATTAAACCCAACCTTGAAATTATGAATACTGTATTTTTTTTTCTGACCCTCGTAAGTAACTAGAGCTATAAAAGAAAAAAAAACAACAACTGAGACGACATCTTCTCCATCGGTTGAAAAAAAAATCTTCATCTTCGTAGCGGTTAACGAAAGTAAATTTTGGTAATAAGAATTTAACGAGCATACTAATTCAACAAATAATAGCCAAGGAAGCTACAAATCAAACGAAAAAGATTTCACATCCCGAACTATCACCGGCGAGAATCTGGACGGCCGTTTCGTCGTCTTTAGGATTCGTCAGGCAAAATAACTTCACCTATCAGCACACTACAATATTCTGCATGGAAAGCTGGCCAAAATTCGATTTTTGAACAGTTTTTTTTTGGCCAGCTTTCCATGCAAAATACTGCAAGGAAATTTTTTGACTAATTCAAAAATTTTTTATTTCTTAGAAATGTTGAATGACATGCAGTTGTACTTACAGGCGCAACCCTTCCACCTTATCAGCAGTCGAAACTTGTCGATTTCTCGAGTCACATTCAACTCTTCTTAGTACAAGTTCATTAGTGTTGATTTTAGTTCTACAAAATTTTCGTCAACTTTTCCGTGATGGAAGCTTTAAAACAAGGTATGTTTTAATTCATTTTAAAGAATTTTTGACATTTATAAGACTAGTCTTTATGTACAGTCGGACCTCTATTTAACGAACCTCTATTTTGCGAATTTCTCTATTTAGCGAACTTTTCTTTGGAACCAAGAACATTTTGCTAATTTCTTCGTAAAATAACCTCCAAATAGCGAAGTGCATTTTCTATTTAATGAACTTTTTCGAGGTATCTATGTTTTTTTCTCCTTGAAATGTTTTTATTATTAATATTCCCTTAGAGGAAATGAAAGAAATATGGATACAGCTGAGGGAAAAAGAAGAAATTAACGATGATGTGCTGATTGATGATTACCTTTCACTTGATTTTGAATTTGAGACCTCCGAAACACTAACTGATATTTTGAACAGTGTGAAAAATAAAAACAATACAGCTATGAATTACGATGAAGATGAAGATGATGAAAATGGAAATGATCATGATGCAGAAATCAAAAAACCTTCCTATGATGAAATGCTAAAATCATTTCAAACAATCCGACGCGGATTACAATTTGAAGAAAATACTGAAGGGGTTTTTGGTGCATTGCAAAGATGTGAGACGTACTGTGAGCGAAAACACTTTTTCAAAACGAAAACTCAGACAAAATTAACAGACTTTATTAGTAAAATTTAAGTATGCATGTGATAATGTATGCTTTATGTCATTAAAATTATTACTTTTTTAATAATATTTATTGTTTATGTATTTTTATGTTTATGAACTTTTTTTCGGGATTTAGCGACTTCGTTAAATAGAGGTCCGACTGTAGTTACAAATTTGCAATAATTTCAGTACTATTTTGCCAACTGCCAAATATTCCGAAAGGATTAAGTTATGCTTCTAAAGCCATCCGAGTTGTTTTCTTTTCATCATTTTGAAGAGTAATGCTTTTACTTCATAGTAAAAAAAAAAAAAAAAAGAATCATCGGAAATGGAACCCCCTTGAATATAAACTAAAAACATAAAAACACATTAAAAATAAAGGAAAAGAGAATTCATGTTTTTTTTAGGCGCTTTTCCTTTATTTAAATGCGCATAAGAAATTCATTGGTAGAGCCTAGCACATGAATTCTCTTTTTCTTTATTTTAATGTGTTTTTATGTTTTTAGTTTATATTTAAGGAGGTTTCATTTCTTTCCTCATTTCTCCATTACTGTTAACGTAAATTTTTTCCAACTTTTTTCAATTTCTTTTTCTTTCAACTAGGGTCATCAAAAATCAAAGTTAGAGGTATGGAGACAATTATACGGTATGATGCAACGACAACAAGGCCTAGATTTGAAAACAAAAAAACTTGAATATCTGGACAAAAGAGCTACACTTAAATGTATAAAAGAAAGCATTTAAACTAACCAGTTTAAATAACAAAGAATTTAATGCAAATACTAACTAAGAAAGGCACAAAATGATACCTTCCACGTACTTACTAGAAGACATATTGAGGACAGCTGTTTCTCAGTCATTATGTCAGTACATGAATTTTTCCAATGTGAAAGTGAAAAAAGAAAACGCAAAAGGCGATGTAGGAGAAGAGAATGACAGACAGAAGAGAAGTGGCAGTGTTGCCGCAATAGAGCACACGCTCACGGAACTGGCGACAATGGGTTCAAAGCAAGCTGAGGACACAATTTTTTTTTGTCCTTTTTTTTTACTTTGCCGTTTGTTATCTTTCTTTTTCCGTGGTTTACCTTTCTTTGCCTGTTTTTACTTTATATTTTGCGTTTTTAAATTATGTTTCGCATTATATCTGACGGTTGTGATGTAGGGGAGAAGGTGGTAATATGAAACAGGGTTGTAATATGAAACAGCAATGTTTGGGGCAAGTAGCTGCTGCTATCATCCGGAAACCGCTCTAATTTCTAACGCTGGTTTTCCTTTTAGCCACCTAGAGATAGCTAACTTCAGTATCTCGTTGTGTATGGTTATGAGAAGAAGTAATGTATATTTTTGTAAGCCTGAAAGTTTTTACAGGGTAAGATTCAACAAAATTTCTGGTACTATTAATGGCCATTCAACATATTATTTTATTCTAAAATACTTTGTATTCTAAGCGGAGAAGTTGTCATAAAGAATTACGTATTTTACATACCTGTTGCTGCAATTATTTAAAGGGCCGCTAAAATTCCTTTTAGCGACATTGCGTCAGTATCACAGATCGTTTGTCGACTACAGCCAGTTGAACTTCACTCCGGAAACCACGGTGAATAGGTGGCGCTGTTAACAAAAGACAGTTGCATTGTAAAGGGATCGAGCTACGAAAGCTATTGAGATAATCATGATAAAATCCTAGATAACAAATTATAAAATTATGAGATTGCTGAATTAATATATTGTTACAGTTTGATGAATAATAAAATTAAAAATTTTGGATATTATTTTACACCATAAAATTTAAAGATAGTTAATCTAATAATTTCGTTATGTAAAATATTTTCTCGATTGGACAAAATTTGGTAATTATAACTCCGTAATATAAAATTTACTTTATTTTAAATAGGTTAATTTTGAAAAGTGAATTTATTATTAAAGGTGAGGTTTCCATCTGATCTTAATTTGATAGTTTTTTAAAAAAGAAAACAGAAATTTTTATTACGAATTTTAATTTATGAAATGAGAAAATATTAGTCTTATGTATTAATACAAAGCTAAAAAAAAATAAGTTATGAGATTTCATAGATTAGGATAACTAAATTACTGGGTCAGTAATTAAACCAGATTAAACTTAACGACTTTTTTTACTAACCCGGTTTTCTAATAATTTTCTTTACTAACCCAGTCTTTAAAAATCTACTATTTTTTGTTATAATTGGGTACTTTATTCAACAAATCTATATTCCTGTAATTCATTTCATGCTTACGATTTTTTTTTTCTTTCTATTAGATACTGATACTACATTAAATATCTAAAGTTTATTAAAAAAAAAAACTTGAAAAATAATAACTCAAAGCAAAATAATATTCTATGTAATGGCCTCCATAGAAAGAATCGAGGGACTAACAAAAAAAAACCTTTCCTGAGAAGAAATGTGGCTAATCCGTGGCCAATCTTTCCCACCACCCTTTCACTCAACCCTAATTTAAAAGATAATTACATACCTCAAAATTTGAGTTTAAATTTCTTTTCAAACTTAAATGAACCTCTTTAGGAACAGATAAAGAAATGAAAATAATTTTTCTTCTCTCATTAAATAAGCCGTAGCTTTAATTGACAGTTCTTAAAAGAAACTTCTAGACGATGAAATCTTATTTCTTCGAAGATTGTTAGTGGATTGGACAAAAATATTTTTGTTATGGGGAAGTTTTCGTGACATGAACTGTTGTATTTGCTATTTGTGTTCTTTAATTTTGTTGTATTTGACTTTATATTTGCGGTAATTTTATATTTTAATTCGATAAAATTTATATTTCGGTATTTTTTTTTGCCTATTTAGAAAACGTTATAAATTAAGTTTAATTAAAAATCCGGTAATTACTTCTGCAATGTTAAATTTTAATTAATAAATTTTAATATATATTAATGTCAAAATTATTGAACTGCTTATTCTGATATTATTTGGATTATATTTTAGTATTTTGATGCTATTATTATTATTATTTGTGTAGGAATTACATAATCTTAACTTTAGATTGAATAACGACTGTTTAACTTTCTGTATAATAATTTATGTACAATTTATTTACATTATCATCTCATATTTGATTGTTTAGGACCTTGTTGTTGAATCCTATAAGTATATAGTGAATGGGAGACTAAAAAAGGCGATATAATTATTAAACGGCATTTCATGAAAAAAAAAATTTTTACTAAAAAATTAGTAAAAAAATGGCTTATTATAAATATTGAAAATAGGTAATTCAAATATTACATATAGTCAACTCCTTTGAAGTTAATTAAAATCATAATCATGATTTCAATTGATCTTCTTTGCAACTCACTTGCATATGTGAAGAGGATAATTGTGTATATAGTACTTGTGTAGATAGTAACATAGTATAGTACTTGTGAATATAGTAATATAGTATAGTACTTAGTTAAAGTTAAAGTTGCGATCAGGCCCAGAGGACCGCGCAATACTGCTGGAGGGTAGGCTCCAGTGCTCAGAACCTACGGGACAAAGTTGAGGACGGGGGGTCGGCCCGTCGCTCGCCCGCCTTTAACTCCCGGGAAAGAAACCCGGTACCCATTCTATAGAGGGCTGGGTAGACCCTAGGGCCCGTTTGGAGGAGAAAGAAGCGTGGAAAGCGAACCCGCCACCTCCAACCCGCAGCCAAGCGCCCTTACCCACTCGGCTACCGGGCCCACATAGTATAGTACTTGTGTATGTGATTATATGTATATGTACTACTTGTATATACTGATATGTTTTTATACATACATCATTATATAATCTTATAAATTATCTATCACATTATCTCAAAAATTGTCATATGTATTACTGTGTGTGTATTATGTTTGTACGTATGGGTGTACATGTGTATATATATGTATGGTTGTGTATGTATGCATTTATATGTATTCATGTATGTATGTACATGTGTATATATATATATACGGTATTTACTGTTTTTAAACATTAATCATAGATTTTTATTAATGTATAACTTCCAAAAAATTAACAACCTTGTATATATAGTTAATTTTTTATGTCAACTTCCCTTATTCAAAAAAAAAAAACAAAAAAAAATTAATCCTAAGTTATGAATTAATATACTGTATAATCGGCAATTTTAGTCTTTTTACTTTTCAAAAAAAATGCATAATTTGTAACTAATAACTCAAATATATCAATATGAATGTACTCAACAGTAGCACCTGTTGATAGGAAGCTCTACAAATGCTTCCTAACAGGACTATGATAAAATGTAACGGAAATAAAATGAATGAATGAATGAATGAATGAATGAGGACACACAAACAGTTTCCCGGACATGACAGTCGCAGTGGTTTGAAACTCGTGATACAAAAACTTCTCAATGCTCATTTTGTCCACGATATCCTGTTATCCTAAACCTAAGCTTAGGAAATTACTTCGCTATTTAAGGGATTTTTAGTTAAAAACAAGAACAGATGTTCTAGTGGAACTCAATGCAAATGTGATTCTTATTTTCACATTGTTTGTTGCTTGTATTAATATTTCAGTGATCGTTTTTAATCGTGCAAGAGTGATATTTGAACACTTTCTTATTCGGTGAACATCTCTACCAATAACAAGCGCTTAATAGTTGAAATATTATATAATTTAAAATCTTATTGAATAAGCTTTATTTAGTTTGTTGAATAACAACAGGAACATACTTTAATAAAATGCAGTGTTAAATTGATACCTCTTTCAAAATAAAAATAAACAAAATAATCATAATAAATGAGTAAATACTTAATGGCACAATGAGGCAAACTTTCGTGTGCCGAACAGACGAAGCGCAACAGGAAATAATAGAAGAGAGTTTGGGGAAACAGCTGTTGCGAGATGTCGTCTAGTGAACTTGATCTCATTTATTAATATTTTTTTTTTATGAGATTGTACTATTTTCCGAGGCGTTATAAACTTCATTTGTGGTCAGGCGTTGAAAAGACCATTGATTTTCACCTCGTTGTTATTGGAATTTATTTATTTATTTCTATGATGGAGATAACAATTTAGGCAAAAGATTTAAGGAAATTAACATAAAAGCTTAAAGAAATGACAAGAAATAAAAAATATCTGAGCTTTCATCGGTGAGAGTGTGGGACGGCCGTTTCGTCCTTTTTGTAAACTCTTCAGCCAGACCCACTCACCAGAAGAAATGCTCAGTGCAAAAGTGATAAGGGAAACCACTCCCGCTCTCCACTGTGGCCCTTCTCCAAAAGGAAACACATTTAAAAAATAAACTAAAACACGCAAAACTTTAAATGTGTTTTCTTTTGGAGGGATGTAACAGCCAGGTTACACAAGAGTCAACAAAAAGGACGAAACGGCCGTCTCAGACTCTCAGCGATGAAAGCTCACATACTTTTTTTATTTTCTGTATCATTTCTTTATGCTTTTAGAGCAATTTAGACTTCATTAAAATTTAGGGATAGAAGTAACAGGTAATTGGTTGGAGGATGGAGAGAAAGAGTGAAGAAAATATTGGAAATCTTGAAAACACGTTTCAAGAAAATTGTTCTGTTTTAGCATATTACGGCTACCACAATCAGGATTTTTGTTTTGTTTACGTTTTAAGATATTAGTTCACTATAACAATCGTATTCGAGTTTGGCAACATGATGCACATTATCTGTCCATTTTACCTCAGCCTATAATTTAAGTATATTTTGTGACTTCAAATTTATTAGATATTTCTCCAGTAAAATCAAAATAAGTTAAAAATTGAAAATCCAATATGTTTCAAATGTAAATAAGTAAAATTTAAACTTTTTAGGATTTATTATATTTAATTTTACAATAGTTATCAATTTAAATATTTTCAGAGAAATAAAAATATAATTTTAGTATTTTTTGAAGGAATAGAATATTTGAGGAACTGAAGAGGAAATAAGAATTATAGGAAGCTGAAGTCCTAAAAATACTTTTCTTTTTCTTTGCTGATAATATCCTGTTCTCAGATTTCCCACCTTCTCCTGGTCCTTTGGAAAATATCAGGAATAAATAAAATAATTGGAAATCCTTTGTTTTTTTATCTTTTGTATTTCCATTACAAAACTGTATAAACATCCGAAGAGCAATGATACTAAACAGAACATTAAACAAATGAAGTAGTGATATGTGATCCTCCTCGGCAATTCATTAAGAAGGCTGCAAAGATGGAATTCCTTTTTGAGTGAGGGAAGTTCTTGACTACCGGGGCCATTAGTCTCAAATGATCAACATGTTAATGTCAACATTTAAATGTATTGTTTAACTTTATATCTTTCTTTTACTTTTTAAATTAATTGAAATTAAACCATCGTTATTACAGACATTTAAATTAATCTTCTCGGAATTGAGTACGTAAGCTTACTATGCATTGTAAGCTCAGTTATTAATTGAAGGGCCCCAAGGACAAAGGTGTTAAGTAACATCTTGGCAGTTTCGAGATATTTAAAGTTAAAGTTAAAGCTTGGCTGCTCCCTCAAAATAAGCTGTATATTGTTCAGAGTAAATTATTAATGATCACTAATATCTAAAAATTGTCCTGAAAAAACATGATTTGTTGAAACCACATTTATTGATCGTAACTCAGTCGTAAATGTACTTAACACCTTTGTCCTTGACACAACACGCTCTTAAAACAGAAATAAGACGTCACAAAGGTGTTAAGTATAAATAAATTTTAATAAACATTACATTATACGAAGAGTAAATGTACAATACAAAATTACGGTTCACTTGAGCAGTTGATTTCGTTGTACAAGCCTTGATATACATCTGGTATATACTTCATTTGCTTCTTCAAGTCTTTAATTTTTTCTTCTAAGATAATGTTGTGCTGTCTAACCTTTTTCAGAATGTAGTTTGTGATATCTTTCTGCCCACGAACACGAACAGGTTTACTACTTTAAAATCTTCGCTTTCATTGAAGGATTTCTTGTACTTGTATGACCCAATCTTATCAGCCCTTACTCATGTCTGAATGATATCTTCTCCTTGCCAGCATTTAGCAAACGAATAACAAAATACAGGACTGATTGTAGACTATAAGTGTCAGAAAACTTTATCTGCCATGTCAGTTACTACCATTGTTTTTTTTCTTATCAACTGCATCAATAATGGTCCTATAAGTATCTGCCGAGTATATTTTCTCATATTTCTTGACCACTTGCTCAATTAAGACCCGAAATCTCTATCGCAATCTAAATATGCATGTCCTACAATTGGAAATTTTTGGTCAACAATAAAAAATATACCTTTCCACACGAGGTAATTCCAGAAGCATAAGAGTAAAAAAAAAATATTTTGGCCGCCGCAAGAATCTGACCAAGTAATGAGGTGGTTGTGGTTTCGCGCACTGATCTGTATAAATGCCCAAAGAGACTGACTACTTCATGACTATCTCATGAAGATATGTTTTCGGTCCACGTTTACATGTATGCCTGCTCTCCTTCACATGATACTAAATGTACGCTCAAGTAGTAAAACCATAACTGTCTTAAATAGAACGCTATTGAAGTGCTTAATTTCAGCAAAGGCATACTTTGCTGCATGTCAAAAATTATATAACATTTGATTGGATCTTCCTTAACAGATTGTTTGTCCTTTTTTTGCTGTTCGTAGTCCTCTTCATACTCTTTCTTGTGTGTTTCGCCACCCTTACCCGAATCGCATGTTTTACATGTATTACTCTTTGGAGATCCAAACGACAGATTAAATTCTGTTACAAACACCTCACTGTAGCAGCGCTTCGATGCCAACTCATTTTCAGGTATACCGGTGTAAATGCAGCTAGATAAGTGGGTTCGAACGTTCCTTTTCACAATATAAGAAATTTTGTTTTGGGGAGCATTTCTTCCTGTTTTGATTGGGCTAGAAGTTGACTTTCCAGATGCAAGTTGCTTTTGTTGAAGATCTACTTTTTTTCTCCCAACTTGTAACAAGTTGCAGGAAGCTAACTTGCAAACCTTCTGTGTTTTCTCATCAATTGTCACTGAATAGATGTACGTAGCTGACCATCGTTTATCTGCAGTCGCCTTAAATGGGGCCACAGGCAGCAAGGTAATTGATTTAAAGATAATGGCATTTTGTGCCTCGTACGATAATTTCTTAAACTGTTTAAATATTTTATCTCTTCCTTCTTCTGGAGAATTTGTATCGACATTTATCATGGCAAATTGTACTACTTTTTACTTTTTGTGCTGGAACTATAAATCCTTTCCTATTTACATACTCCTTCCCTGCCGCCCTAGCTTCTTTTGCAACGTTTTTTTTTTTTTTCAGTTCTTCGGATTTCATTAAATGACCTACGGCTAAGATAGACACTTTCAGAAACTTCTAGTGTACTGGTGTTTGATTCTGATTTTTCTTGCCATTCGTTTGCTTCTATTGTGCAATTGTACTCTTCTGAGTTTCGTTTCTCATCTCCAAAGAGTTTTAAACCATATGTTGCCCAGTATATGTTGCCCCGTATGGTTATGTTGTCAGGTCAACATACCTGACAACATAAGCTGACGTTTTGCTTGTTTTATGGGGGCAGCCATTATGTCAAAAGAAGCTCCATCTACGCTTAGTTTTGGACTTAACACCTTTGCACTTTGAAATTTCTATAGCTCAGGACCCAACTCATGCCCAAAAGTGTTAACTGTACTTAGCACCTTTGTACTACAAATGAAGTAATTTTTTATTGTTACTTAACACCTTTGTACTGAAGTAATCGTTTAAAAAATATGAATTGACATTCCATCTTTTGCCACCAGATGGGCTATCATTTAACATCTTTGTTTATGCTTATAACAGAAATTTCGTGAAATTGTCGCTTAACCCTTTGTTCTTGGGGCCCTTCAATTTATACACGAATCACATTAAGTGAAAGTTAATAAGGGTAATTAAAAAAATAAATTAATATGAAAGATTTATTGATTACTACATACCTTTAAAAAAAACAATAATCCAGACAGTGGTTACAATGATCACAATTGCATTTTTATCAAAAAAACTTCGAATATCTTGCTGAACAGCCAGTTTTGCGGAAAGTTCATCAAAGAAATGTTAGCTTTTATTCAGTCCAATAAAAAGTTCATCAGGAACATTTTCCGCGAATTGAAGTCCACGACGTATTGTTTCAAACGCTTCTCGCATTACTTTTTTCGATGGCTTGGAAATGTTTTCAGATTCATTTACTTCCTCTGGTTCTTCGATTTCTTTTCCAGTTTCATGAAACGAACTCAGTATGTCTTCGTCTATAGGATAATCAACAACGGCATTCCCATTTTTTATAAAAGTCGGGAATACCAAATTTAGGTGAAATGTTTTTTTTGCGCATTCCGCTATCTACATTCATCAGCAATTAAACTTTATCCACACTTTTATCCCAATAAGTATTGAAAAAAAATTTCGATATATAGAGATTTTTTTCGATATATAGAGATTTTTTTCGATAGGTAGAAACAGTTTTTCTATGTAATGACCATGGAGATTTGCTAAGAGTTCGATATATAGAAAATTTCGATATGTGGAAGTTCGATATATGGAGGTTCGACTGTACTTTATTTCTAAACTACAATTATTATTTGTTTCAATTATTGATCATTAGAAGTTGTCGATTAGTCATTGCATCTAATTACTCTATGAAATGATTTTCAATGAATTCCGTTAATTGCCCAATATATTAACTATGAATTCTCATTAATTAATGCTATCAATTAGTTTTATATCAATACATGAAAACAATCATCCCAAAACATTAATAAAGGCACGATAGCACAAATCGTTAAGGGGTGTACGCATTGAAAGAAACAAAAATCCTGAAAATACTTAAAAAGAATAATTGATTTAGATAATCTGATGTTTGGATTGAATTATTGCTCTATGCAAAGAGAAAGAGTAAAGGCTGCGTGCACCAAAGCTGTCAAATTAGTTGTCAACTGATTTCAGTTAATTTTAATTGGTCGTCAAATAAAAATTGGTGTGCACCAAACACAATTTAACAAAACTTAACTTACGAGTCCTTGATCGAGTTTCGTGTTTCTAAAAAAAGTGGGTGTGATTGGTGAAAAACATTTAACGTCATTTCCGGATGACTTTCCGTAGGCACAAGTACGTTTCAAAATGGCAGCTTCCATGGAGAAAAACAAAAAAACACATGGGCAAAATTTTTTTCCTTAAAGACAAGAATTGTCAAGGCAAGAACCTTCAATGGAATTAATCGTATTTAACATTATTTTCGGAACTTTTAATTGAAAACAATACATCTAATTCATCGTGAATCAGAATCGGTTTCAGATGGAGTAAATGTCAGCCATCTTGAAAAAGGTCTAAGGCGCACTGATGGTAGTTTGCGAATAATTTGACGGTTGAAATTAATCGTGCCGCTAAAATTTGATGACTCATCAGCAATTTATTGACTATTAAAGCCCTAATGACTGTTTGTGAACAGAAAATGTCAGTTGAGAGAAGATTTGACAAAACACACCCCAAGCCTTAATAACTATCCATTCCTATATTAAATTTGATTTAATTTTTACTTACCAACATCATCGCTCTTTGCGGTAGCACCTATAAAAAAGAAAATTTTTCAAATTGAAATATATATAATTGTGAGGATAACAGTTATATTTACTTTTAATTAGTAAAATAAAAAAAAGCATTACATTACAGCATTATAGCTTTGGACTTTAATTATAAAAAAGGCGAACACACCAGGCTGAAATTTAAAACATTTATGAAACAGATAAAATAAGTCCGACAGTTTCGTCTCGAATAATGACGGGATTTCCACGGTGATCCGAAATCTCGCTAAAAATAAAAACCTAGTTAACCAAATAATATAGCCTATGATAAGATGGTTTCCAAATGGAGGAAAAAATTTCCAATATATTAAAAAAAATAAATAAACAATTAGAAAGCTCTGGGAATAATTAGATATAAAGCTAAGAACTCATAGAAGACAGTTTCATTACTCTTTCAAGATAGCGATTTAAAAGGGAATTTGTTTTTGAAAGCAAATAGACGATAGGAATAGTGCTATCCTTTTGAGAACAGCTGTGAATCAAAAGAACCAAGTCGAGTGAAGGCTATTCCGACGTTCTCCTTCCAGGGGTAATGAACTTTCGTCTCCGGTATTCGAGAATCTGAGGACCAATTGTAGACGTAAGAATCAGAAAACGCTACTTAGATGAAAATCCTATTAAAAACTAAACTAAAAATAAATAAACAAAAATATTTAAATTAGTAACTAGCATTATTTGTGGCACTTTCCGAGCTTTGAAAATTGTACTTCCTAATTTTGCATTTTGCTCCTTAGGCTTTTAAATTGATAGTGTATTTATTATTCTAGCCATGTTTATTATTTCACACAAAGCATTTACTTAAAACTCCTGATTTAAAGTATTGATAGAATCTTTGAACTCTTGAGTTCAGAAACCAAAAGGCGATTCAAGTGTCCTTGATAAGAAATCCGGGAGTAAAGTTGCTTCTAAATTAATCACATTCCAACGATAATGAATCAAATGAACTCATATACGCTATCTCATTGCATTGCATTATATCTTGCGTTATCAAAGGAACTTCCTCTCAAATCCCGAGTGTTTGTTTGTTTGTTTGGTTTTTTTTTGTTTTTTTTAATCAACTCGTGGGAACTAAGCTTGTAGGTTACTCTTAAATTTTTTGCAGCACAAAAACTATTACAGTCGGACCTCTATTTAACGAAGTCGCTAAATCCCGAAAAAAAGTTCTTTATATGGAAAATTCGTTAAATAGAGATTCACCTTTTAAAATTACTTTAAACTATATAAAACAGATTTTAAAATACATAAACAATAAATATTATTAAGAAAGTAATAATTTTAATGACATAAGCATACATTACCACATGCATACTTAAATTTTACTAATAAAATCTGTTAATTTTGTCTGAGCTTTTTTTTTTTTTTTTTTTGAAAAAAGTGTTTTTGCTCATATTACGTCTCGCATCTTTGCAATGCACCAAAAAGTCTTCAGGCATATTTTCTTCAAATTGTAATCCGCATAGGATTGTTTCAAAGGATTTTAACATTTCATCATACGAAGGTTTTTTGATTTCTGCATCATGATCATTTTCATTTTCATCATCTTCATCGCAATGCATTGCTGTATTGTTTTTATTTTTCAGTGTTCAAAATATCCGATTCAGTTAGTGTTTCCGAGATCTCAACATCAAAATCAAGTGAAAGATAATCATCAATCAGCACATCATCGTTAATTTCTTCTTTTTCCCTCAGCTGTATCCACATTTCTTTCATTTCCTCTAAGGGAATATTAATAATAAAAACATTTCAAGGAGGAAAAAACAAAAAACAAAAACCACGAAAAAGTTCGTTAAATAGAAAATGCACTTCGCTATTTGGAGGTTATTTTACGAAGAAATTAGCAAAATGTTCTTGGTTCCAAAGAAATGTTCGCAAAATAGAGAAATTCTCAAAATAGAGGTTCGTTAAATAGAGGTCCGACTGTACTTGTTAACAGTAGCGTAGCAAGGGGGGGCGGGGGGGACGGTCCGCCCCGGGTCCCCACCTGGGAGGGGCCCCCATCAGCCAGCCTAGGGAGCCTCACCAAGCAGCTTATTTCCTTTTTTTTTTTTTTTTGGTTGGTAAAGCAAGACTAGGGGGCCCTATCCACACAAGATTTCCTTTTTTTTTTGGTTGGAAAAGCAAGACTAGGGGGCCCACACCAGTCAGCTTATTTCCTTTTTTTTTTTTTTTGGTTGTTGAATAATGGAACTCCCGCCCCGGGCCCCCAAAGGCGTTGGTACGCCACTGACTATTATTAATACGAATGAAGTTTTGTTTATATTATATTGTATATCATTATTAATTAACTGAACTACAAAACGGTGTATTCAGTACTTGAGAATTAATATTTTATTACTGAGAATGGATCAGTCAATTTGCAAATGGCGACTGGTGGTAATATGAAACAAGATTTTTGCTCATGAAAGACTTACAATTTTTAATTGAGCGTTTTCTTTCAATTATAAAGTGTTAAGCATTAATTTTTACTTTTTCTCTGTAGTTTCTATATTTTCTATTGATGTGAAGCAAAATAATAATAATAAATGATTTTTTTACTATAATAGCAATAATAAAGAAGTATTGCTGCATTTTAACATCTGTTTCATATTACAACCCCAAGTTCAATAATTCATTTTTTTGTAGAATGTTCTAAATAATTGTACCTATTCAAGAGTTTTAAATATTTATTTAAAAATGTGTGATATTTATCTCACACGATATGTATACTAATGCTACTGACGATTTTAATACATTAGAGCCACTTGAAATTCAAAATTTTGTCAAAAATAAAAAAGTGGTCCATATTACCACCACCTCCCCTATAGTATTAAAGCAAAAACTATAATATATGTTTAAACTTTTTAAAGTTAATATACTTTCAGGAAATAATACATTCGAACAATCAACCAGAAAGATGAAATACGTGTGACGCACACGTAAACGTAATAATAGAACTTAAGAAGAGTGATTATACAACTTGATGATGCCTTTAAGATTTTAGCACCACTGCCGCTTCTCTTCGAGTTTTTTGTTTTTTGTTTTTTTTACCCCAGGGTCGGTTTGGATCAACTCTGCAGTGAGTGACAACCCAGACCAGATTTAGCGTTGCGTCCTCCCCCTTTCTCAGTCTCCAATAAGAGGGAGGGGGTGCTGAGTCTTGAGTCTCCTTTGTGAGATACTTTCCAAGATTGCGGTATTTGCTTTACACTTTCTTAAATATGGGTCAATGGAAATCTTGACGTTTACTGCAATTTAAATCTGTTCTGTAATTATACTTTAATGAAAAATGTATCATCTTATATTACTGTAATTTCAAATCAAAAAGTATTATGTTTGATGAGTAAATGTGTAAAGTCTTTTTGTACAACTTTTTTAGTTTTCTGTTTGTTTAAAATATTCGAAAACACTGTTGCTTAAACTGCTAGACGAAGTGATATGAATTACTTGACAAAATTCTCATATTCAGTCTATAGATTTTGAAATTTATATATAAGAAAATGAAAATTTTCCCATTCATTCATGTATTTCGTGAAAAAAAAAAGAGATCAGCAAAAGTTTAAGATTTCATTGAATAATTTTATTATATCATGAATGCTTACAGCACTACAGAATTTTCATCAATTTCTCCGTCTGACATGATATTATTATCCAATATTAGGCAGCTTTTCCTAAAGATGCTACCAGACCATCATAAAATCGCTCCGTTTCTTCCTCTTCTCTTGGGAGACTTCTACCCCAAACACTCATACTCAGCATCAGCAAAACATAACAAAAGATGGCGAAATACCTCATATTCATCTGAAAACGGAAAATTTTAAATAGTTAAAGTTGCCATCTATCACTTACACTTTGACATTTACCATCTGTCACTTACAACTTGTGACAGTTTTTTTGTTTTTATTTATAACCCTTTTGACCAAATTGATCGACAAATGTTACAGTAAGGGAATAGATTTAATATCATTCATTTAAAAACAAAACCGGATACCGCCATAGGCATTACAGAAAGTATTCTTAGTAAAAGCCATATTCCTCAGCATAAGAAAAGTAAAATAAGATATTTCAGGTATATTTCCTGAGTCAGGATAATATAGTAATTGTTATGTGTGCCACGCATGGAGGCTGGTCAGTCATGTTTCGCCACAGAACCGGTACGCTGGGAATCTACCGCACTTTTGGGAGATCCCGCCAAAGCTGGTGTCAGGTAATTCCCCGCACATAATAACGAAACATCATAAAAGAAAGAGCGTTTTTACGCTTTATATGTGAGATCCAGTCAAAAACCCAATCAAAACAATATTGTATGTTTTGTTTTATGTAATATTATTGGACCTTATTCTCCTTTTAGTCGTAATTATCTCTAATTTAATTAGAATTTGTTGAAAGGGTTTGGACGTGTATCTTATGGTTTAGTAAATCAAATTATTACAGTTTCATAAAATTTGCAATTTCATCTTTCTAAATTTTAAATTCAATCATTTTTAATGCTCCTAAGACAAACAACCGGTCCACCTGGAATCAGGATGACGAGGGCAGCGACAGCCGTCATTGAAAACATTGTCCCAAAACGACAAGCAGCACGAGATTCAAATAATATTCCTGAGAGAACCCTACGTCATAGATTTAAAGCAGGAAATTTTATAAAAGGTAAACTGGGTGCACCTTCACTTGGTGATGAAGCAGAAAGGAAGAACAAGTGAAGCAGAAAGGAAGAACTCCAGAAAAGTGGGTTTGCACCGACAAGAAAAAACTCTGAGAAGAATTACCTTTAATTTGTTTCTTTAATTGCCTTTAATTAATCACAGTCGAATAGTGCGGGGAATTACGTAAAGAAATAGATACTTTGACCATTCGAATATTAATTCCATTCCCTATAAGATTTCTGCAATATAGTTAAAGGCTGATCGCAGTTAAGCATTATCTACAGTTAACGAATAAACAAATAGTAATAACGGAATCTGATAAAGATAAAAAAAAATAGTTATTTTAGACAAAGTAATTACGATGATATGCTTGATAATCATCCAAATATCTATTCTGTCATTACATTGCAGGAAGAACAAATCCAAAGCAAAATTTGAAAACAGATTAGAGCAAGCTCAATAAGGAATTCATTAATGATTTATTCATAGCAGCGACAACATTCTCCTGGTCATGCTAGTTAGGCGAGTATTACACGGATGAAAATTCTGTGGTTCTGTGCGGGATGTTGGCTAGGAATTTGGTGGTCTTCACATGTTTAACCGGTTTCCTATCGAGGTATTTTGAGTATATTACACAACCCAGCAAGAATATATCCATCCATCTGAAAATCACGCCAAGGTCTCGTTGTTGACGAGATCCCAGCTTAGCATATCGATGGAATCGATAGAAGCTTGGTCTCTTAGCACTTGGCAATCACCGTCATACATTTATTCAATGCATCGAATAGACGAAAGAATAGTTGTTAATTAATTAAAACAGCAAGTATTTCATTTTGTTCATCTGTTTTCAGTTTCGATATTTCTAGTTAAATCTCGACAAACGATGATGTGTTTTCGAGATTTCAAGCGGTCGCCGATTCAAATTTTCAGATCGGAATTCTGTTACGAATTTGGTTAATAATGCCTTCGCATTTTCTGGAAGCATCCATGAAAACTTAGGGAAAAGATGACTTCTGTTCCTGAAAAAAAATTTCGTAGTCAGTAGTTTTATATAAACAGATACAAATCGATTGGATTTAGAAGTTCTTCAATTCGACACCATGAGCCCTGTTTGCTATCAAATCAGTCAGCCAGCCAGCAGGGAAATAGAACACGTCTTAAACAAGATAGGGATAGCGATTAGTAAACCAATCACAATGCTTCGCAACGGCTTCTGATACATCATTTCTGTTGAATTATTCCTTTAATTTCCTTATTATTATAAATGTGAATTGTGATAGGCGCAATTGTTGTGATTGTTGCTGAGCTGTATTATAGATGTGATTGTTGCGAATGCAAAAGGCGCAATTGTTGCGATTGTTATGATTAAATTATCATTAAGCACAGCAATGAGATTTTTATAAAATTTTAATGATACTTATCCACAGACAGATGGACAAACAGCGATTAGTAGGCTTCCTATCATAAGACAAAACTGCTAGGGACCAGAAATCCCAGCACAGAATCACCCAATTTTCGCCAGTATAATGCCCGCCTTACTCAACAATAAAGTAAGAAAAGGTTTATGACGGTTTATACAAAACAAGGCCTATTATTAGTTATACTGGTTCTATAATATTAAATTTTTCCAAATTTATTGGAGACCACTTCAATTAATTTCATAATGTTCAATAGGTCAAGTAAAAGCTTGAATTCAATTTAGCAAAAAAAACAAAATACATTAAATTGCTCCAGAAAATACTTACATGTTATCTTCGCATATTCCAAGATTTATTCACATCCATTTCAAAGGATTTTATTATCTCAGCTTTGGATAATGTTAAAATGAAATTTATGAATAAGAACACTTTGAAAACTTTTGTATTTATTTCTGAACCTAACATTATTCTTATGGACAACCTAATTTTATTGCGGATCAAAAGAAAGATTAACAAAATATTGGATTATTAGGATTACCATTCTCGGCGATCTCGCAAAAATTGCCTTGCAACACGAGCTCGAGAAAGATTTCTCTTCGAAATCGAAGCCAGGTCGTGCCAAGTAATATTTATTTTATTTCAGTTTAATTAAATTATTGTCATATAGAAACAGGCTTTATCTTTGCTTTGAGATAAGAAACGAACAACGCAAATACAATCTTATGCTTAATGATATTTGAATTCTTTCAGTCACAACTCTTAAATCAGAATGCTACAGAAAACAGTTATCCTTCAGTGAAATAAAACAAACAAAATTTTATCTTACCACTTGAGTTTAGCTACCTGGTCTTGCTTCAGCTCCAGTTTTCTTCAAATAGTTCATCTCTCTCCTACTTAAATACTTTTGCGATGTTTATTAATAGAAGGCGTCTGCTGATAATTCAGAATGATTTTCATTAATTATCTATAATTATTTTCCAGATTCACAGATGGTAGTTTTCAACAGAAATGTTGATGGAAAGATAAGAAAAACAATTTAATGTATTTTTTTAAATAAATCATCGGAAAGATTCAGAATAATGATTCCATATTACAGTTAAATGTATCACACAATTAAACGAAGTATTTGATGAATAAAAATCAAAAGAGATCAATAAATGAAATGTGTCAAAAAATTATTAATTTTAAAATTATCGAATTATTTCGAAATTTAAAATATACATTTATTATTTAGGAAAACGGGATATTTGGAAGTTAGAAAATCATGCAAATTTAAGAAAAATAAAGCTTCTATGCAAAATAAAAACAATTATTTAGAGTCAAAAGTATTTGACTGTATTTTTTTATTATTGAAATTTTCTTGAATTGAATCTTACAAAATAAAAAAAATACGATATTTCATGAAAATCCTCGTTTTAATCTTAAGTTCTTCGAATACGGAATTGACCCATCACTTGGATAGTTGAGAATATCATAACTAGTAATAAAAAAAATTACAGTACTAAAAAAAAAGTCTGAATTTTAGATGGGATCATTTGGCCTTTATGTATTTGCGCATTAAAAGAAAACATTCAATTGCTCACTAACTATTAAGTAATAGGTGTTTCAAGCAGATATTATGTGTAGGGCATAGTGAAATGTTTTGAGTATTTAATCTATATTACTAAAATCTTTTATTTCTCTGTCTGTCTGTCCTGCGAAATTGTTACTTTCTTGTGAAAAAATTACTACAATGAAACGTTCGCGACGGGAATCGAACCGCAGCATTTTGATTCGAAGTCAGACGTCTTATCCATTAGGTCACGGGGACTACATTCAAATTATTGTTTCTTGTCACTCCCTTTGTGTGTGTGTGACGCAATGAGAGAAGTGCCAGAGAAAAAAGAAAATAACTCATTAATTTTAGCCTACTAGATTAAAATTTAAATTTCAAAGTTCTTTTTTTTTCCAGCGACTACCTGAAGAGTTGTTAGAGACATATCTCGACATGAACGAAGAAACTACAAATGACGAGAGTAACTCTATCTCAACTAAAAGCCGTCACGTTGTTATCCTGTCATTGTTGACGGGGCGTCCTATATTATCACTAGTTCTTCAAGATGAACTATCAGATATCTTTCAAAAATAAAGAATAAAAGAAAAGTAGAGATAAAGAAAGAAATATTTAGGTCATTTTGAATTAAGTATTGATTTTTGTGTATATTGATAAAAAAAAATTACAATAGTATTTTTTTTAAAATTCTGGTAATTGTTTTGAAATTTTAGTTTGGCTCAAAAATTATTAACGTTGTAGACAAAGACATGGCTGATAATTATTGATATTATATTATAACGAATATATCTATATTTCAATAAGTATAATACTTAATAACAAATCACATCGATGGCTTAGCGCAAAAGTAGCGAATATCCATAAGCTTAAGCATGGATATTCGCTACTTTTGCGCTAAGCCATCGACATCAACATTATTATTCCATCTTATCATATTATAAGATCCAAAACATCTTCAACACCAAATAAATAAAAACATAATATATATTTATTTCCGAATTTTCGGAATTTTCCTGTAGGCAGCATTTTGCCCGTGTTTCCAAAGCACACTTTCCTGCATCACCGGTATGCTGATAGAAAGGGTAGAAGAACACACCGCTGCCTACAGGAACAATCATCCACTCGTTTCGGAATGGGCAGATCACTGCATTATAGAGGGGCATAATCCAGATCCGATTGTCGACATACTCTTCAGGATAACATACAAGCATACACGATACATCATGGAAGCGTGTATCATTTAAATATTTAAGTGTATTAATAAGGACAGAGGCTATGTGGTGAATGCCAATACCCTATCATATTTTCAGGATATAATCAGGAGAGAGAAAGAAAAATTTTAATAATTTAATAATACTTTCTTAAACAACTTATTATTAGCATATTTATTACATAAATAATGTATCATTGCAGAATTGAATAGGTTTTTGCAAATGTTTTATCTTTATTATGTAATAATGAAAAAATTGAATAGGATGTGCACTTAATATATCATTACTGATGTAAGAAAATGTAGACATGCTTATTTGTTGTCATAAATGTAAACAAGCTTATTGTGGTTGGTATAATTCAAAAAGAACGCTTCAGAAAGCAAGATGATTCTAATTTTGCGAAATATTGCCAATATAAATAAAGAAGGAGTATTTTTGAAATGAAGTCTAATATACCTTATATTAAATATTATGAAGAAATGAAGAAGAATATTGGAATAATTATAATAAATTAGTAGATAATGTAATACATAACGCTCTAGAAAATCATACGGAAGAACTATTGTCAATAAGGAGGATTGGTCATCTTCAACTTCTTATCGGATATAAGTATACTTTAATATATTTTTTAGCTTGCTGCGAGTATTTGTTATATTAGCAACTTATTATTATATAATAATTATTATACAATATAAAAGTTTTTTATTATTAGTATATAGGTAATTTTTTGTTTTGGTAATAGGATTTTGCGTTTGATTCTTAATTGACGTTTTTGTTGTTCGTTTAGATTATTATATTTTGAAAAAATGACATTAAATATTTTCTTTGTTAGCCTTTTAATACTTTTCATTTCTGTTTTGGTGATATGTATCCAACAGGATAGTCCCTAGTTTAATAGAGAGTGAACGAAAGTCTTGTAAATAATGATTTTGTGTTTGAGTGAAAATAAGTTTTTAATGTGGTCAAACATGTAAGTTAAAAAGTTGAAGTGCCCCCTTTACAGGCCTGGACAGGCCTTTGGGACGCGGGAGATCAGGCTCCCAGGGTTTCGTGACCAACGGGACGAAGTTGAGGTCGAGGGGTCAGCCCGAGGTCCGCCCAGCCTTTAACTCCCGAGAAAGAAACCCGGTACCCATTCCAGAAACATGTATGTAAAAGTGTTAATTTTTTTTGTAATATGTATATAATGATTAGTCCATGTGAAGTAATTGTTTATGTGAATACCTAAATATTTAAATATATTTATTACATCTAGTTTACTACAAGAACAGTTTATTGAAGAATAGTTTTGTCTGTAACAAGAGTGTTGATGTAATTTGATTTATGGAAGTTCAGTTAAACTTTTGTTTCTTGTTTTGATCAACATTGGTTTTGTTTTATCATTGTTTATGTGCATTTTATTATCATGTGACCATTGTGTTATTTTATTAAAGTCTTGTTGTAGCCTATTTTGCGCTGTTAATAAATGTTTGTGTATGTTCAGTATAACAAGATCATCCGCATAGGCATAGGCCGTTGATGTTTCTAGTTCTTAAAAGAGGGGATATGGGATAAATAGAAGAGGTCCAAGAGGTCCAGCCTTGTGGAATGCCAGACTTAATGTTGTTGATCTTACTTTGTTTTATGTTTAATTTTATTCTGAATTTCCCGTTTTTTAATAATTTTCTATCAATTTATTGATTTTATCCCTTATTCCTAGATTATGCAATTTTTTTCCGAAGATATTGTAATTTATGCAGTCAAAAGCTTCACTGAAGTCAATGAATATTACTAAATTGTACAGGCTTTTATTAAGATTATGATTGATAGTTTCATTAAAGTTATTTAGAAGGTTGATAGTGCTCGAATTTCTTTGATAGGCATATTGTTCTTTTTTTAGTATGTTGTTATTTATTATATAGTTAAAAATTACTTTTGATAGATAGGATTCTATTATCTTTGATACGTTGGATAGAATTCACTTAGGTCTATAATTTTCTGCACTGTCTGCTTTACCCTTCTTGTAAATGGGAATGATTTTGGCTAATTTCCATGGTGATGGATAAATACTCGAATTGAGCATAATTTTAAATAGTTCACTTATCAATTTAATTAAAAACCAACCATAAAAGCACAGATACAAGGATAAAAAAAACGACGTACGTTTCGAACCCCCGTCTGTTGGGGGGGTCCTTATCAAGTCCCCCCCCCCCTTGTTAAAAGAGATCCTCCTTGAATGGATTCGTGATTGCAAGTGAAAAAGAAGCGGGATGGATTCTGGGAGCTAAGCCCCCTCTGGTGTTAAGTGATGAAACTAGTATCGGAAAGAGTTGTCTGCAGCCTATGTTGACAAGCCTATGTTTTACAGTTCACTTATCAGTTCTGTAAAATCTCCTTATATTACTTTATATCTTTTGTCTTAATTTTATCTATTCCCACTGAATTTTTGATTTTCATATTGTCAATTAGGCTAATTACTTCGTTTCTATTAGGTGGAAAGAATGCCATGGATTGAAGTTGACTGCTTATATTTTCTCTGAGCTATTTGAAATCGCATTTACAATTTTCATTGATATTTTTCAATCTGAACATTTTACTAAGTTTATCGTTTGCTGTTTTGATATTATGCTTTTGTATAAATCTATCGATTTGTGTGCTGTCTTTTGATTTGTTTCTTTGATTTATTTCTGAATTGATGATGCTCCAAATTTTTGCAGTACTATTGTTATAAATATTTAATGTTTTATGATAATGTTTGTTTTTGGTATTGTTGTCATAATTTTTATCCAATTTCTTTTCTTTTTGTACTGTTCTTCGTATTTTGTGTTGATGCTGTTTTTTTGTATTTTTTAAATAATTCATCTTTTTCTTTTATATGTTTATATATATCGTCTGTCATCCACTGTTGTTTATATGATGTATGTTTATCACTGTTTCTACTATTTTCTGTATCATTTACGGCCTTTTTATTTTTTATTGTTTTCTATGTATGTAATGTGGCTTTATTGGTAATGTTAATTAGTTTGCTTATGATTTTTTTGGGGTCAGTTTCTTGGTATTTTTTATGTTTGTTATAAGTTTTATATTATTATCTTTAAAGTAAGTTTCGTCCATTTCTTTTGTTGTTGTTTTTATGTTTTGAGTTATCGGGCTGCTCATTGAGGGTGTGATATTCTATTATGAATGGATAGTGGTCAGATATATCGATTTGAATTGTATTTCTAGTTAATATGGCGTTGTGAATTTTTGCAAAACAGTGGTCTATACAAGTGGCGGATGTATTTTTTTGCAGTTTTTACATTTCTAGTTATATCGTGGATATAATATTTAAGGCCAAATGAAAAGTAGTTTCCAAGTATTGTAGCGATAAGTGAATTCTTATTTTGCTTTAGAATGTCAATTTTCATATCTCCGACAACTATGAGATCTTTACTCAAATTTGATCTATCCGTAAGTTCTTTTAGGGTGTTATTTAGTTCATCTACAAATTGTGGCATATTATTATGCGGAGGTTTATAAACCGCTAAAATTGTGAGATTTTTATTATTAAAGGCATTTTGGTTTTATTTAGGTTATTTTTTATTATACAGGTTATATTTTTGAAAATAATTGTATTTATATTTAAAGTCTCAACATTGTAGTTTTTTTAAATATATTATTATACCACCTCCTCTTCAATTTTTCCTTAATTTATGTAAAATATAATAATTTGGAAGATTATAGTTAGAAATTTCTTCTTTATGTTTACTTCTACTAGGATTATTGCTTCCAAACTATTATATTTACATTGTTGATATGACTTATTAAATATAGTAGAGCCCCGACTATCCGCGAAATTGGGTGGCAAGGATACCGCGGATAGTAAAAATCGCGGATAACCCGAAAAAGACTAAAAATGAGGTTTAAACATGAAAAAAAAATATTTTAGCGTAAAAACTACGTTTTATTATACAAAAAACATAATATGCAAAACTTTTAAAATATGTACAGTACAGCAGAAATCTTTCTGCAGAGTAAGAGCCTGCCACTCATCCACAAATTCCGAGAAGGCCTATAGTATTCACAATAAAGCTGTCAATAATTTTCGACCTTCGTACTGTAGGGCCTATTATACTTTCCCTATGGTTGGCTTGGATTAAAATTTTTTTTTTGAGGTTCGTAATTAAAAAAATTTTTTGCGGCACTCGCGGATAATCCACACCGCCGATCATCCGCTCGCGGATAATCGAGGCTCTACTATAATAGAAATTTGTTTTGAGGCTTCTGATATTTAAGAATAATATATTTTCGGACTTCATTTGAGAAGTACGAGTTTCATTATCAAATTGCCATTCGTTTAAATTTTCATAGTTGAAAAGAACTCCCCTGGTAGTGTGATCTTCCATTTTTTTCTTAGTTTTGACATTAATAATTCTCTTCTACAGGATAAAGAGCTTACAATTTGTTGAGGTCTTCTTTTTCAATTTTGATTATTCTTGAGCTTTCATCTTTCCTCAAGAAAATATTTTGATTTTTGGTCCATGCAAATCTGTAGTTTTTTTTTTTCTTTTGAAAACATTTTTGTTTTCCAGAAGAGATCTTTCTTTTTGATTGTTAAATTATCATTTAAATAGATTTTGTTCTGATCTTCATTGTAGAATATATCGTTATTGTTCAGGACTTTTTTTTTTTTGATGCTATTAACCCATAATGTTTTGGTTTTTAGATTAGTGAATTTAATGATTAAAGGCCTAACTTTGGTCTCATTATAGGATTGATAACTGAACAACAACGATGTTGTCCCATTGGTCTTTAAGTTGTAAGGCATTGGTTAGCCTATAGATAGTGTCTGTTATGTTTTCATTCTGGGGTTCTTTGATTTCAATCACCTCTAAATTGTTTTTCCTTGACATATTTTTCAGACATTCAAATTGTGTATCCAATTGGGTGATTTTTTTCCGAATTGTTTTGATTTGCTTTTTCCAAAGTTATTGTTTTCTCATTTACCTTTTTGAGTTCCTTTTGATAAAATGAAAGGAAATTTAACGTGCCCGATGATTCAAAGAAATGAGTAAGCAAACGAAGGCACAACGCTACAAGAAAGCATTCGCACCCTGAGTTGTCACCGGGACGGACCGTTTCTTGTAGCGCTGTACCTTCGTTTGCTTACTCAATTCCTTTTGATACGTTTTTAATTTATCAATAATAACCTGATATTGTTGATTTATGAACGTCATACCATCTTTTAATTCGGATAATTCTGTTTTGAATTCCCTCATTTCTTTTTTGAAGCCCCCAATTTCCTCTTTTATAGCCCTCAGTTCTGAGAGGATGGTCAGGATCACGATCACTGATGTGTCTTCGGGGGGATTCTCCTTATTGCCTACTGGGGTTGTTAATGCTGGTTGAATTTCTTCACTGGAAATTGAAACTGATTTTGTTTTCTGATTTTGTTGTTGTTGCTGTTGCAATTCTAGAACAATTTTTACATTTCCATTAAACAAATAATTCTATTCAATATAAAACCAGATCATTAATTAAACTAGACTATTGAAAATTATATATAATTTTTGCTCAAGGTTTCTTTACAAAATAATATATATTAAGTATCTTTCGAGGTCGCAGCAATGTTTCTGAGAAAAAAATAACCATCTTCGGAAATGGACAATAAGGACATGATTCTGCCTCATCAGCTTAAGCCACTATTGGTAAACATCCTAATTATACAGTATTTAAGTAGACGACAAATGAATTAATTTCAAAGGAATTGTGACCTCAAACTAAAGTAATAAGTCAGATAGTGGCACATTTTATTTACTACATTTCACATTATTGAAAGTTAATTTCTTTATGATCCTGATTGAAAGTTTGAATTGAAGAACACAAAAACTATTTTTAATTTCCCTCATTTTTAATTATATTTTAAATCTTAAATATTAATGTCGTAGTGCAGTGTGTGAGGCAACAGACCAGTAGCGGACAGGACGATGTGTAAACACTCGGTCCTGCCTCCACTGTTTCTGGGAGTTACTAAAAGTAAAAGTTCAAATATGATTTCACATTATGTTTTTTAGTTGGAAAATTTTTACTTCAAAGAAGTTTTTATCTAGAATTTTATAACTTAAAATTTAAGATTTAAAATATAATTAAAAATGAGGGAAATTAAAAAATATTTTTTGAGTTCATCAATTCAAACTTTAAATCAGGATCATAAAGAAAATTAACTTTCAATAATGTGAAATGTCGTAAATAAAATGTGTTACCATCGAACCTATAGTTATTACTTTAGTTTCAGGTCACTATTCCTTTGAAATCAATTAATTTCTCGTCTACTTAAATACTGTATAATTGGAATGTTTACCAATAGTGGCTTAAACTGATGAGGCCACTGATGAGAAACATTGCTGCGACCTCGAAAGATACTTAATATATATTACTTTGTAAAGAAACCTTGAGCAAATTATACATAATTTTCAGTAGTTTAGTTTAATTAATGATCTCATTTTACATTGAATAGTATTATTTGTTTTATGGAAATGTAAAAATTGTACTAGAATTGCAACAGCAACAACAACGAAATTAGAAAACAAAAACGTTCATATTTTAGCTAAAGAACAGCAGGGGTCTTTCTTCTATGCATTAATTCACTGAAGAAATAGCGAGAATATTAACAGTTGTGACAAATGCCTCAGTTGCCAGGCGACTCCTTTGAAAGGCAGCTATGAATTGTCAGCAACTAATTAAACCCAACCTTGAAATTTTGAATACTATTTTTTTTCTGACCCACATAAGTAACTAGAGCTATAAAAGAAAAAAAAACAACTGAGACGACATCTTCTCCATCATTAGCGGTTAACGAAAGTAAATTTTGGTAATAAGAATTTAACGTGCATCCTAATTCAACAAAAATTACCAAAGAAGGTACAAATGAAATTTCTCATCCCGAACTATCACCGGCGAGAATCTGGACGACCGTTTTGTCCTCTTTAGGATTCGTCAGGCAAAATGACTTCACCGATAAGCACAGTAGAATATTTTGTGTGGAAAGCTGGCCAAAATTCGATTTTTGAAAAGTTGACTAACTCAAAAAATTTGTATTTCTTAGCAATGTTGAATGACACGCAGTTGTACTTACAGGTGCAACCCTTCGACCTTAGCAGCAGTCGAAAGTTGTCGATCTTTCTCACATTCAACTCTTCTTAGCACAAGTTCAGTGGTGTTGATTTCAGTTCTACAAAATTTTCGTTAACTTTTCCGTGATTTTCGTTAACTTTTCCAACTGCCAAATATTCCAAAAGGATTAAGTTATGCTTCTGAAGCCTTTCGAGTTGTTTTCTTTTCGCCATTTTGAACAGTAATGCTTCTACTGATATTTCATAGTAAAAAAAGAATCGTGCGGTGTTTTTGCCATGTTTCTCCATTACTGTTAACGTAAATTTTTTCCAACTTTTTTTCAGTTTCTTATTCTTTCAACTAGGATCATCAGGAATCAAAGTTAGAGGTAGGAAGACAATTCTAGGACATGATACAACAAAAATAAGGCCTAGATTTGAAAAAAAAACTTGAATATCTGGACAAGAGAGCTACGCTGAATGTTTAAAAGAAAGCATTTCAACTAACCAGTTTAAATAACAAAGTATTTAATGTGAATAATAATTCAACAAATAATAACTAAGAAAGGCACAAAATGATATCTTCCACTTATTTACTAGGAGACATTTTGAGGGCAGCTGTTTCTCAGTCATTACGGTAGTATATGAATTTCTTTCAATAAGAGAGTGAAAGAGAAAACGCAAAAGGCGATGTAGGAGAAGAGAATAATAAAGAGAATAAAAACAGACAGAAAGAGAGGCGGCAGTGGTGCCGCGGTATAGCGCACGCTCACGGAACTGGCGACATAGATTCGAGGCATGCTGAGGACTCCTTTTCGTCCTGTTTTTTTACTTTGCTTTTGCCGTTTGTTACCTTTCTTTTTCCGGGGTTTACCTTTCTTTGTCTGGTTTTTACTTTGCATTTTACATTATACCTGACTGTTGTGATGTATAGTACAGTGCAACATGGATAATTCGAACGTCTTTAATTCGAAATCGGGGTTAATTCGAAGATTTCTCTTAGTCTCTTGAGTTTCTTATTAAATCAATGTTAAAAAATCGTGGAAATTCGAAGTTCAACTTCCTTAATTCGAAGTTTGTTATAGAAAATTTCGAACCATAACGACTTTTCGGCGTTTCATCGTTAAGAAATTCGACACGTAACAACTGAAATCCCCTTCCCGCCACCGTTCGACAAGTGACGCTTCAGACGCCATTCAAGCTTCCTGCTGTCAGTGTCACCATGTCTTTCAGTAAACCACGCGTGTACAAGAATTTAACGTTCGCTGAAAAGGTCGCCGTCATTCGCGAGGTGGAAAAGGGTGTGAAGAAGAAATGCCAAATCGCCAACGAGTACGGGATAGCGCCGAATTTCGTCGGTACATTGAAGGACAAGCCAACATAAGTGAAGCTGTTTTCCGTTCACTAAACATGCTTGATGATTTTGTTAACCTTAAGCGACTGAATTCTGTAAAACAATCAGGCATTGCACAATTTTTTGAAAAACTATAATTTTCTGTATCGAATGTAATATGTACTGTAGCTTGTGATGTGTGACGTCGGTACGCACCGAAGTGCGAGCTTCGTAGCCGAAGCAACCGTGTTCCAGGGAGCGCTAGTGTTCCCAAGATGGCGAACCCCTAGCATACTCCCTAGAATTTCAAGGGAAAGATACTGGGGTGGTTTCCCGTGGCCTTCCCCAGGACGCCATTAAGGAATGACGTCAGACCGAAGAGAAAGTGAAGAAGAGGCTGGACAACACAGGAAAGGAAATTGAAACAGCCATGCCACTGCCGGGATTCGAACCCAGGTACTGGCGCACTGGTCGCCACGGCTGGCCGCCGCCGAGACCGCACGGCCACGCCAGCACGGCGAAATGTAGCTTACATAAGATAAATCTTATTTTGTTTACATACATATAGTGTTTAAGTCTTTCATACCATGATCTTTCTGAATAAATATTTACTTATTGACAGAATAATCTTTTCAAGCATTCAGTGGACCTGAACTTAAAGTTAAAAGATGTAACTTGTTTAATTCGAAGTCTTGGATAATTCGAAGTTTTAGCTTCGAATTATCCAAGTTGCACTGTATTAAAAATAAAGCTAAAATATATGTTTGAACTTTCTACAGTTGTAATGAACTTTAATGAAATAATACATTAGAGCAGACAATCAGAAATATGAAATATGTGTGACAAGTAAATGTAATAATAGAACTTAAAAAGAGTGATGGTGATATTAATATTTTAGGGTATTTTCGAATACCATAATTGCAAAAGTAAATTATACTGCCAACAGTAATGTCAAAATGCAAAACATAACGGAGGAAAAAGGAAAAGGAAACCTGTACCCTCAGCATACCTCGAATCCGGGTCGCCAGCTCCATCAGCCAGCACTCTATCGCGGCACCACTGCCTCTTCTCTTCAAATCTGTTATTCTCTTCTCCCATATCACGGTTTTCGTTTTCTTTTTTGATCCCAGGGCCTGCCTGGGGCAACTCTGAAGTGAGTAACACCCAGGCCAGATTTAGCGTTGCCTCCTCCCCCTTTCTCAGTCACTTATTGGTCGCGAGTCTCCCTTGTGAGATGCTTTCCAAGATTGCGGTATTTGCTTTACACTTTTTTAAATATGGGTCAATGGTAATCTTGACGTTTACAGCAATTTAAATCTGTTCTGTAATTACTTTAATGAAAAATGTATCATGTTATATTACTGTAATTTCAAATCAAAAAGTATTACGTTTGAAGAGGAAATGGGCAAAGTCTTTTTGTATAACATTTTTAGTTTTCTGTTTGTTTAAAATATTCGAAAATACATTTGGTTAAACAGCTAGACGAAGTGATATGAATTACTTGACAAAATTCTCATATTCAGTCTACAGATTTTGAAATTCATATATAAGAAAATGAAAGTTTTCCCATTCATACATGTCTTTCGTAAAAAAAAGAGATCAACAAAAGTTAAAGATTTCATTGAATAATTTTATTATATCATGAATGCTTACAGCACTACAGAATTTTCATCATTTTCTCCGTCTGACATGATATTATCCAGTAAGAGGCGTAACAAGGCCTCCTATAGCTTCTGCCGCTGGTTTGAATATAGCAGAAAGAAATCGCTCTGTTTGTTCCTCTTCTCTTGGAAGACTTCTACCCCAAACACTCATACTCAGCATCAGCAAAACATAACAAAAGATGGCGAAATACTTCATATTTATCTGAAAACGGAAAATTTGAAATAGTTAAAGTTGCCATTTGTCACTTACAATTTAAACTTTTGACAGTTTTTTTTTTGTGTGTTTTTCTTTATAATGCCCTTCCAGGTTTTTTCTTTTTTTTTCTTTTTGTAATGAATTTGAAGATATAATCATTTGAAGTCCCCTTTTAATGTTCTACTATATGTTATAATAAATGCTTTTACTTGTCAAATAATAATTATTCAAGTAAAGTAATTAATATTTCTACGTATCAATGAGACCAAATTGATCGACAAATGTTACAGTAAGGTAATAGATTTAATATCACTCATTTAAAAACAAAACCGGTACCGTCATAGGCATTACAGAAAATATTCTTAGTAAAAGCCATATTCCTCAGTATAATAAAAGTAAAATAAGGTATTTCAGGTATATTTCCCGAGTATGGATAATATAGTAATGGTTACGTGTGCACGCAAGGAGGCTCGTCAACCATGTTTCCCCAAAGAACAGGTACGCGGGGAATCTACCGCACTTTTGGGAGATTCCGCCAAAGCTGGTGACAGGTAAATCCGCGCACATAATAACGAAACATCATAAAAGAAAAAGTGTTTTTACGCTTTTTATGCGAGATCCAGTCAAAAACCCAATCAAAACAAAATTAAATGTTTTGTTTCATGTAATATTATTGGGCCTTCTTCGCCTTTTCGTCGTAATTGACTCTAATTTAATTAGAATTTGTTGGAAGGGTTTGGACGTGGTATCATATGGTTTAGTAAATATTTATAAAAATATTACTATTTCATAAGAATTGCAATCTTATCTTTCTAAACTTTAATTTGAACCATGTTTAATGCTCCTATAAAGACAATGCCTTCTGAGTCACGTCCGGAAGACTAACAACCAGGCTACCTGGAATCAGGATGACGAGGGCGGCTACAGCCGTCATTGAAAACATTGTCCCAAAACAACAAGCAGCACGAGAAAATAATATTGCTGAGAGGACCCTACGTGATAGACTTAAATCAGAAAAATTTATAAAAGGTAAACTGAGTGCACCTTCACTTGATGATGAAGCAGAAAGGAAGAACTCCAGAAAAGTGGGTTTGCACCAACAAGAAAAAACTCTGAGAAGAATTTCCTTTAATTTGGCGGATAATCTGAAGAAAAAGTATACATTTTATGGCAGGCGGTACTACGGGGACTAGCAGGTACAATTCATTTATGAGAAGAAAGCGTCTCTCGCAATAAGGAAAGCACAGGGTTTAACGAAAACTACGGTTGGAATGAATAAAGAAGTCAGTGATTATTTTAAGCTTCTGCATGCAACTCTGCAAGAATATGACCTCCTCATTAAATCTGCTAACATAGATGAAAGTGAGATGCTGAACCAGATTTGTTCACTGCTGAGCGAGGAAGCAGGGATGTTCATGTCAGAAAGGCAAAGGAAAGAGTTGAGACGATTACTATTGTCGCCTGCTTCAATATGCTCTTCATTCCTACCTGAATATTGTACCTCCAAAGGAGTCTACAAAAAAAGGATATGGGAGGAGAACATGCATTCTGGAGCTGTTATCATCAGAAGTAAAACCAACAAATAAAACATTTGTTCTCATTCCAAACTATTTTAGTCGAATTCATTACTCACAGTCGAATAGTGCGGGGACTATACCTAAATTACCTTACTCAAAGAAATACACACTTTGACAATTCGAATATTAATTCCATTCCGTATAAGATTTCTGCAATATAGTTAAAGGCTTATCACAGTTAAGCATTATCTACAGTTAACGAATAAACAAATTGTAATAACTGAATCTGATAAAGATAAAAAAAAATAGTTATTTTACACAAAGTAATTACGATGATATGCTTGATAAGCAAAAACAATGATCCAAATATCTATTCTGTCATTACATTGCAGGAAGAACAAATCCAAAACAAAATTAGAAATCAGATCAGAGCAAGCTCAATAAGGAATTCATTAATAATTTATTCATAGCAGCGACAACATTCTCCCCGTCATGCGAGTTAGGCGGGCATTACACGGGTGAAAATTCTGTGGTTCTGTGCAGGATGTTGGCTAGGTCTTCGCATGTTTAACCCAGCAAGAATATATCCATCCATCTGAAAATCAAATACAGGTCTCGTTGTTGACGAGATCCCAGCTTAGCACATCGATGGAATCGATGGAAGCTTGGTCTCTTAGCACTTAGCAATCACCATCATACATTTATTCAATGCATCGAATAGACGAGAGAATAGTTTTTAATTAATTAAAACAGCAAGTATTTCATTTTGTTCATCTTTTTGTATTTCTTTGTTTTCAGTTTCGATATTTCTCGTTAAAGCTCGACAAACGATGATGTGTTTTCGAGATTTCAAGCGGTCGTCGATTCAAATTGTCAAATCGGAATTCTGTTACGATTTTGGTTAATAACGCTCTTGCTTTTTCTGGAAGCATCCATGAAAACATAGGGAAAAGCTGATTTCTGTTCCTGAAAATCAATTTCGTAGTCAGTAGTTTCGTATAAACAGATATAAATTGATTGAACTTAGAAGTTCTTCAATTCGCCATCAGGAGCGATGTTTGCTATCAAATCAGCCAACCAGCCAGCAGGAAAATAGAACTCGTCTTAAACAAAGTAGGGATAGCGATTAGTAAACCAATGACAATGCTTCGCAAAGGCTTCTGATACATCATTTCTGTTGCATTATTCCTTTAATTTCCTTATTATTATAAATGGGAATTGCGGAACGCGCAGTTTTGTATTTATTTCTGATCTAATATTATTCTTATAGACAACCAAATTTTTATTGAGGATCAAAAAAAGATTAACAAAATATTGGATTATTAGGATTACCATTCTCGGCGATCTCGCAAAAATTGCCTTGCAACACGAGCTCGGGAAAGATTTCTCTTACGAAATCTAAGCCAGGTCGTGCTAAGTAATATTTATTTTATTTCAGTTTAATTAAATTATTGTCATATAGAAACAGGCTTTATCTTTGCTTTGAGATAAGAAACGAACAACGCAAATACAATCTTATGCTTAATGATATTTGAATTCTTTCAGTCACAACTCTTAAATCAGAATGCTACAGAAAACAGTTATCCTTCATTGAAATAAAAGAAACAAAATTTTGTCTTACCACTTGAGTTTAGGTTCCTAGTCTTGCTTCAGCTCCAGTTTTCTTTAAATCAGTTAATCTCTCGCCCACTTAAATACTTTTGCGATGTTTATTAATAGAAGGCGTCTGCTGATAATTCAGAATGATTTTCATTAATTATCCATAATTATTTTCCAGATTCACAGATGGTAGTTTTCAACAGAAATTTGGTGGAAAGATAAGAAAAACAATTTAATGTATTTTTTCAAATAATTTTTTTTTCACTATTTACGCTTGAAATATATTTTTCATTTTATTCTGAAAAGCCCGTTTTTAGATGTTGTGAAGATCTTGCTGAAGATTTCTAGAGGCAAGGTTTTGATCATATGCATTACTGAAAAGTATTACATGGTCTGTATAACTATAAATACTACAGTTTTTTACTGAATCCCAAATTGAATTGCTAAACAATATAAAAACAAAGGTCTTAAATTAGAAGCTTGTGGAATACCACATTTGCTATTAAAATTTTATTTTTAAGAACTAAAATTATTTATTTTAATTTTAAATTTTTTATTTTTTAAATATTTTTTGATGAGATTATGTAAATCTCCTCTTGTACCTTAATTTTTAATTTTCTTAACAATAATTTATGATTATTGAAAAAAAATATATACAAAAAATATATATATATATATATATACAAAAAATATATACAACAAGAAGTCCATATCTATAAACGCTAAAATTAGGCACTACAATACAGTCATTAAGCCAGAAGGCCTCTACGCCTCAGAATGCCTTGCACTAAACACAGCCAGACAATTGGACGAGGTAGAAAAAAAGGAAAGAAAGATCTTACGGAAAATCCTGGGACCAAAATATGAAGATGGAAAATGGAAACTGAGAAACAACAAAGAAATCTACGCAAAAACAGAAAAAATAACTGACACAATGAGGAAAAGAAGAGTGGCTTTCTACGGACACATTAAAAGAATGAGTGAAGGTAGACTGACGAAGAGATTATTCACCTTCTTCGACAGAAACCCCAAGACTCAGATGACATGGATCAAGGAGGTCAGAAAAGGCATGGAAGAAATGAAAATAGATGGAGAAGAGGTGGAGAGAAGAGAAGAATTCAGAAAAAAGATCAGGGGATTCAAGGGTTTTCAAGAAAAGGCAAAGAAGAAGACGGGAGCAAAATGGACGGAAGAAAGAAGGAAACAACATAGTGAAAGAATGAAAGAATACTGGAAGAGAAGAAAGAAAGTAGAAAAATAATCATGAGTTATTTCACGTGGTTTATAGTCGGCCAAATTCGAAGAAAGAAGAAGAAGAATTGATGATTTATGCTATTGAATGCTTTACTAAATATTTCTGTTTTTTTCGTTGAAATTTTCCTGAAATGAAATGAGTGGCAATGAAAGTAACTGAAAGTAAGTTTAATATTTTAATTATAAAAGATTAACCCTTAATTAATCATTAATATCCTTTGAGAATCATTTATGTGTTGCAGTAGTGCCTACAAATTGTAATTTGTGATTTTCGAAGAAAATTAGTTAAGAAAATAAGATAAAAAGGCTTATTAAAAATTTGCTCCAATACCTCAAAAAGATGAAACTAGGCCTACAGGGATTTTAGTGATGTCGCTACATGTCTCTGCATGGTGGACAAAGGATATTAGTTCTCGGCTGTCGGAGGATGACACGATCTTCGGGTAGTCAGCCTATGTTTCCCAGTATCTTTTGTGCTCGTTTTGTTTCCTCATGCCTCCACTGCTCCCAACAATGCCGTACAGTACAGTCGTAACGGTACAAGAGGTGATCAACTCGACCAGTCATCCACCGTCTAACAATTAAGCCTCTGTCAAATTTCTTTCATGTTTTATTTTCAACTCTTTATTTGCCATGATGTCGACACCCTTTCGATCTCGACCGGATCCCTCTTACGGCAACTGTAAACAATTGCAATCAGTACATACTGCTGAAAATATTTTTATATGCAATAAATTATTATTATTATTACTAGACCATTACCCGTGTACAGATTGATTGATATAGATATTTGAAGAAGAGATATGTTGAGAAGGATGGTTGTTGATATAGATGATAAAGAAGATCACAGCTTGTATACGATATTCTTGGAGACGAATTGACTGTGACTATTCTTTCGAGTAAAGATAACCAAATTATGGATAACTTGTGACTCTAGACATAGAGTTCTGCGTGTGTGAAGACAACGTTTTACAAATGACTTACTTTATTTAGAGTCTATCCTTGAGCTTTATTGATAAACATCGCATAAGAAGGGCTGATCGGAAATTGCCTTCTTGTGAAAGTGAATTGAAGTAAATTATCGCTTGGTTTCATAGATCTATGGATGGAAACAAAATCTCCTTTTGAATTCCTGTTATAATCTCGGCTTCTATGATATGATTATCGAATGAATGGGATTTTAGTTGAAATCTGTTGCAGTGTACAAACATGGGATTTCGCAACAACATTATTGGAGATCCAATCTTCAATGACAAACAATGTTGAGGAATTCCGCTGAGATTCAATGAATTCAGATATTCAGGCGGATAGAGATGTTCGTGTTGTGGATTATCAGAAGTATCAACTTTATTCGCACTTAAAAACTCTCTAGTGTCTTCCTGTATTCTTTGATTTATCAATCGATTGGTGTTATCGACACTCTCGTTCTTCGGTGTTAAAATTGTCCATTGATTGATTTCAGGTTAGATATTTTTTTCTATGGACTGGTTGAATTGTTCTATTTCGCGGCAAAGATTATCAGACAATGCTATCATTTCTTCTTTAAGTGGTTCTCGATTGTCTCAGATTCTAAGGAAATAATAATCGGCAAAATTTCTCTGATTCTTGTCATCTTTCTAGATGAGCCGCATATTTATCGTGAATTTCTTGACTTTCACGTGATTCCAGGTTTTTGAGTTACAAATAGTGATTTTTCGGTAATCTATCTAATAGAAATAGTGCTTCTTTCTTTCTAAACTCTACTTATTTTATTCCAATTGATACTTTTCATTGGTTCTTGAGTTACAAATAATGATGGTTTGAGTTACAAATAGTGATTTTTTTTTCAGTATTCTATCTAATAGAATACTGCTTCTTTCTTTCTTGACTATTTTTTTTCCAATTGATACTTTCTGGAGTTTTTGAGTTACAAATAGTGATTTATCAGTATTCTATCTAATGAAATACTGCTTCTTTCTTTCTTGACTATTTTTTTTTTATTCCAATTGATACTTTTCAGTGGTTTTTGAGTTACAAATAGGGATTTTTCAGTATTCTACCTCATAGAAATACTGCTTCTTTCTCTCTTGCCTATTTTTTTTTATTCCAATTGTTACTTGGCAATGGTTTTGAGTGACAAATAGGGATTTTCCAGTATTCTACCTAATAAAAATAGTGCTTCTTTCTTTCTTGACTCTCTTTTCTTTATTCGAACATCTCCCGTGTATATGCGCTTGTTTTTCAGTATCACTTAGAATTTGGTTAAGTAAGAATATTTAAAATATTGCAACGTTCCGGCAATTATCGTTCTAATTGACATGTTCGAATTACAAATAAACAGACGGATAGGAAATAAATAAACAATTGAGAATTGAGATTCAAAAAAAAAGGTTGAAAGTACATTCCTTATTGATGGGGGGGGGGGGGAGGAAGGACACATAAGTCAAAAAAACAATATAAGAAGAAATGTAGTCCCAGTGGCCTAATAGATAAGACGTCTGACTTCAGATAAGAAGGTTGCAGGTTCAAATCCTGTCGAGGACGCTTCATTGTAAAATTATTTCTATTTTTCAGTCTCACAGAAACTTGTGCCGGACAGACAGACATTAGCCTTTTACACGCTTTGTAATCAATACTGAGTTTTAGCGGAATGACAACTTAAGGTTCTACAATCTAACTGGGACGAAACCACCAACCCCGGAAAGATGGGCCCGCAGAAAGAGGAGGAGAGAAAGCATCGAAGGACTGTTCACAAGGGGCTAGAGTTACCCACGAATGACGACAGACTACTCACCGGACAGACAGGAATATCACGCCCACAAAACACAGATTCCCTTCCGATTGCCGTAGCGAGACCATAGAGGGTCGGGAAAACCTTTGAAAACTTAACCTGCGAAGAGAGGCGTCTCTCTTGGGAGACCAAGAAAGCTGGGCACTTCCTTTCAAGACCGTATTGGCCGCACGAACCCGACTTCTATTAGTGAAAGAGGTGCTCGGCCTTCCTTCTGTGGTCCCGTCCAAGTGGCCAAAGAAGCCGGGCAGATGGGACCGTAGAGCCATACCGTCGGTTGTCATAGAAGTTGCATCGAGAAGTTCGCGAGGTAAGAATCCGCTCTGTGATGCCTTCGGCTGGGTGCCGAATTTGCCGCACTCAAGAAAGAAGCATCTCTGGCTGCGGCAAAGATAGGACAGACAGACAGAGAAATAAAAGATTTTAGTAATATAGATTATTAAAACTTTCAGACCTTACGTTTTCCCAGCAAAAACAACATGGTGGGTGAATGACCAAAGCACATATTGCAAAGTGTAAAGAATAGTGCAAGGAGGATTAGGGATGAATGGTTGTGTCCATAAATTTCCTAACTATCCGTGTTGTGTTGAGTACCACAGCCTTCTGGAGTTGTGCATAAGTATTTTTATGAAGTCCTAGTGTGCTGAGACTTTGGTGTAATGTGTGAGGCACCAGACCAGTGGCGGACAGGACGATGGGTACAACATGTATTCGGTCCTGCCTCCACTGCTTCTGGAGCTCGTGTGCTAGATCAGTGTATTTACTGATCTTGTCTGCGTGAGATTTCTGCATGTTCTTGCTGTTAGGCACTGCAATAACAATGAGATAGGTCTGTTTGTTTACCTTATCAACAAGTGTGATGTCAGGTCTGTTGTGTTCCCTAAGTGTGTGTACTTGTTTTTCGTGTAGGTTGATGAGGTTGATGAGGCTGCAGGGAGTCATCCTTTCCATAGAGGACTTGGAATGGTGCATGTTGTGTTTCGTGAACGTAATGCATGCTATTATTATTGTTATTACTTAAATGTTTCAGTTCATGGATTTCCTCAGCAAAGACATCATGGCGGGTCAAGGACCAAAGCGCATGTTGCCAAGTGTAAAAAAGGGCAAGAATGGTAAGGGATGTTAAGGGTGTTTGGTTGTGTCCATAAATTTCCTAAATATACATGTTGTGTTAAGTACCACAGTCTTCTGTAGTTGTGCATAAGTGTTTTTGTGAAGTCTTAGTGTGCTGAGGCTGTAGTGCAGTGTGTGAGGCAACAGACAAGTGGCAGACAAGAGTATTGGTACAACACATATTCGGTCCTGCCTCCACTGCTTCTGAAGTTGCTAAAAGTAAAAGTTCGGATATGAATATCACATTATTTTTTTTAGTTGGAAATTTTTTACTTCAAGGAAGTTTGTATCCGGAATTTTATAACTTAATATTTAAGATTTAAAATATAAAAAATATATTTTTTTATAGTATTAAGCCAGCATGGAAAAATAATTTAAGTGCATACCTATTACATCGTTTGTTCTTATCATATTATAAGATCCAAACATTTTCAACACCAAATATATAAAAACATATACTATAAATTCATTTGCGAATTTTCGGAAAGAGTTCTTGTTTTCTTTGTTAAGCTTCAAATAATATAAACAATTTACAGATGTAAATTACCTTGCGATATTATACATCCTGGACATCAGTAAATTGTTTATTTTTATTTGAAGTTTTACAAAGGAAATAAGAACTCTCTCTCGCAAATAAATATACACTGCTTGACAATTGCGAAGGACTGATGACACTATCACCTAGCTACCACAACATAGAAGGAACGGGCATGTCGACCATTGGAATAAGTGCAGGATACAGTAAGAAGAGATGTGTGTATGCAAATTTTGCATTGCCACGCCTGTGCATCACCTGACAGCACTGGTAAGAGATTTGAAGCATTAGACGCGTATGGACAGATGTTGTTTGAAAGAAAAGGTTTACTGGAAAACGTTAATTGAGGAATTTGAAATTTTCGGCATATCTTCCCGATATCACTTAGATGATTTTACGCGTGGCCATATGATTGGAAAGATAGAAGAAGAGCGACAACTTCCATATGTTGCCAAGGAGTTCGTCATCGCCCACAGCGTTGTTTCACGGCTACGTAAAGCATTAACAACAACTTGAATGTGTAGCAGGCGTCACAGGGGAGGTCATGATAGAAGTACGACGCCTCCAAAAGACGGGTATATTGCCATAACGGCAAAACACAACCAGCGCACCACAGCTCAGCAAGTGGCAAATGAGGAAAGGAAAGCGGATCTCCCAAAAAACTGTAGTCAGAAGTTTGGGACAAGGAGGACTTTACGCCCGCAGTGCCCCATTGTCCAGACTGCACCATGCCGCCCGTTTGCAATGGTGTCGTGAGCATGCAACCGAAGAGGAATGGGCTTCCGTACTTTTCTATATGAGAGTAGGTTCAGTCTGTCATTGGATTGTTGTCGCCAACTGGTCTGGCGTGAGAGTGGTATTGCGTATCATCCACAAATATCCAGGAAATGGACCGATATCCGACTTGGAGTATCATGGTATGGGCCGACATCATGATCAATGGCCTTACGCCCCTACATGTAGTTCAAGTAGGACTATGACCCGCCAACGATATATTAATGAAGTTCTGCTGCCTCGTGTTCGCCTTTTCCATGGTGCTGTGGGTGATACATTTCTGTCTATGGACGACAATGCACCATGTCATCGAACACTCGCTGTCTAGTTGTCTAGACAGCGAGGGTATTCAACGCCTTGTATGGCCAGCACGTACTCCAGATCTAAACCCCATTGAAAATGTTTGGGATGCTGTAGGGAGGCGCCTTGCTGGTCAACAATATTCTCTAACAAATAAAACCACCCTCATTCGTGCACTGATAGAGGAGTGAGATAACTTTCCTCAACGATCATTTATTGTTCTGGAAAAAAGAGGAGGTATTGAAACAGCTGAAAGAACAAAAGTGTTCATTTGATGCTGTGTATGGAGAAATGGAAAAATGCATATGAACGAAGGAGGCACCTTTGAGAACAGTATCAGTACGGGGTGTCCGAACAGTGTGGCAGCAATACTTTTCCTGCTGGGCCTCCACCCCCGCGTAAGGTTATATTATGATTTGTGATCCGTCCTTAGCAATTTTTTTTATATTATGACAAGTGTAAGTTTTTTTATATATTTGGTGGTGAAGATGTTTTGGATCTTATAATATGATAAGATGGAATGATAATGTTGATGTGATTTGTTGTTAAGAATTATATTTACTGAAATGTAGGTATATTTGTTATAATATAATATCAAGAATTATCAGGCGTGTCTTTGTCTAAAACGTTAATAACACTACGCAAAAAAAATAACCTTTTTTCTATATCTCTGATGAAAATAGTTGATCTTTATGTTCTCGAGTGTGCTAAATATGAAAATGGCCATTGTGTAGAAGAACAGCCTTTAGACTTATCTTTGATGAATCTATGAATAATCTCCATTCATCATTTTTATAGTCAATTTTCAAAGCTGACATGAGACCCTCAATATCACTGCAAAATACCGTCATCTTGTTAGTTGAAAAACGGTAGGAATGGAGTGTGGCGTTCACGGAACACATTGACATTTATGGATTGGTCAAGACAATTCCACTTCTGCAATCTAGATGCCATCAGTTCTGCTTTACCTTTAGGCAATTCCAAATCTTTCACCAGATCATTCAACTCACACTGTGTTACTTTGTGTTGCTGTGTAGACTCCTCATTACACTGGAAATCAGAATCTTTCAATGTACTCGGTTTAGAAGGTGATGGAGTAACATTAGAGTCACTGCTGTCCTCGTCACTAACTGTATAAGAATCAGGTGGGATGGGGATAGGTATTCCATCTCCATGAAGCACTGGACTCATAGCTGATCTTATGTTAGGATATGTCAATGCTGACTTTTTTTTCTTTGAAATACCATGCTTTAAGGGAGTTGTCATGTAAAAATAGCAATCAATCATTTATGGTTCTCTCCAGATCATCGGAATAGCAAAGCTCATTGATGATCTTTTGCGACTTAACCACGAACGAAGACCTGTGGCAGAAGATATGCAACATACATTAGGGGCCCAGGGCTTGTCTTGATAACCGATTTTGCAACCAAAGTACAGATGGTAAGCCTTCTTAATGATTGATGTTATTGTTCGCTTTTGTGATTTTAAAGTTACCTATCCACAAATACAACAAAAATTGTCAGGTATGTTTGCACATTTGCGATGCCTATTGAATCGCATGTCACTTAATTCGCTACACACAAATTACACTAACCCGAAGCAAAGCAATATTAAACTATTGTATTCTACTTTTAACCTCATATGCAACAAACACAGCCGGACACGTGACTGAAACTGATCTTCAATGCGCCAACCAATAACAGTGACATGTGACGTCTCTACCCTCGCCCTTGTTTGTTGCTGGGCATTGCTACTGAAATAGTCTTCTGAAGTAAGAGGGTTAGAAACGCAATATTGTTTAACCTATGTGAGATTTCCACGGCAATTTCAGAACAGGCAAAATGAATTCTTAGCACTTACTGATTCTGAATTCTAATTCTATCTCTATTTCTATCTCTATCTCTATTTTTCTTTTATTCTTTATTTTTGAAGGATAACTGATAGTTCATCCCTTGAAGAATTACCAACTCAAAACATATTACTATGGCCTACATAGAATATCTGCTAGAAACACCTATTACTTAATAGTTAGTGAGCAATTGAATGTTTTCTGTGAATGCGCAAATACATAAAGGCCATATGATCCCATCTAAAATTCTGACTTTTTTTTAGTACTGTAATTTTTTTATTACTAGTTAATGATATGCTCAACTATCCAAGTGATGGGTCAATTCCGTATTCGAAGAACTTAAGATTAAAACGAGTATTTTCCTGAAATATAGTATTTTTTTTTTTTTTTGTAAGATTCAAGTCAAGAAAATTTCAACAATAAAAAAATTCAGTCAAACTTTTGACTATAATAACTGATTTTATTTTGCTTATAAATCAGTAGCCTATGTACCTGTAAGATTGCAATGCTACTTGCAGAATGACATTTGTATTTTCGGCACCTCTTACGCTGTCTGCAACTTCTTAATGGACTATTGACCTGTAATGCTTTAACCCGAATAAATCTTCCATATGTTGAGTGGGAACAGGAATGGAACCTCCATGAATATAAACTAAAAACATAAAAACATTAAAAATAAAGAAAAAGAAATTCATCTGCTGGGCTCTGCCAGCCTCAATGAATTTCTTATACGCATATAAAGAACGGAAAAGCGCCTAAAAAATGTGTAAACACATTAAAAATTGAGACCAATGTTCAAACTGACATCTCAAGACCAGCCTGTTTCACCCTTATCCTGAGTTATTCTCAACTGATGATCGCCTAATAATCATGAAACAGCCTTGTCTTGAGATGTCAGTTTGAACATTGGTCTCAATTTTTAAAATCTTCCTTATATTCTGATATAATCAGTTATTTGCATTCTCATTCTCATTGCCTATGACAATTGTCATTCCATTTCGAGTGCTACTTGTGGGTGCTCTAATTTTTTTGACAATGAGTGTATTATTCAACTACTTACAATAAATTAAGTGATGCATTAAGTAGAGAGAAATCCTATTTCTACTGCTTTTGATGCAGATTGAAGACTTATTTAGAAAATCCATAGAATTTGTTATTTCCAGCTGCTCAGTAATATTTATTTTAATAATTACGATCTGTGACATCTGGAAAATAACTTCAGATATTTAATTAAAATAGTTGTGATCCATCTGCATAAACCACTATACGTAAAACATCACAATTCCATTTAGGAAGACAGGAAAGGAACTAAATTAGCAACTGCAAGTGAAATGATACACACCGTATATTTCAGTTTACTGAGAATTGATTTTTTTCATAAGTTAAGAATGAAGGTATTTTAAATCTTTTCGAATTTTCATTGTGTTAGAAATATTTTCGTAATTGCTGCGTTCGTATTAAATCTTAAATATTAAGTTATAAAGTATATATTAAGTTAAAGTTGCGATCAGGCCCAGAGGACCGCGCAATGCAGCTGGAGGGTAGGCTCCAGTGTTCAGAACCTACGGGACAAAGTTCAGGACGGGGGGTCGGCCCGTCGCTCGCCCGCCTTTAACTCGCCTTTAAAGAAGCGTGGAAAAATTCCCGTCCTCCGCCGAGGCCGGGAATCGAACCCGCTACCTCCAATCCGCAGCCAAGCGCCCTTACCCACTCGGCTACCGGGCCCACATAAAGTATATATGGAAGCATTTTTTTTACATAAAAATTTGACAACAAAATAACATATTTGCTGAAAAAATATATAAAAATCATTTAGGCTAACTTGGTACATTTTGTTTTAACTTGGGTTATGAGTTATATAATATATCTATTTACAGATAGAGACATAAAACGATAGCTATATCGACCATCTAAGAGCATGTTCATTAAAATTACATGGTAGAGTGTTATAATTAACTGAAAATGATTTATATCTTCAAAATCATTTAAAAAATAAATGAAATGTAAGATACTACCCTATTATTTAAAAAACTGCAATCCATGACTTAAATGTCGAGCGTCAGTTACTGAAGACTACTTTACTGACCATTTAGGATCTTATAACAAGTTCAGAATGACACAGAAACTGAAGGAAATATCTGAATTTTCATCGGTGAGAATCTGGGACTACCGTTTCGTCCTTTTTGTGAATTCTTCAGCCAGACCCACACGCTAGATGAAACGCTCAGATATTGCAAAAGTGTTAAGGGGACATCAGTCTCAAAACGTCAGTCTCAGACTCTCACGGATGAAAGCACATATATTATTTAGTTTCATCGTCATTTCTGAACTTGTTTGTATTAACATTTTAAATCTCTTCTCTCCATATTCTTCTGAGTGTTCAAACTATAATAAATCTTATCATCCTCCTTCTTAGTAAAATATTTAATACTATAAATATATATGGAAGGCGAATTTTCGAGAGTGATACGTACTCTTTTTCAAGCCTAAAAGTAATAACAATTTGTAATGGAAAACCTTAAACTTGAAATTATTTTATATTTCAATACCATTACAAAATTTTTTAAGCTATAAAAGGAATCATAATGACAAATTTTTGTTAAGCAATAAAATGATTATCTTATTTAATTATAAAGAAATAATGTTATCGATGTCAATAACAACAATGTTTTATAATTAAAAACTAGCCGGGTACCGTCGCTTCGCTCCGGAACCCTTGCATCTATAAGATTAAAAAAAACCTTTATTTACTTAGCAAATGAATATTGAGATCGGAGAATATACGACTTCACAGCCCGTTGTGGCCTTTTCCACTTAACTGAGATGTATTGCGGGAAGGCGCCATACACTTCATCGTCAGTTTGCCAGATTATTCCCTATCCCGTAAGAATTTCGAAAAGTCCGGCCTTATTCCTTATTCCTTATTCCTTATTCCATCATAAAGGAAACTTCTGTGCAAAATTTCAGCTTTCTAGGTCCAAGGGTTGATGAGTCAGTCAGTGAGTGAGTCAGGACTTTTCTTTTTATATATGTAGATTTTCATTAATTTTGTTTTGTTAACCTCATTGATTAGTTCTTTATAGATTATATTTGGATCTGTTATTTTCTCATTTTCAACTCTTATCCGATTCGTTCTTTACATATTATTCCTGGCGTTTTGATATCATGTTTATTTATGAAAATATGATCTATATTATTTGTTTTCGTATTTCCATGAATTGTACAGTTGTTTCTTGTTGTTCCGTAAAGACGATTTTTGAAACCATTATTGCACATAAGTTTTACGTATTTCTGTATTGCATTGTTTTTATTCATTTTGAAAATATCTATATTTAAGTCGCCAATCAGTATAGTTGGACAGTTGTTTAATATATTTTCATTTTTTATGAATAGATTCTCTATTTTAGTAATTTGTAATTTAATATTTTGCTTACAGAATAACGTTTTATAATATATGTTTTTATAATATATAATAATAATAGCCGGGTACCGTTGCTTCACTCCGGAACCCTTGCATATATAGCATTCAAAAAACAAACTTTATTTAAATTTAGCAAATTAATGTTGCGATCGTCGGAGAATATATAACTTCCCAGCCCGTTGTGGCTTCTCCGAATAACTTGGATGTATTGCGGGTCGGCGTCACACACCGAAAATTCCCATTTTTGCATGTATCTTGCAAACGCTGAAGCGTTTGTGAATAAGTGATACATCGTTCAATAGAACTTTCAAATACCAACATTTTCTCAATATAATGTTCTCTTCCATCTTTTATACTTTTCGTTTAAATTGAGAAAAAGTCAAAATTTGACTTTTTAAAAGGCGCCATCTTGGAAACCAAAAACTTTTTTCGAAAGATTTTTGTAGCATTTTGTTTGTCTTAAAAAGATCTACATTTTATCCATTTACATGACCAAAAGGGTGGGCCGAAAAAATTCAAATTTTTTTTTTCAAGTCGTAATACCGCGGAAAAGTTGCGAATTGGGGAGACTAAAAAGGGGTTAAAAAAAGAAATGAAATCGGTTTATATCTTCCGTTCGCGCATGTGCTCTAAAGTTTGCCGAAAGTTGGAAAAAATTCACATTTTTACGATAATTTTAACATTTTTAATTTAGCCTCTTCCCGAATATAATAGTTCAAATTCTTATATATTAGAACAGCAGAAAATAATATTTAAATATTATTTAAATCCATCAACAGCTCCCGGTCGCACATTACCTTCAAAGTTAATGAAATTTTGAAAAAAATTACAAATAAAGATAGATCACAGTTCAAGGAGAAAAAAATACTAACAACTTACATGCTTTTTTTTTGCTTTTTGTTTATTGAATGCAAGGTTAAATGTTTAAAAACAAATTATTTTAGACCATTAGTATTATTTATAAACAGATTTTTCTATTGAAAAAACAAAGTTTTTGTGTGAAGATTCGTAAGTCCAAGAAACTCATGTTGAACAACTGAACATCTCCGTTTTCACTCATTCTTAGCTGAAGGTACATTGAAATCTGATTTATGTGCGAAGTTAGGCATGGTTGATCTTGACAGCAGGGTCGTTCTGATAAACCCATCCCTAGACTCAGCTCCGCAAACTTTTCCTGAGGCTTCTGTCACGAGTTTCACACATCGTTCAACTGCCTGTGTGTGAACTGGGAATGTCTTGAATGTTATATCCCAATTTGGAACTGAGTCACTTTGAATGTGATTTAATCTCATCGTGACTGATTTTTTAATAATGGGGGAGAAGATAAATCACAGTCCATCCAGTTAGTTATTTCCGAGTAGTGTTGAGCCTTGAAATTTAGTTTTGGCGGCATGAATGTTCTGATAGTTGTTCTCTTGATCTAACTGTCTCGCCTTTAGAATTCGTCGAAGTCCGATGTCTCTTATGTGTTTTGTATTATCTTGTGCCATGGCTAACATTAAATGTTCTGGATGAGCGAAAAAGCAATTTCTTTCGATCACAAGGTCGACAATATTACGTAAAACTTCAGGCAGGTACCTTGAAGATTGTATGGATTGGTACACAAGTTTTGGTACCTCTGTAAAGTATTTACTTGATTTAATACTAAACCACATTGGCATGTATGACTTCAAAATAAATGTAACTATTTCTTGAAGTTCAGGTGTGGGACTTTCTTCGCATAAGTACAATCTGAGAGTTCGATTTGCTGTTGTCAACCACCTCGAGTGTTACAAGGAACCAGGATCTCGTACAGTCAAATCCTCTTTATAGTTTCCCGACTTTATTGCGATGGAAATATCCAGTAGATATTGCTGATCCTTACTTAGTATACTTCTGTCTATTTTGGGGATCTGACAGCCAATACTTTTGAAGCCAATCACTTTTCGCAGCCCCTTAGCTTTTCACCGATTGGCCCTCTCAAAGAGTTCGGACTCGTTGATTTACCGTCTAGGTATTGAAACAGATGCCGGAATGGCAGTTCATTGAAATGGAGAAGGGAAAACTCCCATTGTAACGGCTTCCCCAAATGTATTTCGATTCGGCGAATCAGACTGTTTTTCAAACCTGTATTAACAGCAGTGCCATCACATTCTATGACAACTAATTTTTCAAGAGAAATACCACGACCAGACAGATAAGAAATAATAGAAGTGACAATACCTTCAGAACTTCCAGCAGTTGGAGTAATAAGGCCGATGAAGACTGAACCAGGTTCTTGAATTAGCGAGTAATGCTGTTCCTTTTTTATTCTACGGAATCTTTTCGAATGAGTTAGATCTACCACTAACGTGTCGTCCTTCCTCCCATCCAAATAGAGACCTTGTAATGGAAAATCGTCAGATTTACTACACAATTCAGCCCTAATATTTTGTCTTTCTCTTCTTATTTTGTTTTTGTTATAACATGGGAGACGTAATAATCGGTTTCTTGGACTTACGACTCTTCACACAAAAACTTTGTTTTTTCAATAAAAAAATCTGTTTATAAATATTACTAATGGTCTAAAATAATTTGTTTTTAAACATTTAACCTTGTATTCAATAAACAAAAAGCAAAAAAAAAGCATGTAAGTTGTTAGTATTTTTTTCTCCTTGAACTGTGATCTATCTTTATTTGTAATTTTTTTTCAAAATTTCATTAACTTTGATGGTAATGTGCGACCGGAAGCAGTTGATGGATTTAAATAATATTTAAACATTATTTTCTGTTGTTCTAATACATAAGAATTTGAGCTATTATATTCGGGAAGAGGCTAAATTAAAAATGTTAAAATTATCGTAAAATGTGAATTTTTTCCAACTTTCGGCAAACTTTAGAGCACATGCGCGAACGGAAGATATAAACCAATTTCATTTCTTTTTTTACCCCTTTTTAGTCTCCCCAATTCGCAACTTTTCCGCGGTATTACGACTTGAAAAAAAAATTTTGAATTTTTTCGGCCCACCCTAATGACCAATCTATCTCTTATAGTTTGGTCATAAAATTGAAAAAACGTAAAGTCTTATGACAGACAGAATAACGCTTTTATAATATAAGATGTAAAATGCGAGGTTTTCCATTTCAAATTGTTATTACTTTTAGGCTTGAAAAAGATATACGTATCACTCTCCAAAATTCGCCTTACGTATGTATTATATTTATAGTATTAAATATTTTACAAGAAGGAGGATGATAAGTTTTATTATATGTTGTTTGCATTAATTTGCAACACATTAAGCCTTATGTTTCTTTAGATTATTATGTTTTCAGATGAATCTAAAATATTTCGCCAACATCTGTTTAATTTTTCAGTTACTCAATATGAATGTGTTGATTACATGAGAAGAGCAAGAAATAGAGCGAGCTGCATTCACTAAAGACCTAGACGGTTTTATAGTAGGATCCTGGCTTATGAATGAAAAATGACAGTCTTTCCCATAAAGATATGTCTGATAATTATATATTATTTTGAACAATTATAATAATATAATTAAAAGAGACTTATAACTTTTGCTAATCTGCTAATTTTCTTAAACACTCCACGGAAAACCTTTTATATAGAAGTAGGAAAACTTATAATATCAATTTAAACAGACAGTATTTTAAAGTAAGGAAGTCTTGTGGCGTATTGATACCCTGGAAAAGATGTTTCCTTGTACGTAGTCATAACCCAATTGATGACAATACGCTTTCCTACACTTCACTCATACGATATGTTTTCAATAGCCGATAGTTTTTTTCACTAATACGACACCAATAGTTTATTAATTCTCCAATACAATACTTTTTTCGACATGACGGTATATACTCTACTGAAAATAGCATCCGACCTCGAACAAATTGCAACAGAAGCAATTTTAACGTTTCTTATTTCGAAATCACCCACAAAATAACATAAAAAAAATCCGACAAAATTCTTCCATGGAAATTATTTTTTTTACGCTTTTCCGATAGGCCTATGGCCTCCTGCAAAATATGAGAAATTTCGAACTTAATGATTGAGGCTTGTGACACATGTTTGTAGGCTATTTTTTAGTGCTGACACAAATTTGCTGTTAAATAACAGAATAAAATAACAGAATTAATTTTAATTAATTAATTAAAATTAATTAAACAATTTATAGGCCAAACACAGTGAACCAAATAATGACTGGAAAAGCTGTGTCCAGAGCATTCCGTGGACACATGTTGGTTGACTCTCCCTTGAGTTCAATGCTGCTGAGTGAAATACTTACCGAAGAGAAGAATGATCCTTTACCCGCAGATGTTCTCCTCCTGTATGTAGAAATAGAGCACAACAACACAACAACGATACAACAACACAATTTCTGATTTAGAAAAATCGGATTATCTGCTTACCTTGAATACTTTAATACAACAAAAGATTGATAATTTGAGATAGGCATCGCTAGTGAATTGTGGGCAGAGTATCTAGCCATGGTAGCCCTCACACGTAAACTCGTTCAAGCAGATAGATTAGGCTCTTGGTCTTTACACCTAGAGACCATTCGTGAATGTTTACCTTTGTTTGCAGCAGCAGGTCACTTTAATTACTTGAAATCAGCTTTCCTTTACTTGCAAACCAAGAAACAACTTCTTCAAAAGAATCCACATCTGTATGCGAAATTTCAAAAGGGATTTCATGTTGTGCACAGGTCGGACACACCTTGGTCAGGCTTAGGATAGGACCTAGTAATAGAACAAGTTTTGATTCATTCCATTAAAATTAATGGAGGTCTGACGAGAAGCAGTGGATTCTTACAAAATGTGCGAGCTCAGTGGGTTCTATCTATGCCTACCATCTGTGAATACAATTTAGCTATGCAGACATTAACCAGAACTGCATATACGACAAGTGAGCAACACAAAGAAATGCATCGTTCTAGACAAATACAAGATAGAGAGGATGGCACCAGATTCTCGAATTCCTTCAGCAATTCTCGTCTTTTACTTCTGATCCAACTTTAAGAAACCTAGTGACAGGACTCACTTCTGATCCTGATGTTGTAAATGCTCAAAAGTCGTTTAGTATTGTGGAAGCAGTTGTCACCAATCTAATTGCAAAAGACGTGTTCACTGTTTCCTGCAGGAGGAAAGATCGTGTACAGACATTAACATCGTCAGAAAAAGTTAAAATGAGCCGTGATGATGAAATATCTTTTGATCCAGCACTTCTATTTCAGCGTCTAATTATCGCAGCAAGTAATGGAGGTGGAAGCATTGAAGAAGTATTGGAGTCTCAGTCTCTACCCACCATCGATGGTTGAGACAATAAACTTGCTACGAAAATCTCAGAAATGTCCACTTGCTACAGTAATTGCAGAATACATGATGAAGTCACATTCCCGTGAACAAACACTTGGACATACTGACATAAACCCACAAGGAGACACCACTTGTTATGTATTAGATGGCGGATCGCTTCTCCATAGAGTCCCGTGGGAACAAGATGATGCAATCTCTGCGTCTTATGCTGATTTTTACATGTAAAAAATACGGTCAGTTGTGTTTGATGGATACATTAAGCCCTCAATAAAAGACAGCGAGCATCGCAGGGGGGATTTAATACAAAATTTACACTAACAATACTTTTCATCCCTGAAGTAACTTTCATAGGCAAGGAGGAGAAATTTCTTCTTAATGCTGAGAACAAGTCTAAAATTATAAATCTCATAGGTCACCACTTACAGAAAAAGGGAATTAAAGTTACTTTCTGTAAAGATGATGCCGATGTTTCGATCGTTAAAGAAGCAGTTGAGAGCTCACAACATTGTAATACAGTTGTTGTTGGGGAGGACACTGATCTTCTGATTTTATTGCTGTATCACGCTACTGACAGCGGATTTTTGCTGCATTTCCGAAGTGATGTTGGATACAGAACTAAAGCAAGGACTAAATACAATATTTTATCTCTTATAAAAGCCCTTTGGGAGGAAATGTGCAGACATTTACTTTTACTTCATGCCTTTACCGGCTGTGACTCAACGTCCTTTCCATACGGCATTGGTAAACCATCAGCTTTCCAAAAGCTTGTCAACAGCAAAAACTGAAAAGAAGCTCCTCAGACCTTTTCCGAATCAAATAAGAGTCACATGGAAATTGAAGTTGCTGGAAGAAAAGCCAGCAGTTGTTGTTTGGAGGGAGGAAGGATGAAAGTCTTCAAGAACTGCGCCATCGTATCTTTAAGGAAAAGGTTGCCTCATCCAAAACTTTTTGTCAAACCACAAGTGCTTCCACCAACAGAATCAGCTGTAAAATATCATTCTTTGCTCTGATACAGTAAAATCCCGATTATCCGAGTTTCCGCTTTAACCGAGCTAACAAATATTTCTAGGATTTTTTTTTGGTTCTACATTTTTCATTTTTAAGCCAACCGAAAAAAATTCTGAACTTGATCTCACCAAACAACGAAGAGGATATAACTGACTGGATAAACGCTGACTAACAAAACAGATGAAATGATCGTCAAATCGTCAATAAGGAAAATGAAGATGACGATGAAATGTGAAAATCTTCCGTACAGATAGATTAAAAGCTATCGAAAGTGCTATTGAATATATAGAATAACAAGAAGAAGCGACACCAGCATCCTGTTATCCTTAAAAAAATGGCGAAACATTGATGCAGAAAAACGCCAAAGAAACATAAAACAAAAAATAATTAAGGACTTTTTTAAATAAAAGAACTCTTTAATGATCCTAACAATATGAATTGCATGTAGTAAATCTGTATAACTTTTGTATTTGTTTAGATATACATTTAAACCTACACGATTTATTTTATTTATAATTTTCGCTTTAACCGAGTTTTTTCGGTTATCCGAGTTAGTCTTGGTACACATTACCTCGGATAATCGGAACTCTACTGTACTTCCAAATAATGCAGTGGAAAGCTGAGAAGTTTCCTCAGGAC
>JAFIDM010010028.1:61841300-61867571 GCA_023159025.1 Thereuonema tuberculata | reverse complement strand
AGTATGTTTAACTTGTCATCTACGATCTTTGATCATTATAAAAGCAACGAAAGAACATAGTTTATTAAAACAACTATTGGTTTACGAAATATAAACCAAATCTTATCCTTTTCACTATAGGTATATACAATCATCAAGAAGTAACAGTGAACATAGTCTATTCATACAAGAATAATTATGTGACAAACTACAAAAAAAAACCTGGTATAATCAGTTAGGATTATTTATAATAAAAAAATGTACTGTGAACAATCATTAGTAGCACCATATATTACTATATTCCATGAAATGCACCATATGCTACTTTGAAAACATAAGATAGGTATATCTATATATATTGTATAGATTTTTGGCATTATCTAAATACCACAGAAATACAAACGATGGTATAAAAAATAAAAACATGTTGAAATGAAGTTTTACAAAATAGAGCATACGATAAAACTCTCACTCAATAATAAATGAGTGTGGAATATTTTAATACTTTTATTCCTTTGATTATATGAGTAGCAGAGTAATGACGCTAAAATTTCAAATTCACTAAATCATTTCTTTAATGATTGAAAGTGTTCGAAAATTGTATTAACAAATTTACACACAATTATTAATAGTTTAAAATTAATTCTTCCAGTAGCTGTATATTTTTTTTTTATTCCATCACATGTAGATGCTTCCGCTTCAATTATTACTTCTTAACATTTGGAAGTGTAGTTCGTTTTAACATTAACAGTTCGTTAAAGTTCACTTCAATTATGCATTTGCCTGAGAATACACAGTACTGATAATATTAAATAGTTCTCTGTCACTGCATTTAATCCTTAGTTTTAATTAATTTTCTGAACGAAGCTTCGCTAAGAAAATTCTGTAATTAATTCTCGAGTCGGAAATGAAAATGGAAAAAGTTAACAATCTTACCTGATATATCTTGATAATGCCATCAGGTCCGGATACGTTCTATCACTCTCAAATGAAAGAGGCAAAGGCATAGATTCGTTCTAACAATAAATAGTTCTATTAATTTGATTCTATTAAATCAAATCGAATCCAAAGAAAATTGAGGCAATAACTAAGACACCTTCGCCAGAGAATGTAAGGCAATTAAAATCTTTTTTGGGTGCAGTTAGTTATTATGGAAGATTTGTATCTCATTTGTCAACTTTGTTAGCTCCGTTACATAAATTGTTACGCCATGATATTGTTTGGAGGTGGACGAATGCTTGTGAAAATGCGTTTCACACTGTTAAATCGTTATTAGTACAGTCACCTATTTTAACTCATTTTGATATGACAAAACAACACGAGATAATCTGTGATGCTTCTGCCTATGGGCATTTGTTAGTTTGAACTTTTCTAATCAAATATGTAACTGTATTTGCTACAGGAATGAGATGTGTTACACTGTGGTAAGTCATTGCTACCAGTCATTGAAATATTTAAAAGTCGTTTGGGATCAGTCCGAATTGGAACTAGGGCATCACCATTTTATCTTTAAGATAACAGACTTCTTCAAAAGTTTAATGAATCAATCTAAATTGCCTCAACTGAAGACCTTTATTCTGAATTCCTGTATTCTTCCTCCTGAAACTTAAATAGCAACATCTGAAGACTTGGATAGTCTTATCATGACAATTGCAAGATTTCTTCGTACTCAGAAATGTTTGGAAATGGTTTCGTTTCAATAGGAACTGGGGGTAATTCATCAAGCACTTTTAGTAGATGCAGTGGCCTGTGCTTCAACCAAACGCTTATTGTTATTAAGAATGACACCAGGAGACAGATTTAATCCGTTGAATCGCTATTCATCTGTATTCGAAATGACTCAACAATAGTTTTTCAACTTGAACAAATTGATTTTGTCTTACCAAAACTTAGGGGACGAGCTTTGGATAGTGTCAGTAATCACTGCAAGAATTTGCGTTTTCTTGTAGTAGAAGTTCAAGTTTCCTATCTGGAGTACGTTGATGGAAATCCTCATGTAATAACACCTGTGCAATGGGAAAATGTTAGACAACAGTTACCTCTCTTGGATGTATCCTATGTTATGAAAAATCCTCCTCCTGGTTATTGGATTTGGGACGTGGATTTGTTCCAGAGTCTTCTTAACTGTTCCTTTAGCTGATTTTGTTGCTTTTGAGTGCAAATTTCCCAAAATGTATGTATTCCTAGGTTAGTGCTTAAACACATACAAAATAGTGCCGACAAGGATGGGATCGATAATTCGTCGTCTTTTCCCTGCCGTTACTCTGCTAAACATGATGTACTTGTTCCGCCACTAGCTTAAACTGTTGCACATCCTTCTCAGCTGTCTCCATAGCAATGGCTATCGCAACCGCTTCTTCGAACGTCAAAATAGGCTTAGACAAAAGCCGTTTCAAAATACGTTCATTATTAATTCCTTCCACAAATTGGTCTCTTAGACGCTCTTCTAGGGTATTGTTAAACTCACAAGTCTTTGATAACTTACGTAAATCGGCAACAAATTCCACAATAGCTTCTCCAGACCTCTGACGTCTAGCCGAAAATCGCTTCCGCTCTGCAATTATATTAGGCTTAGGACAAAAATGATTTGCAGCAATCTCTACTAACTCCTGATAAGTTTTGTCCCTTGGTTTAGCCGGAGCACACAAATGATATCCCCACCACAAAGTTTTGTTACTTTATATCAAAGATTGAGTCTATCAGGAGGTTTAACCTTCCTAGGAGTCCGGAATGGTGCTAAATCTCTCAGTGGAAGTTCTTTCACATTTTTGTTCACTTTGGGAGAATCTTGACTCTGTTTAGTATCAGCAGTCCTCGTAGGAACAGGTAGTTCTTGTTGATCTGCACTGTCCACATTTTCTGCATTTCGAGGTGAGGCACTACAAATTGCTGGTAGCAAATACTGTTGGGCAGGTAATGCTACAATGTCCAAATTAAAGTCACATAACTGGTCAGTTTCATTCGACTTCGGACGAAACTACATTTGTATCACAGCACGGTCTAAGTTGATCCACATGGCGTTTCCAATTAAGTCCATCAACAGTTCTTACTAAATATGTTCGTGAACCCAAAATTTTCTTAATCCTTCTTATAGTCCACTTGTGACCACGTCTATAATCTAAAGTCCACACTGTATCACCCACAGTGAAGGATACATTCCTCTTTCCAGAAAGCGCAATTTGTTTACGTTGTTTATTCAACACAACATCAGCTTGTGAAGGTCTAAGGCACACAAGAGGAGAACGCAGAACTCGGCCCAGATGTAGTTCACTTGGAGTACAATTGGTAGTACTATGTGGTGCACAACGATATGCGAACAGAAATTTGTTGACGGCTTCTCTTAAGAAAGCTTTTGTAGCATGTAAGCTCTTATTGACCTTTTAATTGTACCCATAAAATTTTCAGCTGCACCATTCGTTGCAGGATGGTAAGGAGTTGTCGTTTTATGACGTATTCCATAAGATGTTAAGTAATTTTCAAACTCAAAAGAAGTGAACTGAATTCCATTATTAGTTACAAAAATCTTTTAAAACATAATACTTAAGATCAATATGTTTACTTTTCGTTTGATTATATTAATCATTAATCATTCGGATGGTCGGTTAGTTGTCAGTATAATTCGCTTATCTTCTCTGAAAGATCCCTATACTTTAGTTCAGAAAGTATACGTTTATAGCTTACGATGCATCTGGCGCATTTCGCTACAGGCAAACAACTCACTCTCTTGAGTGGAATGAGCTACTAGACTTTGTTTTCCGCTTATCCAAGAAATAGCATATCCTCCAAGGTAAACTACATACCCTGTGATTGACTTCCCATTGGATTTGTTTCCTAAACTTGGGTCAGAAAATCCTCGGATAACATTTTCTTCTTTCGAGAATATTGTTTTAAGGTCTAGAGTTCCTCGAAGATACCTTAAAATTCTCTTGACTTTTTGCATGTCATCAGAGTTCGGAGAATTGTTTTTTTCTGCACACTTGTTAACAGCATACACTTTGTCGGGTCTAGTGCAATTGCTCACATAGCTAAGACTCCTTACAATACTTCGATATTTTAAATGTTCATCCTTATTGAGTAGTCTTGACTCTTCGTCGGCCTTCTGATACTTCTTAGATCTTCCACTATTGGCATGTCGACAGGTTTGCTGTCATTCATTTGATACTAAATTAGTAATTCTCGAATGAATTATTCTTGCGAAATTATCGGGGTTTTTTTTCATCTAACAGATAGTTAATGTCCAGCCCAATATAGTTATTAATTCGTCGTTGATCTTCTATCCCAAACAAACGGTTTAATAAATCTTTGATTTCATTTATAACATTCACGCTTCTCCCTACGATTTACGGCATCCGCATAAATGATAAGGAAGAACTTATCTCTTCCATATTTGCGCATGAATATAAATGGTTCAGTCTTGATGTCCTTGAAACCATTTCCTTTCAATTTCTGGCGTAGGGTTTTCGTGTCAATTTCTTCCGGCCTGCTTTAATCCATAAAGTGACCTAACGAGTTTTCACTTAACGTGTTTGTCTTTGATTTCAACGCCTTCTGGAATCTCGAGGTAGATGTCATTATCAATTATTCTGTTGAGGTACGCCCATTAACATCGCATTGATGGATTTCTAAACTATTTTGAATTGCCAAGGCTAGAACCATTCTGATTGTTGATAGGGTCGGAGTTAATCCCTTTTCTTTGCATATAGCCGTTGACTACTAATCTGCTTTTATACTTGCATGTTTACCCAGCATTGGCATTTTTTAATCTTGAATATCCAATGAGTTATTAAAGGATTTACTTAGTCTGGGATTTCTGTTTCTATCCATGCTTGGTGATCTTCTAGGTTTTTGACTATTGCTTCCCTCCATTTAGAACTGTCCTGAACTGTCTTTCCCTTGTAGGACTTCGGAATACTTCGATGGTTCTTTTAAACACGTGTTGATGTTGTTCTCACCTTTGGATTTCGTGCCACATTCCGGCTTCGGAGATTCATGTAATCTTCCTCTGTTTCGGATTGGGTGTCTTCGGATTTACTATTACTAGCTTCATAGCTCATACTATCCTCTGGAGATTTATTACCGTTCGACATGACCTCTGCGGTGGAACTCTCATCTGACGAACTTGAACATTTATATTTACATTTATCTACATTTGGTTGGATTAGATTTTAGTTCTCTTTCTTGAGATTCCTATTGTTGATAAGCTCACTGCCTCGTTTGTTTTCATTGAGATAGACATTCCGCATCTCTTCAATCCTATGTTTTTCAACAACATAAATCATTTAATTTCTTGTTTTTGCAGAGTATCCTAGAAATATTCCCTTTCGGATTCGTGAATCGAATTTGTCGTTCAATTGTGTAATTAATTAATAATAATGATACAAAACACATCCTCTTTCTATCTACGCTATATTTCGCAGTTTATTGCTTTTAACTGCTTCATCAGACTTAATATACATGGAAAAACTCTTCGTAAAATACAATGAAGAATTTGGTAATAATATTGGTATTGTATCATTATTATTAATTAATTGCACATGTTGTATTTGAATATTAGAATATGTTCAATTGTGTCTTTGGAATCTTCAAAAATGCGATACATCCAAATTTCTTTAGATGTCTCAGGCTAGGAGTCATGTTTTTTCCGTACCAACAAGATATTGGAATTTCATTCTTGATACTTTGATGGGGTGTCCTATTCATTAGATAATTGGGGCATCTAACTGCATAAGGCCAATAACTTTAAGGTAGCTTTGCGTCCACTAACATAGTTCTAGCATTCTCCAGTTTAAAAAGTTTTCCAAAATTTAGATATGACATGTTTCTGGATGATCTCCCATCTTCAGATTATAAATACAAAATCCTATACAAACTCGGAACCTACAGCATGCCGAAATAAATTTAAACAGCATAAGAACATAAAATTTCATAGTAAGCAGTTTAACAATGTTAATGTTTGAACTTTAAACAAACCAATGTTCTTCAATAATAAACATCAATTCAGTAATAATAATGGTATCATTTCAATTCATTTAATATAATATTCAAGAGCATTACGAATAGAGACATCAGTGTTATAACAAGATATGGATTTAATAATAATTGATTCACAAAATTTTTCTGAGGTAATTGTGTTTCTCAATAGCGTAAATCATTGGTTTGTTTGTTAAAATATTGTGTCCAGTTGCTTTTTGATGATTAGCAGTAAGGTATTGCTTATTATGATGATTTATGGCACTTCTGTGTTCTCTTAGGTGAGACTAAAAGATGGGTTAGTACCAGTATATGTACTTGCATCTATTATTGCGTCCTTCTCATTCTATGCCGTAAACCGCTGCCATCATGTCTGAATTATCAATTGCTACTTTATTGGAACATAAGATACTGCCTAGAGTATTTCTTGCTTTTTGTGCTAATTTTATATTAACACTTCCTAATAACGGAGCCAATTTTTTGTTCAAATTATCTTCAAAAGGAATAAAAATGTATCTTGAAATGATTTTATTATTTTTCTTTTGGTTTCTTTCAGCTTTTAAGATCCTGTTAATGTATTTATAAATAACATATATAGGGTAGCCATTACCTGAGAAAATATTCCCAATATTTTGTAATTCATTTATTAAGAGTACCTCTTTACTACAAATTTTAACAGCTCTCTTTATAGCTATAAATAAAGAATTAATCTTGTAATTAATGGGAGCTGCTGCTGAAAAATGTAATGTAGTGTTCTATACACACCAAGGGATAAAGTCGCGGAACACGTGTCTCGGGACAGTCGTGATACATTGTCCCTCAAGAAATCGCTACACAATGTCACGCGTCCACACCTAAACAGCCAGTTGCACTACAGATATCAGAACGCGATGTCCCAACAGATTGCTCTCCGTGCGTTTAATATGTGCTTCAATAATTTAATGTTGTTAAAAAGGAAAAATCGTAAACCTAAACGCTACTTAGAGGAAACTCTATTTTCGGGAGGCATTACTGTTGTTATTAATTTTCTCGAAAAATTAAAACTGGAAGATGGCTTGGGTTTCAGAATTTTTTTAAGAATGAGCCCTACCGATTTCGAAAAATTGCACTGTATTTAGGGAAACCATTCCAGCCTCGGTCAGGCTAGCTGTCAACCTCCGGTTCTTTGCCAGTGGTGAATCTTTCACCAGCCTGATGTATACATTTCGAATTTCGAAACAAGCTATTTCAAGTATCGTTCCAGGAGTCTGTGAAGCCATAATTAATGCACTGAAAGGATTTATTAAGGTAAGATGTAACACGATTTTGATTTACTATGCCTTTTATTTTAATATTTTTTGTTTTTGTTTTTGAAGAATACAATTTTTCAGTTTAATTTATCTTAATTACTTGAAACTTAATTACGTGTAACTAATTACCGACAAAAAAATATATATTTTGGTCTTGTGCTCTCAATGAACTTTGTAAGGTAGTTTCAAAATTTTGCGGAGATGTTAAATTACGAAACGAAGAGTCAGACGAGAAGGACTGATTGCTGTTTGTGCTGTAGGTTGGGAATGGTGAAGAATGGATTGGAGGTATTGTCACGTGAATGAAATATTACTCTGAACATTTGAATATCCCATCAAACCATACAATCTCATTTCCAATTTTAAAAAAATATTGTCAATGTCACGCTGGGCTAAGGAAATTTTGTTTCTGTCGCTGTTTCTCAATTTATTAGCAACATGCTCTCCGTAACTGCAAATTCATCTGTAATCGATAAAGACTCTATTAAAGACTTCATGCAGTTTAGTGTTTCCCTCGCGATAAAATCTTGATCAGCATTCTTTCTCCTTTTGGGTATCGGTGGCCTTCTAAATTCTTGAAGAGACTCCTCTACTCCATCATCTCGCTCTTCTTCCGCTTCGTTTTCATTGTTAACCTCCTAGATATTTTTTTTTCTAGGAGGTTATTTATTTATTTTATTGCTATTTTTATTTATTTATTTAATATTATTTTAATTTATTGTATTTATCGTATTTTTAGATGCCGAAATCTAACTCCGAATGGACAGCTATAGCAGAACAATTCTCAGCAAGATGGAACTTTTCTCAGTATTTAGGTAGTACAGATGGCAAACACGTACAGATAGTGCCCACGAAAATAGTAGAAATTACATTAGAAAATACCAATTACAACTTCATATATGCGGATGTAGGATGTCAGGGCCGAATATCAGATGGCAGTGTTTTTAAATTTACATCTTTGTGTACGAAAATGGTGGAAAACAAACTAAATATTCCCCCAGATAAAGCTCTGCCAAGTAGCACCACACCTGTCCCGTACGTATTTGTTGCAGACGATGCTTTTGCACTCTCCACCCATCTGACGAAACCTTATCCAGGCAAACAATTATGTTCATCATCAGCAAAAAGAATTTTCAATTACAGACAGCAGAGAACGATGGATTGTTGAAAACATATTTAGTATTCTAATTTCAAAATTTAGAGTACTCTTGAAACCTATTGCTCTGCATCCTGATAAAGTGAAATCAGTGGTTATGGCATATATTTATCTATATAACTTTCTAAGAAAAAATTCTGAATCAAGGGGCTTTTATACTCCTCCAGGATCATTTGATTTGGAAGACATAGATGGAAGTTTGATAGAGGGAGAGTGGAGATCTGAATCACAAAAAAGGTCTAATAAATTTGCAAAACATTCCTGTAAGAGAAGCTACCGATGTGCAGAAAATTCGATATGAATTTAGAGATTATTTTATATCTCCAACAGGAGCAGTTCCTTGCCAAAACAATCTATGAAAGGGGCAATGACACCTATCGTCTTATTAGATTATTTGTACTTCTTTTTTCTAATTACTAAACTAATATATTACTAAACCAGCTCTTCTAATATATTTTCAAATAATTACTATTTCTAATTACACTACAGGTAAACGGCAAAGTATAGTATGTAAATTGTTAAATAAAATAAAATTTACTTACTTCATTCACTGTCTGTCTTTCTTCGCCTTCATCACAATCAGTATTCCGACTTCCTCTGGATTCCATTCCTTGCAGCAAAAACAATAATGGCTGGTAATCAAACCAATTGCACTTTTTAGGAGAAGAACCACTTTTTTTGGACTCGGTAAGTTTTTTATGTTCTCGCCTGAATTGAGATTTCAATTTATGGATTTTCTTCTCCATGTCTTGAATAGACATATGGTATTTTTGGGCCGGATGCTCCACAGCATCCCTCCTTTTATTTCTGTTTTTATAATCTAGACTTGTGATATCCCAAAGACATGGGAGGGCTTGAAAATCATCAATTACTTTCAATGTTGTTTCCATGGCGGACAAGTAGAAACTGACTCAGAAGTCTCGGAACACGTACAGACTACGAAATGTCGCCCAACATTATATCGTGTTCCCCGTTTCGATGGAGAACATGAGACTTGCGACTTTTGTATCGCTACAGTCCCGGAACACGAGAAAACTGTATCGCAACAGTCGCGGAACAGCCTGCGACTTTGTCCCGAGACACATATTCCGCGACTTTGTCCCTTGGTGTGTATTAGGCTTTAGCATTTGTCTCTTTTCTAAAAACAGTAGTATCAAATTTCATATTATCTCTGATTATCACAACGTCTAGGAATGGAATCTTTCTTTCATGTTCAATTTCCATGGTGAGCTGTATATCCTGGTGTAAAAATATCCAAAACTTGGTTAACATTGTATTTATTAATTATGATGAAAGTATCATCAATATATCGGCACATTAATGACACATTATTTTTAACACTGTAGTGTAGCAAATTTGGAGGATTGATAAAGTTCATAACGATTTCAGGAATGATAACTGGGTCATTCTCAAATTAAGTGCCAATATCATGAAGCTGGCAAGAGTTTAAAAAATATTTTCAAATTTACATCAAAAACACATGACCAACAAAAACAGCATTTCAACTCTCCTTTCTCAATAAAAGGATATTATAACATGAATTTTGTATGATTTACGCCTCGAATTAGATTTTAAAATATCTGAAAATCTCAACTGCGTGACCTGCTCTTAAGACTAAATCACCTCTTCACCTGCAACTGTTATGGTATTTTCAATTCGTGAAAAGCTGTCCTAGGCGTGATCGAACCTGTCAGGCCAAGAACCGTTTCGATATTATTTACCAATTTTACAATATTTCACGTTTTTTATCAACTGTGTTAGAAAGAAAATTAGTCGATAACCTTCTGAATTGGTAAGTTGTTGTCCAAATGATTTGAATCGCAACCAGGCTTTAGAGTTAGTCTACTTCTATCTCTGCTGATACATGGTTATAAATTAATAAACATGTTTCATATACTAGGTGAGATATTTTAAGTCTGACTTATGTAACACTAATAAGAATGAGTAACGCAAATGAGGTTTTGAGGGCAGTAAACATATTTTAATATGAAAAATAATATGAAAATACAACTTTTTTTTTTAAATTTAATTCATCGATTTTTCGTGGAAATACGGTAAACGGTTTTTCTGTTAAAGTTTTTAACTTTTGGTGTATGTAGAATTATTAAAATATTTCCAAATGGTTCTGATGACCTATCGGACTCATCGACTACAAATCTTTTATTACTGTCATCCACACTCTTTAGTCCAATGAGTTGCACTTCGTCTTCACCATCTACAGCTTCAATGACGCACACATATCGGTACCAGATCTTTTTCCGCCCCCCTCCCTCAAATTTTGTGAGCACCAACAACCCAGGTTCAAATTCGTCATTTTGATCTCAAGTTCTTCAAAGCACTCCTCCTGGGATTCAGTCTCTGAGGGGTTTTCTTCATGTTCTGGTTGAGAAGAACTGAGCTCAGTTTCATTCTCAGTGTTGTCATCAGTAGTTCTGTACACATTGATAGCGCTAAAGCGTTTCTTCGGTGCAGGGTCATCCAAAAGAAGGTTTGCAAAAATACAAGAACAGTGATCACTCAATATGTTTTTGTCACAAAAACATGACAACTCCCGGTACTCTAATTTGCCACTTGTGGAAGTGGCAAGTTGGTGAATAACGGAGATTCCTTTGATAGATCATCTCCTGGGATTTTGTCCCTGGCTTGTTTGATGTCTGCTTCTGAGACATAAAATAGCTGGACGTTAGTTTTTCCTTTGAGAGTGTCGAAAAGACACATTGCGTCCAGAATGTCCTTGCCGAATTTCACTTGGCTATCCGCTAATTGTTTTATTACAGCCCCCACTCCATCAGCCGCCCCCTTTTGCTTTTCTGTGTTTGACATTCTTTGTTTTTTTGAAGCCATTGTGTTTTCTGCTGGAAAATAAAAAATAATAACTATTATTTCCACGGTTTGTTGTTAATTCCTCATTGGTTTTACTCTATTCTCATTTGCGTTACTTCAGCTTGGTAATGCAGGTGATAAGTAACACAGTTGAGTTTTCCCGCCTTTCGGTCTGTTGCAGTTAGTTTAGGTTGCTATTTGCGGCAGTCTTTTTCTCTAGGAGGTCGATAAGTGCCGACTCTACTGTGACAACAACCAATTTGTTCATGTGCAAAGTAATTCATCTAAAAATAGCGTAACAACGTATAGAATATCTAAATTTCTTAACTTACTTGCGAACTAATCAGTTTAAGGAGGCGTTCAGCTGATCGTAGCCGCCATTGTTAACATGGCAGCAGACACGACAAAGACCAGCGGAAATAGTAGTAGTGACATCTATTTTAATTCGCGCGGTAAAATTTGAATTTTAGGCCAAAAGTTTAAAAGTAACGCAAATGAGAAAATCTACGGGACGATTTAAAAAGATTCATTTCCAAGTTCATAATAAAGGGATTTATTTAAATTAAATTTATTTGAAAAAGTGCACTTCCATACTCCTCATATATGAATATTTGTTTTAATTGTCATTTTAAATAACGCGTTTTGGCTAGTTCAGAAAGCCCACAATGTGGCGAGGGACATGCCATTTGACTACACAAACTTTGTCTTTATTGAAATTTATAGACAAATGCATTTATTTCTCATATGTTATGGGATATTCTATTTTAAAATTTATTATATTTCTCTTGGCCCGAAACGAATCACTTGGCCCGAATAAAATACTTTGTGTTCGTTTTATGTTTAATCATATGGGCGGGACACCGAATTGGCACTTAATTTGAGAATAACCAAGGTGACGAAGGGAGTCCCATAAATAAACCATGCTTTTGTGAAAAGACCCTTCCATTAAAGATAAACCACTGTATATTAAACAATGCTTCTTTCATACATATTAATTCATTTAACGATACCAAATTTATCTTGGATTTATTAAAATCTAATTCTTAAACAAATTTGATCGCCTCTTTTATAAGATTTAAGGATTAGGATGTGTACAGGCTAGTAACATCAAACGATATCACACAATCATCAATTTTTAATTTCACTTTCTTAAGCTCTTCTATGAAGCCCATATAATTTTATTATTAACACTAAACCTGGATTTATAAACCAATTTTATTAAGCCTTGGACTATAATTCTAGATAACCCCATTATTGCAGTATTCCTGCAAGCAATAATGGGTCCTTGCTCTTATTAAATAGTGAAAAAAATTAAATGTATATGCTAGCAATTATATACAAAAGTTTAGAATCATATCGGATAAAAAACATGACTGAGATGTCCTTAACTTTAGTAAGTTACATCTTCCGTAGATCATTTCTAAAGAGACATGAAAATAAGAGCTAGTTTTCTTTTAATGTTCATCTTTATAAAAGTCGCACTTATTTCGTTTAAATAATAACTTCTTGTATATATATATTCCTTTTTTAATATGAATAAATAGCGTGAATTTACTCAGATTAATGTTAGTTCACTACAATCATCACTTACGATTCTTCTGTACTTACGTTATGTACTTATGTAATCAACTTTCCCTTGGCTAGAATCATCCATTATTTTCCTATTTAGCGGGTTAATTCTCGACGAATGTATGCGTATGCGTCTTAACTTAATATAATAGTTTTGGGATTAACACAACATTATTCTGATATAGCTCTTTTATTGAAGAAAACGATGAAGGACAAAATGTAACTAATTCAGATAAAAGAAAAGAAAACTTCTTCACGTTGCATTTTCAGTTTTATTTTTGTTTTGTCACATGATACACTCTTATGTTTACTTACATTCAACTCTGTTTTGAAAAATGCACTAACAAAACTGTATCACTTAAGTGATTAAAAAGATTACACACATTAAAATAACGCCCGAAGACATCCACGTACGGGGATGAAACATGTTGCTTTACACACATTAAAACTTCACTTTTAACTTCAGCAACACAAGTAAAACATTTCATTGTATCACTTATGTCTTTACTCAGTTTAATCACTTGACTTTTCATTGTTATTTCAACATTTCACTTTTGTCGAATCGTAATAGTTTTCGTTTTAATAATTCATTAATTTTTTTTGAAGAGAAAATTTCTCTTTTGTGTAGGTTATCTTTCACTAAATATTTCCACATAGATGCCCACATAGTCTTCTCTGAAGTATTGCTTAAATGAAATGTACTTCACAATCAAGAATAAATCGTCGAAATGTAGTCGTAAAGACTTGCTGAAGAACAGTGCGATTTGTAATGTGGAATAGCAGAAAGGTGCTCTAATGCCATTTTCCACACTTCCAGTTTTATGGGGACTATTGGTATGCTTTACTCTTCCATCAATAATGTTTGTTATTCCATGAGCAGCATGTTCTGGAATAGTTCTTAGGGGTGGACAGACACGGACGGACAGGAATCTAACAACTCCCGAACAAAACCTAACCTGGTTTAATATAAACCAAAATTTATTATGCCAGAAATTAATATGAAAGCATAAAAAAAATTACATTCTATCTCATTTTTTGTCTTAAAGTCAGCCTGATCCACTCACCAGATGAAATACTCAGATATTGCAGTAGTGATAGCGAAACCACTCCCAAAACCGAATGTGGTCCCAAAAACAAATCTGGAAAAAAAGGAAAACAAATTTAAAAAATAAACCGTAGCGGGTCTGGTTGACGAGTCCACAAAAAGGACAAAACGGCCGTCCAAGATTCTCACTGATGAAAGCTCAGATATTTATCGTTTCTTTTTCAATTTTTATGCTTTTCTATTAATTTCTGATTCGTTAAACCTAGGTTTTTGTTATGTAAGATTTTATATTGAAAAAGTAACATATTGAAATTGTCAGTCTGAAGTAAGCTACAAATTTATTATTTATGTAAATACAAATATATTTCGAAACATATTAACCATCTGACAAATAGAATTATCCTTAAAAAACTTTCAGGCACAGTAAATCACTAATTAAACTTTTACGTATTCCTTTAAGGTTTTTTTTTTCCTTCAATGGGGAGAAGTAAGCATATAGTAGGAAAAATTGAAACTTACATTTTGTCATCTTAAACCTGACCTATACAATTTTATAAACTAAACTCAAACTATATTAAGAAGGAAAAATAAACATAAAAAAACGCACCCAATTAAAGATTCACTGAACTATTTTTAGTGTTTTCTTACGGGGAAATCCAAGACAGACCGTTTCTATTTCCCTAATCTTCGTCGGTTGGATTCGCCCAGCACTCATGGCTCAATATAAACAATTTGATTTTTCTTCGTAGGTTGGTTTGTTCTGACTAAAGATAAATATTGGATAATCAACGATGCCCTTTTTATTCATGTTTCTAACTTCCATTCCTTGTCAGTGAGGTCAGTATATAGGTGTCCATCTCAAATAAACTTCTGAACCACTGGATGCATTTTCTTGAAACTTGGTAAGCATATTTCAGGATATGTAAAATTATAACATTTAACATATTTTTGTAATAGTTCTTGTCGATACCTTGGCGCATGAAAACGGGAGGATTTCGCGAGTTCGCGACCTGGCATATTACACTAGTTACATTATAGAAAGAAAGAATGACGATTTAATTAACTACATGTTTCTCAGTAAAAAATTAAGAATTTCTACTATTTGTAACATATGTAATCAACATAAAATTTCGTATAATTAATTTTAAGGATGAAGTAGTAACAAAAACGAAAAATGTTTACTTGTTTTTTCACAACCTTCTAGTTTAATTTTATTCCATTTCGATTATCAAAGCTTTAGATTGTAGAAAGAAATGGATGGAAATTTGTAAAGCGGATTTAATTTAACTTGGATATTTATAGCATTTTATTTCTAAACAACTTAATAGCATTTCAAATAATAAAAATGTGCCATTTCTGTAAGTGATCCATAAGCGCTATGTGTTAAACTTACAGCAAAACTGAACCATCAACCTTTTGTTTACTTATTAGTTATACACATACTGCACGCGTTTTAATTTGTTTTGTTTTCTGAATTGCCAATCGAAATTTCTTACGACATTTTCAGCCTGTTCTCGATGTAGAGAAAGTTTCTAACATAGACGCAATTTCATCAGAAGTGCAGTTATATAAAGCAAAACCTGGTACGAGTTTATTCCATGTCTGAAAATAATCTTTTGATTTAAATCAAAACTTTTTCAGGGTATCAATGAGAGAATATCATGTAATGCTAGGATATTGTGATTCGAAGAAAATAAAATAAAAATCAAACACACAAATTGACACCGGGTGTTTGTATGGTCACGCCGGGTCATAAACAACCACGCCTCTGATACCACTTTGACACATTGAAAATTTAAAGGCTGTGTCCATTAACAAACAAACCACAGTCTGCTTATCAACTGACACAGACTGTTTACAGTGTCGAGAACTCACAACTTATTGAACTCAACTAGATCTTTTGTACAAAAAAATGTTGCAAAGAATATGATTAACATTGACCCTGAACCTTGGGAACAACGCGATGGAGGGGGGAGTGGCTTTCGTGCTGGGCCCTAGTTAACGAGTGTCTAAACCTCCCCCTTCGTATCCCGGGATAAGATCCAATAAAGAAATATCCAAAACACAAATCTTAATTTTTTGTTCAGAAAATTAATAAATAATTCAAATTTTCCTTTAAAAGAAACTCTTCTTAATGATTCGGCAAGATTGACGACTTTATTCTAATAGATATTTTTATATTTACTTAACTTGAATATAATTAATTAACTCTGGTAATTAATAAACATTAAAATGACAACAACTCAAATATAGGATAATAAAATCATCTGTTAATTTATTTCTCTTATATTTTCTTATAATATCAATACCACAAACAAATATTTAAAAAAAAATATAATTAATGCCCAAAACTTCCAATGTTCGAAACATATCGATGGTCCCTTCCCAGGTGCACCTCTAATTTAAAATAAACCCTGCCCAGTTACCTCAAAACAATTGTGTATGAAACATAACCCCCAAAATACAGACTGAGAATATGCATACAAGCTTACAATTTTACAATAAGTTTAATACACTAAATCTTGGTTTAAATATGGAAATTAATCCGAATAAAAAACAATCTAATCGACGAGCTTAAGGCTCTATGATGAACACCAAGTTATCTTAAAACAACATACAAAATATCTTTTAACAGTCTTTCCTTGAGAAAGGTTCGATATAATATTAAATGTCTATTGAATAAAGGAAACTTTTAAAGCTATAATAACGTCGTTTGAATTATTATTTAACCACTAAAAATAAATTACTTTCTAACGAAATGTGTTCTTGATAAATGAAATAGGATAGAATTTCAATAAAACTGTCACTTACTAGTCTCTCTGTAGATTGCGCTGCACCGAAGATTCTCTAGCTCAGTATTACACATTCTTGAAACACTTAACGAAGGATAATTCACTTGCTAACACTATAAATAATAACACAAACACTTTGCTGAAGCGATGCACAAACGTGTCTTACGACGATCATACAGATAACGGACGGCGTTGTGGTCAGCTGGGATTCTGCCCATCGGCGATTCGCCTGTCCCCACTTTTGACTTTTGTCATCCCAAAACAAACTTCCGAAATTAGCCCGGACACTTCTTCTTAAGGCCGTTGCTTTGCGAGAAGCGTACTTGGAGACGTCCTTGTGGTATTAATGAAATGGTGATTCGGAGAGTACATGTTTTTTGTGATGCCCATATCCTTCTTCACTTAGTTTGTTAATGTTATTGTACTTTTTGTTTGTTTGTTATTGTACTTCGTTTGTTATTCAGCGTCTGAGAGTCTGATAGTGTATTTCCACTGCTCTTACGACATAAAGTTTCATATCTATCATCGCGCATTCCCAAGCCGCCAACCCCAGTCCCCATTCATGGCATAATAACAAAGTTAAAATGAAACATAAAAAAAATAGAAAATAACTCATCTCGAACTTATCGGCTCCGCGTTCCGATGCCAACTGTGTGTGTCAAAATCACTGAGTCTCTCTTTCCCATTTTTTTCCCGCCAAAATAAGTTGCGATTTACTATTTTATCCAATAAGGTGTCATAAAAGTAATCACATGACCACAACTGTTTTCCTTATGGTGTAACCGAGCTCACTTCCTGTTTCCCATGAGAATTGAGACTTTCTATCGAACTCAAGTGATTTATTGAAACCAAACGCAGATTTTCACACGGTTTTTCTTAAACTTTTACACATTAATATGTTTTTCAATAAGAAACGGAAATATATATAAAATAAACCATCCTTAAGTACAATTTAAATATTTCACAAACAACAATAAAATATATATATAATAAAAATGACCATTAATAAAACCAATTTTGAAACATTTATTGTTTACTTGAATTGAAAATTTAATCAGACGACACACCCGTCACAGGTTGCCATTAGCAACGTGACAAGCCCCCCCGTCAAAGAAAAAATTTTCCCTCGGGAAAATTTTCTATAGAACCTACACTAAATAAAATCTTATCCTCCACACATAAACACAACACAATATTATTTCTATAAGTAAAACTAATTGTAATTAATCAACTGGAAACTAAAGAAAACTTAATAATGCGCTTTTCAGCAAAATAAAGAATGTGGCGGGTTTCCCCGACAATATGTCGTCACCTCGGTGACATTTACAAAGGATAACCGACCCACCATACCTGTCCAAGGTGCTAAGATAGAGGACGAGTGGTACTATCACATCAACACGGAATCCAAACACATGTTTTATTAACTCCGCCTTTTCAGGCAAATCTCACCTCTATTTTGCACCTTTGCCCAACGACATGAATTTAGAATTAAAAAGCCAAATAGCTGGTCCATGACGAATTGAGCTCGTCCATCAAAGACGACCGCGGAGCTTACCTGCTCCCTTATTTCTCGTCACCATTCCGAGTGAATCCGGGTACTTGTTACCGCTGGCCATCGGCAACTTCGTACCTTTCTTCCCTCCTCACTAACTCCTACTCTCGCAAGTACACTCGCATCTATGCCAGAGACTCAATTTCCAACTTATATATCTCAAAATGACATTACATATAACAATATACTTTTTATCGTGATAACTACCTATTAACACTAATTTAGTTACCATTCCGCACCTTTCCGCCATTTTGGCTCTATTCACCTCTCGCCATTTTTATCCGCAACTACGTTCTGAGCTATTAACTTCATAAAGAGGCCTAATAGTGGAGAATTACATCGAAAACCACAGCTCTGAGCTACCACCTCTGAAATATGTTAAACATCATACCCCAAAAATACAAAATACAAGTTTATAAAACAGAATAAAACGGATATATATATATATTTATTGTAATCTTCACAACCACAACTTCTACTGGTAATTTTAAATTGTCATAAGATACAAACTTAAATATTTCTTAATATTTAGTACTGACTTCGATTATATTACTCGGAGCCTGGTTTAACATTTACTTAAAATGTTCTGTTAGAACAGTTTCTATTTGTCCTCCCGATAAATTATCGGTTAAACAAGCTCTAAATAAACAAGTGGTTTTAAACAATTGTAATTAATGGTTTTTCACTCATATGCGGTTGGGTATTCAAGAATACTCCACCTTCCATCAAAATGGCTTTCACCCAATGTGATGTTTAATTCTCCCTTTTTTCGGCCTTAGAAAATAAGTCTTTTCCTTTCAGCACAATGTTTTACACAAATATTGTTATCAAACTGGAGAAGCAAGCTTAATTTCCTTTTTTTAAGTGGCCTTCCTTCTTCAATTGCTGCTCTCTTCATTATGTTTCTGCGTTGCTCGAACACTTTATTTTAATCCTTTTTTTCGCAATTCCAGAAAGCGTTTTCTGTTCGGATACAAAACATCAAAAACTTTTGACACGGGGGAAGTTTTAGTTCCCGCATGGTCGTAAAACGCAACCACGCCTCTGCTCCCACTTTTGACAAGTACGATTTGTACCGCGTCGTAAAAATGACGAAACGATGCTCGGCTACGAACTTAGGTGCCCTAGGTGCACCTGTAAGATCAAACAGAAAATCCAACCCAAGATTCATGAAAAATAGAGAAAACCCCCACAAGATTAATTCCCCCAAAATAAATGAAACAATGAATACATATAAAGATACAAGTGATTTCTGTTTCATACGTGAAATACTAATTTTCTTCCTATTAGTCCTTCTCTGTAAGATATCGTTAATTAACGAAGTTTATCTGGAAATAAACACTCTGAAACAAAACACCAATAATGAAACGAAATGTTCTTAAAAATTGCAATTTTTTAAGTTTTTATCTTCCTTTTAGAATCTTATTGTTTTCTGTCTGTTAATGAAATTAATTGTCAGTTTGGTCGTCCACAATGACGCATATGTGGGTCTCCATCAATGCAAATGAACGGAGCACTCCGACAGTTCGTGTAATGTACAATGTTCACCTACGATCCACTGGCTTTCACCTGCATGTAAAATACATGAAAGTCTATGAAATGTATTTTGTTTGATATTAAGACTAAATTACTTTTGTATTTCCGAAATACATGATGAATACACACTTTTCCCTAAAGTTAACGCCAATCTATTATCACTGATCTGGCGAAACACGTCGTCTTTCTCAAATTCAGCTCTCAGTTTTAATGTTCCTTGACATTAACTATCTTTCGGGTAATGGAAGGAATTTCCCGGTAAACACTTTAACGTCAGTTTGCCTGAATCATTACCCTTCCTTCGGAGCTTGATGTCTTTACGATTTTTACTGTTTACTCGTCTTCAATACTTATTGTTCGGGCATTATCCCTTAACGAAAGTTTTATTACTTACAATAGTCGTCGGCGCTACCTCGTCAGCGGCTACACATCGGGGCACTACTGATTCCTGTCCTCCATCATCGGCGGGGATACGGGGTGGAAATCTCCAGATCCTCGTTTTCCCTGTTGATTCGGTCGGAGCACTAGAAAACCCTGGCACGATTTGCACTGTTGACGTCTTAAGTACAAAATTCTTAGCCATTTGCACTTTGGTATGTACGCACACATTTTCTTTAGGTTGTTATTAAAACCTCGCCGTCCCGAGGCACACAACCTTACGACGTGACGAGCCAACTCCAACTGCTGTTTCTCCGCGGGACGATGCCCGCCCGGGCATCGGAGCCCGTGCGCACAACCGTCCCGCACGACTTCAACTGTCAACTCTATCTAACTAACGTTTCCAAGCTCCCTCTGTTCTTTCGCGCCGAAAAATAATAATATCATTTTCTACCCAATAATGTCTTTTCAAATGCCCCACGTGACGTATCCTTTCCCGCGCAAAACAATGCCTTCTTCCTCTGCCGGAAGTGACCCTGAAAACGCCGAGCGAGAAATCAGCTGTTCCTCATTAAGGCCGGAGCACTTCTGTTTTCGCTTTTCTTTCAAAAAAACGATATCTATGGATTTTCCTCAATGGGAACCCAGTAAAATCAGAAATCAAAACACCATTAAATAACAAATATTCACCTTTTAAATAACAATAAACCAAATAAATTGACCAAAACCCGAAAACAAGCATAAACCAAAAATGATCATTTTTTATTTCAAAATTTTAAGTTTTTCTCATCCACGTATTTTATATCGTTGTCATGGCAACGTGACAGCCCCCCCCCCCCCCCGGTTAAGAAAAATTTTCCCTCGGGGAAAATTTCTATACAAAACACTCACTAATACTATAAACTATACAAAATTCAACATGGTGTCTCCCGCCTATAAACATTGTTTATTATCTACTAATGGGGAAGGGAGTTTATCAAATACAACATGCTTTGTGTTCCTCTCTGAGGCAACAAACAAACATTCCGACGTTTTATTGATGATTAATAAACTTTCTTTCCTTCCTGCTATTACAAAATATCAATCTGAGTTTCATTTATTACTTATTTTTTCGCCACTGTTGACCACCAGTGACTCGCGCTCCTCATTCTTTCCAACTATCCATAAATCCCGAATGATTCGGTCGCCGACTCCTTCCGGACAAGAAGCGACTTCCTTCGTACCATGCACTCCTAAGACTCAGTAATTTATAAAACAATGCAAACAACATATAAATACACACTTAAATGAATGAATCATTATCACACTTCTACCAATGGAGTTTGATACGATGGGAGCTTCACCTGTATCCAGGTAAACCCGTTGCGAAATTAAATGTACATGGAATCAACAAAGATATGGATAAGATGGCTGCCCTTTTGTCAAATATCTTAAGACATGTCGGCTTAGTTTCCAACAATCCTTTGACGGAAATATTTTCCTACCGTCTTCTTCTTCTTTCAGTCATTCAGTCGTTAGACTGGTCCAGGTTCCATAATATGTCCCTCCATCCAGCTCTGTCCTCCGCTGCTCTCTTCAGGTCGCTGTATGACCTCAGATTTGTGTCTTCACATGCTCTGGAAATGTAGGTGGTTCTTGGTCGTCCTCTTCCTCTTTTCCCCAGAATTTTGCCCTCCAGTACTCTAGCGACAAGGCCGCCGCTCCTCAAGTTATGGCCCAACCATGACAATCTTCTTCTCTTTATCAATTTCAAAATTGTTCTTTCTTCTTTCACTTTTTCCAGGACTCTTTCATTTGACATCTTTTCCTGCCATCCGACTCTCTCCATTCTTCTATATCCCCACATCTCAAATGCTTCCAGTCTTTTTTCATCACTTTTGTTCAGTGTCCATGTCTTAGCACCATACAAAGCTATAGTCCAAACATATGTCTTCAATATTCTTTTACGCAATTTCAGATCAATGTTCCTTGCTGTCAATATTCTTTGTTTCTCTCTAAAAGCCCTTTTTGCCATTGCCAATCTTCCTACCGTGTTCTCCTCAAATAAGAGTCTGCTAGGGCTACTGCCTCGGTGATGTTTGGGACCAACACCGTTTCACGCTAGTCAGTACTCGGGAACCGCTTTTCATGCTAATTCCTGTACTCACAACGTACTCACATCATTAAAAATACACACTCCAAATTACATATTTCAATACAACATTACGTATATATAGTATATTCATTTTCCAACTCAATAGCTAACTATTTACAGTAAATTGTTTCTTTTCACTTCTCCACCATCCTAACTTCGCACTCTTTCGCCATTTTGGCTTCCCTTCTCCGCCATTTTGGCCAACTTCACTATTACTAAAATTCAACTAAGAGGCGCAGTGGAAATCGAACTGGGCCCATAACCCAGAGGTCCATGGATCGAAACCACGCTCTAGTTAACGTGGGCCCTAGTTAACGAGTGTCTAAACCTCTCTCCCATCGTAATCGCGGGATAAGATCCAATAAAGAATTATCCAAAACACAGATCTTAATTTTTTGTTCAGAAAATTAATAAACTATTCAAATTTTCCTTTAAAGGAAACTCTTCTTAATGATTCGGAAAGATTGACGACTTTATTCTAATAGATATTTTTGTATTTACTTATTTTAATGTTTATTAATTACCAGAGTTAATTATTTATATTCAAGTTGACAACAACTCAAATATAGGATAATAAAATCATCTGTTAATTTATTTCTCTTATATTTTCTTATAATATCAATACCACAAACAAATATTTAAAAAAAAATATAACCATTAATAAAACCAATTTTTAGACACACCCGTCACAGGTTGTCATTAGCAACGTGACAAAATTTCAGATTTTCGTGTAATAGTTTCGATTCTTCATTACACTTTCGTTTCCTTTTTCGAAGTTTCAGCTGCTTGTAAAGAGCGCAGTGACCTCTAGCGGCTGCATTATCAGTATGTGTTTCATTATAAACCTTATATTGCTTTTTTAGTAATTCTGTTGAACTTTAAAAATGAAATTACCGAAGACAAATCCAAAGTTTGACGAACCAACAACCGAAAAAAATAAAATGAAATGTAATTTCTTAACAAGTTCTGAAAAGAATGTGAAATCTACTTTCTTTGTGCTTTTGCGATTTTTTTAAGTAAATACAAAGTCTGCGTGTATTCTTAAATGTCAATATCTTGAAAAGTTTAAAATAAGGTACATTAGACTTCGTTTCAAAAATACTCCTTCTTTATTTGCAATATTTCGCAAGATTAGAATCATCTTGCTTTTTCAAGCCTTCTTTTTGAAGTATATCAACAACAATAAGCTTGTCTCCATTTATGACAACAAATAAGAATGTCTACATTTTCTTACATCAGTAAGTGCACATCCTATTCAATTTTTTCATTATTATATAATAAATATAAAACATTTGCAAAAAACCTGTTCAATTCTGCAGTGATACATTATTTAAGTTATTTGAATTATTAAAAATCCTATTCGATCTTTCCCTTATTATATAATAAAGATAAAACATTTGCAAAAAACCTGTTCAAAATCTATTATTATACTAGTAATAACAAGTTTGTTTAAGAAAGTGTTATTAAATTTAATTATTGAAATTTTTCTTCCTCTTTCCTGATCATATCCTCAAAATATGATAGGGTATTGGCATTCACCACATAGTCTCTGTCCATATTAATATGTTTGAATGGTACACGCTTCCATGACGTATCGTGTATGCTTGTCTGTTATCCTGAAGAGTATGTTGACAATAGGGTCTGGATTGTGCCCCATTGTGATGCAGTGTTCTGCCCATTCTGAAACGAGTTCCTGTAGGCAGCGGTGTGTTCTGCAGAATAAAGGAGTATTTTTGAAACGAAGTCTAATGTACCTTATATTAAATATTATGAAGAAATGAAGAAGAATATTGAATCTTCAAAAGTTTTTTTTTATTTTTTGAAAAACCATTTTGTTTAAAAACAGTGAATACTTTAAAGTTTACTAGATTCAATTAATTTTAATCCTATTACAGCACTCACTCAAATTAGTAATTTAGTAATTAGTATTTTAGTATGTTAATCAGTGCTCGGTCTTATATGATTGAGAAAGAAAACGGTAGAGCAAATGCTTTAAAGGCAAAAATGCTCACGTATTTGGTCCGGAGATGGTAACCTACAGAATAAATGTTCAAGGAAGCTGTAATTTGAAAAAGGTGTAGCTTAATTTAAAGAAAATTCAAATTGGCATTAGCTGTTCGTCAGATAATTGTGTAAAGAGGTAATTAGCGATAGGCCAAAGTTATTTATCTTAAAAAAAAATTGGAATTAACATCAAATGAAAATTTTCTGTTGTAGAAATTGAGTCACTCATGCATTATTATTAGATAGAATCATTACCGTCCAAAGTAATAATTAATAAGTTTCAACAAACAAACTGCATAAAAATGTTTAAAACTTAGTATCATCTCTTGACCAACTAATTGGATCTTACCCGATGAGCATTCATTTGAAAATTGGCATGGCAACCACCTTTTTCTTTGTCTTTAGTGATGACTTGAAGAATAAACTCACTGACAGACGTCTTGTCAAATTAATGTAAACATGTAGACTATTGTCATTCTAACCAATCATTCTAACCTTATTTTCTATTGTATTTGTTCAGTTGGAACTTTATTGTATTGGATGAATGGTTGTTTTATCATTTGCACTGCTAGATGTCTGTTGAAAAGCAGTTGAAACATGATTGTTTACTTACTTTATGGACTATTGTATTTTAAATTTCCTTTCATCCATGAAGAAGTGTTTTCGTTAACCTGACGATTAGGAATTCGAACCGTCTATCTGCGTTTTAGGACCGACCTGGTTTGTATTTAAGTTTTTAGAATTGCTCACTTTATTTAATAGATAAGTTTCTTTATTTTGTGCTGCAGGTAATTAATATATCTTGGGTGTGGCATAATGAGCATAGAAACTGCCTAATACCTTTGAAACGAAGTATCTGGCGCATATATTAGGCGTTAAATTATTGTATTGTGTTCCAGCTGTGGTGATTTTCATTTTTGTTGTTTTTGTTTTTCTTGACATTATAGTGGTAAATCGCTAGACTGCGGAATTGAATAGTCTCGTTCAATTTCCAATGGATCGGAAATTTTTCCATTGTTGTTACTTTTCCAGATGACGCTAGGATTCGTCCACCTTTTTGTGAAATGGGTACCGGGTTTAAGAGTTTAAAGGCGAACGGATTTGAATGACCTCGACAGGTCTCATTGAGTATCGTTGGAGCCGCGCATCCAAAAGCTTACATGTTCGGTAGTGGAACCTACTGGAGGTTTAATCTACATATATATATATATATATATATATTTAAGCAATACTAGGCCATCCCCCGTGTACATGCGCTTGTTTTTCTATATCATATAGAATTTGGTTAAGTAAGAATATTATATTTAAAATATTGCAACGTTTCGGCAATTATAGTTCTAATTGTCATTTTCGAATTACAAATAAATAGACGGATCGGAAATAAATAAACAACCTTGAGATTCAAAAAAAAAAAAAAGGTAGAATACATCTATTATTGATTGGGGTGGATGGGGAAGGAAACATAAGTCAAAAAATAATACGAAGTTATTGAAAAGTCTTCAAATAAAGCAAAAATAAATGTATAAAATAATACATTTATTAAAATAAACATCTGAATTTTCGAAAAGACATACGTATGTAACGTATTCCTCTATTTGTTTGTAACTTATTGTTATTGATTTTTGCTTTAAAGAAGATGTTTGACACTCATGAAAATTGTATTGTAACAAACAATACTTACAAACGTTACTCTCCTAATTCTTCAATTATCACCTTATTCTTACAATTTGAACATATATTATTAAACTCTTTAGCCATTTCTACAATAAAATTGTTTACTTCAACCCCTCATTTCTATTTATATTCATCTTTTTAGTATTTCTAATAAGTTAACTTTCCATAGTCTTCCTAGTTTTACAATCTTTTTCGATACATAAAATACAAAGTTAGTTGTAGTCCCCGTGGCCTAATGTATAAGACGTCTGACTTCGGATCAGAAGCTTGTAGGTTCGATTCCCGTTGCGGACGTCTTATTGTAAAAATTGTTTCTATTTTCCATTCTCAAAGGAAATTGCGCCGGACAGAGAGAGATTTTAGTAATACA
>JAFIDM010010028.1:61756113-61811300 GCA_023159025.1 Thereuonema tuberculata | reverse complement strand
ATAACTTTTTAACAGTGAAAGCGTTATGAGCATGTGAGTCTTGGCAACTTATTTTACATGAAATGTTTTGGGTGGGATTATCTATTACAACTAAATTTAGTTTTAAGATTATTTAGAAAATGGATTTTATTGAATAAGATTATTTAGAAAATGGATTTTTTTTTCAATACCCTACTTTTCTGTTTTTCTATTGGTCAACTATTGGTCAACTATTCTATTGTATATAGAAACTGTTTGCACTTTTGTAAGAAATCACATTATTACACAGTATTATTTAGGCCGAAGCATTGAGGGTACGACGTATTTCAGATCTTAATAAAATTCAAAGTATAAAACCTAGATAAATGAAACTTAGCATATTTCATTAGTATGGTAACTGCATCTTATCCTGAAAATTTGAGCTCTCTAGTATTATCCAGGCCGAAGCTATGAGGGTTCGATAATATACAACCAGACCCCCCTTTATGAGGGGTTGGAGGGTGAAAGTTACGGATTTCTTAATTTTTTTGTTGTTTGTGTGCTAATCCTAGCCTGCATACCAAATTTCAGCTTTCTAGGACTTCATGAAGTACCCTAGAGGTTTTGATGATTATGAGTCAGTCAGTCAGTCAGTCAGTGAGTGAGTCAGTGACGGAATCAACGTATTTTAGGTATTAATAAAATCCAAAGTATAAAAGCTAAATAAATGAAACTTATCGTATTTCATTAGTCTGCTAACTGCATCTTATCCTGAAAATTTGAGCTCTCTAGTATTATCCAGGCCGAAGCTATGAGGGTTCGAAAATACGACGAAACACTTCCAGAAAAGGTACGTAGTGCCCTTCCTGCCTTCGGCTCGTCTTGGCGGGGGCACTACCGTGCCCCCAGATTAATTATTTTATTTTATCTGCCAGATCCTTGCGTTCCTTTCCCCTACCTTTCTACAACTATCAATGACACTTTTCAATGCCTTATCTTCCTCCACCATCAGGATCCAGATGATGGACTTCGTTTACATTCCAGTACATGGGCATCTGATTTCCAGTACGAGGTCTTCCATTGCAGCGACCCATCGCCGAAAGGACTCCACACAGCTGTACGACGCCACAATATGTTAATTATTGTGACTTCATTTTGTGACATCATATTTCCCTCACTCACTGTATGAAACCACGTTACCAGCCTGTAAATAAATCCATTGCTTGTTTAGCTGCTGTGGTTTGCGGCTGCGGACTCCTGCGGAATTTAATATCACAAACTGAAACGGAAGACGCGAAAGTCCACAGGAGTTCGCAGGTGTTTATTTGTACATTGCGTAAGCGCGCTGGCGTTAATAGACACTAATTGTGAAATGAGTACAAAAAGTTTTTTAAAAAAAATAATATTTTTCTTTAAAATAAATCGTAATACATTCTCTATTTTGAAAAAATAAATTATGGATAACTTTTTTAATTAATTAAAAGTCTAATTTACAAACTTTTTTATGAAAAACAATAGTAGGTTAAATTTTATTCGAAATGTACTAACATTTTGCACAGATGTAAGTGTATTTACTCAGGATATATTCTGACAAATATGAACTGCCAATCACTTTTCCCAAGAGTATGTTTGTAGTGTTCATATACTTCCTCTAATTTAAATTCGTCTTCATCATCTTCGCTGTAATAATACACTTCGAATTTCTCAATATCTACCAAAAAAAACAAGTAAAAATTTTAAGTACAGCATTTTTAAAGACCTGAAAACGAAAAAAAAACCCCAAAACCTACATTTACTTTTAAATTATAACATAATGCTGAATACAAACGATACACATTGTCTATTTTCTGAACAAAAGTAATTCATTTCGCATTTACGGATTAATTTTAATCCTATTGTGCTAATAAATGGATTAGCTGAAAAGATGCTTAAAAGAATAATGACTGCTCTTTAAGACATGCATAGAATCCACTGTTTCGTTACTAGGATAATTATTTATTTATGGGAATTTTTGGCGCTTTCTCGTGCTAAATCCTCTACGAGAACACATTTGAAAAAGATCTCAGATATGAAAGTTAGATGGTTAGTCGTTAAATAGGAATATCAAGTTTCAGGAAGAGGTTCAAAAATTAATTGGGAGGCGGAGGCCCATATACACTGACTGATTTCGTAAGTCAAAGCTTGAAAAGTTGTTAGGTGGGACCGGGGGGGGGGGCAGAGACCTAAACACAGACAGAATTATTTGATGTGATTCATTTTTCTATTTAAAAATCGGATAAAAAAAAATATGTGATTTAGAATAGTACTTTTGTAATTTTGTTTTTACCATTGATTGTTAAGATGCAAGTTACATCTCAAAATCAAGTTGGAAAGACAAAGAACAAAAGCATGAAAATACATTAATTTAGTCAGGATAACACTGATCCCAATCTTTTCACCATACTGAAGTAGTTGCGGAAGGACCCGACCTTGACAAAGAAATAAAAACCAGCATAGAAACATCGCTTTGTGCTTTAAATATGTATAGATACATATAATTATTATTGTTTACACGTAAATAATCAACTAATAATTATTTACTTAGAATGTATGAAATTACATAAAGCAAAAATACTTAGGTATTTATCTCATGCGAATTTAAATTGGAATAGTCTCTGTATAACTATTATTAAAAAACTAAACACTAGATTATGTGTGTAATCATACAAAATAATTTTTTTCCACAAAAACAAAATAAATAATGATATTTAAAGTTTTTGTAAATTCCTTTTTTACTGTATATTACTGTACTGAATCCTGGATTTACTGAAATTAAAAACAAAAAAGAAATAAAAATAAGTTAATTGAAAAAAATATCAAATTAATATCCAACGTTATCAATTTTACACTAGTAAATAAAAAAAGGATATTAGAAAATTACATCAAATCCTATTACCTACTGAAAAAATTGTTTATATTCTTAAACTTTTTTTCGTATATCAAACCTTATAAACGATAAAACCATAAACTCTACAGATACAAGAAATATATGGAATAAAATAATGACTTTTGATATTCCTAAGAACAATTATGGCATAGAGATAATGAAAGAATTCTAAAGAAAACTTTTAACCAATTACACCCAAATATTTTTCAAATTACATGCTTCAAACGATTAAAAAATAGAACTTATATGTGATGTTACTGATGGTAAAATTAAGTGGAGCAATTAATATTTTTATTTTAATTATGTGTTCAAAATTTATAATTTTACAATTAATTGTAATCTATTAACCTAATTTTTATAATTTTTATATAACTTTTAATTTAACCTTTAATTTTTATATATGTGTTTATTTTTTATTTGTTTTTAATTAACCATTTACTCTGTTCGAAATTGTTGTTTTTGTTTCAAAGAAAGCACTATTTAACCCTCTATAAAATTCAGAAAACCGCATCAAAATTAACTAAATGGTTCAAAATTTATAAGCGATAATTTATAAGACTGATGCTAAAGCGAAAAGATGAAAAACATGATTTAAATAGAATATGTAGAAATTTATAAAACAATTCTTAAACACATTACTGAGAATATCAAGAAGTACAGCTCTGAGTTGGTGAGAAAAACAGCGGAGAGTGAGATTGAAATGCATTGTTAGACGTCAATAGAAATAGATCGTAGTCATGTAGAACTCTTTATGTAACTCCTAATGTAATCTAAGGAAAATTTTGTCACCTTAACGCACAAATTTCTCCACAGTGATTCACATTAGAAATTTGCAAAGATAAAATTCTCTATTGTTTACAGAAAAGGGCCGTTTTCTACTAATTCAAAATTTAAACCTGAGACAAACACACACACACACACACACACAGACGTAGTAATTTTTTGAGACAAAATTCCCTTTAGAAAGTGCGAATGTCAGGTCAACAATTCAAAAAAGGGGTTTCACAGTCTACACGAAATCAGAGCGATCCTACACAAGTTTCATTTTTCGGCAACTTCCTCTCAGACAACAAGTGACCGAGGCCAAATTTATGTTTTTCCAAGTAAACAAGTCGTAAAAGTGCCAATAAGGTATGACTCATGTTTATCCGCTTGTGTTTAGGCTGTAAAATGGTGGCGGATAGACGGACGCAATGAACACTTTCGTTTACAGGGTCGCTAACAAAAAAACCCGATTATGAAGTGAAACAACGACAGAAACTTACCTATTGTATTTAATAACTGCATTTGACAAATATCTTTAATAGTAGAGATAGATATTTTGGTATTGATCAAAACAGAAGTGAGATTTGGACAAGTAACAATTAGGGTCTTTAGGATATCATTTAGATTCTCCTCCCATCCAATTCTGTAAGTGTCTCGAAACCAAAATGTATCTAGGGAGAAAAGAATACAGCAAAAGAAAGGGTTAACGTGCTAACAAATTTCACTGAAAATGTCTGTTAAGCCCAGCACAGAATAAACAAAACAATTGCCTTTTCCGATTCATTTTTCGGGGTGGATTAGGGAACAGTTGTTTCACCCTTCTACGGGATCATCAGCCCTAACCTGCCACCCTCGATAAAATGAATCAGAAAGGCGTAGCCGTTGGGAGGTCACAGCCAGGCTGGCTGTTGACTTCACCATAGGCTACGCCTTTCTGATTCATTTTATCGAGGGTGGCAGGTTAGGGTTGGTGTTCCCTAATCCACCCCGTAAAATGAATCGGAAAAGGCAATTGTTTTGTTTATTCTGTGCTGGGCTTAACAGACATTTTCACAGAAAAGAATACAGTTTGTTGAATTAGTTCAATGCTGTCTTGATACATCATTTTTAGAATTGCTTTCACCAAACAAAATTTGCTGTGCAAGAACTCTTAATCATATATAGAAGTCCACTTGAATAAGTTATTTAAATAATAAATAAAATAAATTAATTAATAAGTAAAATTGGTAGATGGAACAAAGTTTCTACTTTAATTTATAATAATAATGTTAGCAAGTCCAAGGTATAGAGATTTATAGTACTCTACAATATATATTTGCTATATTAATTGTTTTGCTTTCATTCACAAACGTTTTACAACAGCTCAGTTTTTCATTAATAGATGTCACCGAGAATAAAATTATTAATTTGCCCCTTTGGTAATCTGTCATGATCTGAAATGTAGAATCTGAAAATTCTGAAGTACCTGAACTGGCATTCTAATTATGAAAACGATAGTAATAACAAGTTAATTAATGCTTTTAGACAGTGTCAAAAGCAAAGCGGCCCCATAATTTGCACAATTTTATACACAAACTGTTATAAACAAAACTTTATCGGAAGCGACCACTTTTGACCCCCTAACTTCCGGTCAGGGAGTGGTCCAAGAGGTCTGATTTTTTGGACGTGGTCACCTACGTTTTGATGCTGAACACAATGCTGAGGTTTCGGCCCCCTATATTTTACAGGCAAGCTGTAATCTAGGGGCCGCCAAATTGATTTTATACTGTCTAGATGCACACTGTAGCGGCCAAACGGTTAGATATATTCGAATGAAACCTTCACCATTGTGTTCAGCATCAAAAAGTAGGTGACCACGTGTAAAAAATCAGACCTCTAGGACCAAACCCTGACCCCCCAAGGCTTTTTCTTTCTTTTGTGGGTATGTCCACAAAAATAGGGACAAATAAAAAAAAAAAAATAAAATAAAAAAAAAAATATATTTTTAAATTTTTGTTTGTTTAATGGTGTAAATTTTGCTAGCTGACATTTTTTCATACTCCACGACCACAACTTTTGGAGCAGCGGCCACGTGTATAAAAGACTACAAAATCACTCATTGTTAGACTTTTCCAAAACAAGATTCAGCAGGTGAGTTTACCATTGTTGTGTTAACTATGTGCTAAATTCTTATTATTTTAGAATGTTATGTGAAGTTATGATCAAGTAATAAAGTTTGATTTAAACAAACGTTAATTGGAGAGGTTAGGCTTAAATGTTAGGCTTACAATGGCTGTAATTACCAAAACATCCAATTTTTTTATTTTTTCAAAACTTAAAAGAGTTTAGATTTTTTCTATATAGTATTTTCGTATCTGACCACAAGTAGTAAAAATTTAAAAAAAACATAAAAAATTATTTTATAAAATTGGCTGCAGGGAGGGGGTTACAAGTCGTGTAACAAGAGTTACTAAGCGCTTACAACACATTTAGTATGAGTTACTGTTTGGATTCTTGTTTATAGAGAGGTAACTTATCTCGTTATTTTAATTTCAGGTAATCCAACATTCAAAATGGCATTGACAGCTGCTGAAAAAATGAAAAGAAGGCGCCAGAAACTCAAAGATGAGGGAAAGTACAAAGAATTTCAGAAAGCGCATAACGCTTTAGCCAAGAAAAGCAGAGATAAAATTAAAGCAAGACAAGAAAAATTACCACTGCCAGAACGAAATAAAATAATAAAAGAACAGAAGGACAAATGTAGGGAAAGAGTAGCAAGATGTAGGATGCTTAAGAAACAACGTGAACAAGCAAATGCAGTGCCTCCCATAACTGATACACCGGTGTTCAAAAATACTAGCTCACTAGGAAAGGCTATTGCTCGAGTGAAGCGTTGGCTACCCCAGTCTCCACGTCACAAGCGAGCTCTTGTACGTAAACTGTACACAAGTGAAATCGGACCAGTTGCAACTCCTAATGACAGTCTAGATACAGCTAAAACTCAGTTGACGCTTAAAGCTGAAACCATTGAAGAAGTTAAAAACTTCTATGAACGCGATGACATCAGTAGGCAGGCTCCCGGAAGAAAAGACATGGTAACAATTCGAGACAGCACTGGTGCCAAGACAAAGGTTCAAGCTCACCACCTAATTTACACTATCAGAGAGGCCCATGGCATCTTTAGCAGAGAGCATGACAATATCAAGCTAGGAAAAAGTAAATTCGCAACCCTTCGTCCGAAGCACATTTTTTGTAGTAACAAACTACCGCACTATGTATGCTTATGCCGTTACCATGATAATTACATTTCAGCGTTAAATGTTTTGCACAAGTTCTTGCCAAACAGTTTCCCATTATATTCCCAAACACCCTGAGACATTGCTTTGTGAACCACCCAAAGAAGGCTGTTCGTTAAGTGTCTGCGACATATGTAAAGGAAAGTTTGGAAAGCAGTTTACCAAATCTATGGACGATCAAGACATTGACATACCTTGCACTGTCACCTGGAACATATGGAAAAAAAACAGTGATGGGCGACTAATAAAATCAGTTGAAGAAGGTACAGTAGGTGAACTCGCTGACTACATTGAGGTAACTACACCGTCATTTCTAGAACATTGTTACGTCAAACGTGAACGAGCAAAAATGTATAGAGCTCAAAGGGAAACTGCTGACAGTCCTTTACTTGAAATTGACTACGCTCTGATTCAAGTAGACTTTTCGGAAAACTACACCTGTGTTCAACAAGATGAAATTCAAAGTGCCCACTTAGTGTAGGGAAATTAGACAAAAAAGTGGCCGAACCCGGACATTTGAAACCTCAAGCTGAAAATTGGTAGAAATGTTGAGAGTAGTGTTCTGATTGATATCCCAAAATTCCCAAAAAATCCATCTTGGGGAAAATCCGCCATTTTGAAAAAACCGCCCCCATCGTGGATTTGTCGAGTTTTAAGCATAGCGACTGAACCGAGTGTCTGATTGTATTCGTTTTTGCACCAAATTACTTAATTCAGGCTGCGCTCTCATCTAAAACACTAAAATTAATAATTATAGACCAATTTTGGTGCTTGAGAAAAAATAATATTTATTTAAATGCGACAAACGAAAATTGGTCTAAATTTATAATAAATATTATCGTAACATACAAAAAAATGAATCAAAGAAGACTTCGTAACACAAGGCGTGAAGTACAGGCAAAAGCAGCAATACAAATACATTATGAAGGGTAAAAGTTAGATAGCTTATTTCGTGTTGTCACTGGAGCTCGACTGGCTGTTCACTCACTGGTAATGCATGATCTGAAAAATTGTAACCTAAATTAGCGTCGATTTAATAACAGTAAAAAGTAGTCTTTAAATTTTGCAGTTATTTACCGTTATTTACTATGACAACACGTCGGCCAAAGGTTCAACGTCATCATCGCTATCCGAGTCACCGTAGTCCATACGATGTGTGCAGCCATGTCCTGCGCAGTAGCCGCACATGCTTGTGCAAAGAAAACCGTGTCTTCTTCACCCGCATCTCTTCTCGCAACCACAGTTACAGTTGCAGGATATGATGTTCGGTATCCGGTCCGATGCAGGTTCTTCTTTAGTTGGAATGGGTGTCAGCTGACTTGCATGATTCATCCATCCCCACTCTGCTTCCGGCAGGCGATTCCCCATCCAAACCTAGAATTATTAGTTGACGACCGACACTGTCTCCTTAAACAAGCTTGAACTTCTTGAAAGATCCCTTTGTGCCTTTTCAGAACGGAGCAGAAGTGGTATTACATCCACTGATTTTCCACGTACTTCACATACTGGAGACAGATGTGGCTGAAATTCCCTGGACGCGCCCACACAACCCGGTGCAGGAGGAACTGTAAACTCTGCGTTCACTGGAAAGTTTGTCTTGGACGGCGCTATCTCTTCTAAAATGTTGATCAATCCAGACATAGTGCGTTTCCGCATCAACATCCCGTCGAACACCTCTGGAGGTCTTGCTGCAAGTTCATATGTCAGGTACTTCTCGAGGTCAAAATCGTCACGCACAACACAGCAATCGGTGAAAAAGTTGGTTAGGGTTGACCTGTGATTGATTTCCTTGCTTGCAAACCACGGGAGAGAGCCTCATCACAGTTAACTGTATCGTCGGCTACTATACCGGTAGACAAGAACATTAGAAGGTTCGTTGAGTCGTTAAAAGGATGGTGGGACTGGAGCCAGTCTACCATCTTGCGAACGTCTGCCTTATCTCTCACTTGCGAAGACTCTCTTAGCTCCACATGTTGGTCGGAGGTTTCGGCGAAGACTCCACAAAATCTTTCAGTGGCGTCGATTACATGTGCAGATGAAGACATTGCACAAACCCATCGAGCAATGACGTTATCCGTCAATCCACGTCCATGTGTGAGCCCACCCGCCGTCTTCATGTTTCTCATCAACATTTGCTCTATAGTTATATCGGTCCATATGCCTGACCAGAACTTTGCAGATCTCCTGACAGTGAAGCAGCCTTCCTTAACAAATTGCCGGAACTCCAAGGGAGTCATAACATCCTCGAGCTGAGATGTCCCGCAGAGTGGAAATCCGGAATCATTCTTTGGACACACAGCAAGTGAAGAACCCAAACTCCAAAACGTTCAGCTCTGACAAACAGACGCATGATGCCAACCATCTTAAAAGAATCGCACCCACAGCTTCGCAATGAGCCGTCTAGATGAAAAGAGGGCTTTCAGCTTTGCTTCGAACAACTCTGCTGGCTGGACGATGTACTCTGACGACAAAACGTCATCCATCGAAGTCGCTCCAGAGTGTGGTCTGTGTGTGTTCGTTTCAAGCGATCGCTGAGAAGAGAGTCTGCGTCTTGTATATCCTGAATATCGCCAACGACAGCTGCATCAGAAGATGTGCGCGGACAGCTAAAGCGTAGGCATGGCCGTTTACCATCTCGGTCACTGTGTTCTTTGCGTACACCGTCTCCCACAATTCTTCCAAGCATGATAGCCAAACACTGTGCCAGTTGAGCCATGCGCAAACTCGGCTAATTTAAAACTTGCTCATTGGCGCATCTTTTTTTTGTTTTGTTTTAAAACTGCAGTTAGGAGGGTTTTTATCAACAACGACAGCTTTTTAAACAGGCTGTTCAATGTTTAATTTGTTTCATTCTAAGTTCCAGTTTGGATGGGGAATCGCCTACCGGAAGCAGAGTGGGGATGGATGGCTCATGCAGTTCAGCTGACACCCATTCCAACTAAAGAAGAACCAGTACCGGAGCGGGTACTGAATATCATATTCGGCAACTGTAACTGTGGTTGCGAGAAGAGATGCAGGTGCAGAAGAAACGGTTTTCCTTGCGCATGTATGTGCGGCTACTGCCCAGGACATGGCTGCACAAAACGTTTGGACTGCTCTAACTCGGATAGCGATGACGACGTTGAACCTTTGGCAGACATGTTGTCGTAGAAACGTTAAATACCTACAAAATTTAAAGAACACTGTTTTACTTGTTTTAAATTGACGCTAATATAGGTTATATTTCTTCAGATCATGCATTACCGTCAAAGATTTTGGCCAGGCAGATTAGTGAACAGGCAGTCGAGCTCCAGTGATAACACGAAACAAGCTATCTAACTTTTACCCTTAAAAATGTATTCTATTGCTGCTTATGCCTATATTTCACGCCTTGTGTTATGAAGTCTTCTTTGATTATTTTTTTTATGTTATAATAACATTTATTATAATTTTAGATCAATTTTCGTTTGTCGCTTTTTCATAATTATTATTATTTCTCAAGAACCACAATTGGTCTATGATTATTAATTTTTAATGTTTCGGAAGGTAACGCAGCCTGAATTACGTAATTTGACGCAAAAACGAATACATTCAGACGCTCGGTTCAGTCGCTATGCTTAAAACTCGAAATATCCACGATGGGGGCGGTTTTTTTAAAATGGCGGATTTTCCCCAAGATGGATTTTTTGGGAATTTTGGGATATCAATCAGAACACTATTCTCAACATTTCTACCAATTTTCAGCTTGAGGTTTCAAATGTCCGGGTCAATGTCTAATTTCCCTGGACTAACTGGAATCAGAGACAAGTCAGTTTGTTAACAGCTGCAGTGTGGCACACTGGAAAATTACATCCTCAAGTAATGGCTTCTGACAATTTGGACCATTCGAAAGACACTGTTGTTAGCTACATGGATAAGTTGTTGGAAGAGCTTCCAGATACGTGGTAAAAGTAGATGTGTGATCCGACGGACCCAGCTCTCAGTTCAAAAACCGCTTTATAGCAGCTGCACTTGGACCACTTCAAAAAAGACACCACTTGACCATTCGCTGGAATTACTTCGCTACATACCATGGCAAGGGCGATGGGATAGGAGGGGCTGTGAAGAGACAAGTTTGGATGGGGGTGAAGTCCAGAAAGTTTACTGTGACCAATGCGACGGAATTCGTGGTTGCTGCCAAAGAACTGTCCACAGTCAAAGTAGTGGAAGTGAATAGCAAGGAAATAAACGAACGAAACTGTGCCATCAAGACGGACACAATATTCAATAATGCAGTTCCCCTTATTGGTATTAAGAAATTTCATTTCCTTGAGTGTTCAACCATGAACCAAACTTGTGGGCGGTTGCTAACCAAGGCCGCTGTAGAAGGAACCTTGCAATGCACCAGCTCCTGAAACTGAAGCGCTCAACGCACAAGTTGATGAAGGTGACATTTCAGTAGGAGATTGGTTTATTGTCGAATACGACTCGAATACCTATCGTGGGGAAGGAACATTAGTGCTGGATGATGAATACAAGGTATCAGTGATGAAAAATGCGGACCGTATTGGAAGTGGCCTGCATCCCGGCGTGACGAGATATTTTACACGAGGGACAAACTTCTAAAATAAACAATTTCCACCCAACGTCCACCCATCGTCAACGGATTCCATGGTCTATTTTACATTCAGTGATTAAGATGATTGTGAGCATTTCACCAGTTTTTGTACGTTTTACTGAGTTGTATATATTTTTACTAGGTTTTAACCAACTTCATGTAACATGAGTTACCACTTTTAAATTAAAAAAAATACTTTAAATATCATCTTGGAACAATTTTCTTTTTATTTTTATGTTAACTTGGACTGTTGGTCAAAATGTCAGCCCGGGACAGTTTTTAGAAAATATTCTTTGAGGAGAAATCCTATAAGTTCTAACTATACAAAAATAGAATGTCTCTGCGGCTGTAACATGAGTTACCAACACAAATTAATTTTTTTCTTTAAAATATCACATGTTTACAACAAACCAGTAGGTGTTACAAAAGGTTCATTGAACCTGTAGTAATATCAGAAATTAATTTGGCCTAGTGTGCACGTTTTTGATGGACTCTGTAGCTTTGAATCTGAGTTAAAATGTCGAACTGTAACGTGAGTTACCCTGGACATACCCACGTGGTCACCTACTTTTTGATGCTGAACACAATGGGTGAAGGTTTCATTCGAATGTCTTTCTTTTAAAAACGCCTTTAAAAGACAGAAAACGCCTTGAGGGGGTCAGGGAGTGGTCCTAAAGGTCTGATTTTTTGTACGTGGTCACCTACTTTTTGATGCTGAACACAATGGTGAATGTTTCATTCGAATATCTCTAACCGTTTGGCCGCTAAAGACTGTGACATCCAGACAGGATAAAAGCAAGAGTGGTCCCCTAGCGGTTTTAATGCACGCTGTAACCTAGGAGCCACTAAAAACGAATCTATAAATAAATCTTTATAAATACATGGAACTTTAAAAACTCTTCTTTGGAAAAATCAGGAGAATAAACAAAGACTTTTGGCTTGTGCCTGATATGACCATTTCATTTTATCCTTTTTTTCCCTTTACCCACTCCCGTCCCAAATGAATCCTCTGCCAAATTTGTAGATTAGTCAATTTTTCGTCGCTTATGTAATGCCAAGCTTCGCATCAGAACAACATTATGTATGAAATAACCTTCACAGCAAAGTAACAATTACATTGTTATACGTTCTAAAAAACATGAAAGCAAATTCTTCATTACACACCATCATCAAAAGAAATACCTACATAGATTTTCCTCGTAGGGATAGTGGGATCTGAAGGTGTAGATCATTGCTACGAACAAGTGATTATAAATGCATTCCAGGTTTATTGTCACATTATCAACAAAAAACCAAAAAACAAATTGTCGTCAGGGAAACCGTTCACCTCGCTCCCTAGCTATGTTACAACAAGATGAATCAAAGACAATATTCATCAAATTTCGGAGGCTTCGACAAAGTCTATAGTAACAATTTTTGTGGACTTAATCTTGGCATTGCCAAAAACAGTAAGTTTTATTACAATCATACAAACAGAAATTTTAAAATCTGTATTCCATAATGTTGCAGCTCGATAAAAATAATCCATCTGCATATATTCAGGACTTACAAACTATGTGAGCATGTTACATTCAGATTTTCGAAATATGAACGAGAAAGAATAAAATTAAAGATAATAATACTAAAACAAGGCCATACTTTTAGACATAAAAATTTAATGTCGAATGAAATTAATAGAAAAATTTCTTAAATATTTATTAATAAAATATTCTATAGGCTTCAAAAAGGAAATACAGGCAGCCCTCGTCTTACGCCGGTGTTGCGTTCTTACAGTGATGTCGTAAATCGAATCGACATGAAACGAACCCATTATAAAAGGTTATTCTGAAAGATGGACCCGAGTTCATTAATTTGTATTTAATGAAGTATAAATTGGACATGAACAATCTACATACTAATAAAAAGAGGAAGTTTAAAAGTTTTGTTTTCCTAGTGATGGATAGGTCGCACGAGAAATCAAGACCTGGCTCTACACTTCTGGCCACTGAGATCTCCTGATCTCACGCCATCGACTTTTTCTTGTGGGGCTATGTTATGGAGGCTGTGTAGTCCCACCTCTACCAACAACTCTGGCCGACCTGCGGAACCATGTCACTGCTGCGGTGAACTCAGTAACACAAGACATGCTTTTTCGGGTGTGGGACGAGCTTGGCTACTGCTTAGATGTTTACCGTACAGCAGAGGGGGGACACATTGAACATTTATAACCTGTGTTAAAAAACTTTGAAACTTCCACTTTTTATTAGTATGTAGTTTGTTCATGTCCAATTTATACTTCATTAAATTGGGTCCATCTTTTAGAATAACCCTATATAATGTAAACGGGGGATGCGTTCCACACATCCAAAAATATATTGTTTTTTATTTAATTAAACCATGTTAATATAAGTTTTCACGACTAAAAATTAATGTAAAATATTTAAGTACTTTCATAGGCCTACTAAATTAGCATAAGATAATAAATAACTTGATTATTGCCTACATATAGTGTAAAGTGTGTCTGGATACATTCCTTTGAACAGACATGGGCACGTTTATTTTTAAAAACTTTTATCACTATTAATTAATTAATTAATTTATCACGATTAGAGGCAAAATGGCTTTTTTGACATTGATAGCCATAGATAAACCAAATAGGCATTAATATTTCTAAAAAGCCTATGTTAAAAATTTTATTTCAAGAAATCTCAATACATTTTTAGCAGAACGTCAAAAGTTTTTATCTACCTAAACTCTTAGCAAAGGCAAAAATGACATATTCCAAAACCCGATGCAATGTCCATCCATCTTCTTCCATTGCATCTTCTGTAACATTCACTTTCAGAGAAACCAATGGCATCAAAGGAGGCAACAAATAGCTAATTTTGGACAACAAATCAGGAAGAACTAAGAAGGAAAACATAGATAAAAAAATATATTAATTTTGAAAAATTGCTATTTAAACTTGTTACACTAAAATTACGGTAATTGTAGCACAATTTGTTGCAACTTTTAAAGAATAAGTTTTAAGTGTGAAATGGCCATGGTTTATGTAGAGATTAAAAGAAAATTTTTTGGTTAGGATGACAATTAAACTTTACTGGTAGAATCAGAAAATATAATAGCTGGAACAAAATTTCAGAAATCTACCCACATCGGTAACCACATATATACAGGGTGTATCAAAACTTTTTGTACAAATTTTAATGGAGAATTGGCAGAATCATTATAAACCTGTTTCTTTGATGAATGTATGTCTGCTGATGGCAACCTTCGGTGCTAGAGGATTCTATGCCTGGCCATCAAGATCGCCCGATTTAATTGAGATTGAGATTAATAAAGATCAGATAGAAAGAAGGCTAGAGGATAGAAGTCGATTGGGAGGAGAAGGGCCGAAGAAAGGGTTGAGGAGGTACGAGAAATGAGGCGTAAGAAGCAGTAGGTGTCGTTAGCCGTGTCGAGGAGCTATCTGGTCGCCGAAGTCCATCCGAGGGTCGTTTCCCGATGTTCATCCGAGGGGGACATGCCGAGAGTCTCTCGTATGAATAAGATTGGAAGTTTCTGAAGGACAGCCTTGCTGGAGTGCGCACACGTGTTTATTAGCTGCCACAGGTGTGTAACCGTCCAGATATTTTAACTGAAGTATTTGAGAGTAAACCCTGATGTTCACCGTCTAAGACGTAGCCGAGATAAACCTAGTAGCGGAAGTGTCGACGAGTCAAAGATCCGTGGAAGCTTGGAGTAGGTGTTTGCCCGTCTTAAATTATAGTGGGAAGCTGTAGTCGGCTCCAATATCTGTGTACCGACATAGACTGCAGAAAAATTGTTCAAGTATTATGTTTATGATAAGATTTCGTGGAAAATTCAAAGTAATATTAATACCAGTAATCTGTGTTAATCAGTCAATACCACAATTATGTAATGAATTGTGCACATAGGGTTAGAAGCTCCAGAACTTGCTTGTTTATGTTTTAATTGATTTCGTAGCCTTTGTAATATTTGTAAAAGCTGTGGGATTCTTTTTATATTTTTTAGGGCTTGATCGAAATAGCCAAGTCCGGTCGCTTTGGGGATTTTTTTTTTGGTCGGGAGAATTAGCTTTATTAGCAAAGAAACAAAACAACCACAACTTATAATTTGTAGTCATTTTCTTTTGTTTGTTATTATGTTAATACAGATGTTATTTTGTTACTCGTACGGATTTTGTTGTCTTACTTGTTTTAATGATCCAATCTACCTTAAGAGTAAACCTTCTGTAATCTTTTAAATTCTCACAGTCGTGTCTAATCCGGTTCTTTTCCTGCTAAAATCTCTAAAGGCGACCGTACGTTGGTTTGATTTTAATTTTTAAATTTTAAATTAATTAATTTACCTTAATTAATAATTTTAACCAAACGTAATGGTGGAAGCGCCGGACAAAATTAATTTGTGCAAAGTATAGTCCTGGAAGCTTACTTGTTAGATCAAGAACAAATATTTTGTGATTTTGTTCATTTGTGTGTTTATTTGCTTGAAGTAAATAGTGTGTAACAAAAATTTATGTTTACGCGGTTTTCCTTTTTTTTTTTCTCTCTCTCCTATCATTTCTCTCCCAATATTTCGCGAATTAGATTACTCTGCTTCTTCAAGCTTCTTTTAAGTTTTATATTATCACCATTTGCACACCCACAAATCATATCGCTTTCATTTAAAGCTATTTCTGGAAGTGATTATTGAATCAACCATACTTCGTTCTATGTAGTTCAAACCAGGAAAGATTGTCAAAGGACATGGAATTACTAAGAGGTAAATCAACGACAACTATAAGAATGTATTTGTAATGAAGACAGATGGAAGCAATAAACGTTCTGTTATGTATTATATAAATATTTGGTTTTACATTATGTTGTATATTATAAATAATATTATCACAACAAAATTACCAACTTTTAAATTGATTCACAAAATGTTTACAATAGTTTATTTTTCCAATATTAGATCTCGCTGACCTTTTTGTTAGTAATTGCCATGCCGTTTGACAATATTTCGTAGGTGAACTATATACAGAATGATCTATGGGGTGATGATTCATGGCTGGTCTAATAATCACTTCTAGAACGCTTCAAATGTAAATGGTGAGATTTGTAGGTGTGCAGATGTTGTTATGTGACCCTTGAAGTAAACTTTTATCTTTATTGTCCTGGCTAAATGTTCTGGGTAAAGTTGAATGTAAGCTGCCGTCTTTAATGTAGATCTGGCAATCACTGCTTATCTAGAAAGATGGTGTTCCATTTTATTGGGCGAGTAGATCCAACATCACTGCATTACTGTAGGTCATACATAGTTAAAGGTTAAAACATCATGCCTGTATGCGATTTCGAAGATAGAAACCACAAAAGACTAGATTCCCGCGGTTTTTAGCCAAACACACAGCTACACGAGAGACCCGACGATTTGTATATATCATAATATGAAGCTTCAATTGACTTATAATGATGTCCAGAAAGCTATGTTGAAGTCAATACGTTTCAGTCTGGTTCCTCCTGTATTTAAAATCTAATTTGAGATAAAATTATTTACAAACTAAATTACTTATATATTCAGATAGACCATAATGAAAAAATGCAATTTAAGAAGCCATTCTTTCAAAAAGTTAGTTTATCTTATACACTGCCGTTAATTGAAAAGGCAACACCTAGAGGGTGTTAATGTTTAGAATATCAGAATAGACAAAAATGTGGAGACAAATACTTGATCATAAGGACAAAGTCATTGAAGTTTTCTATCCCGCCCTAAAAGGCAGCAAAAATAGTACGCCTCCGTTCATTCAAGCGCTTGTCCGCAGTATGGAAGTTTAGTTCTCCTGGAACTATGTATCATGCCTGAAAGAAGGAATCGTGCCCCATTCAAGCACGATTGAGCATAGTAGACCAGAGAGAAGCAGGATGGTCGTACCATTAGATTCCGGAAATGATTGCATGTGATGACAAGACACATCTGCAGATTTTATTTTTATTAATGTCAGTGTGTGAGTTGCTAGAACTATTACTGAACTATTAGTGAAACACTGTTTCATAAGGTCTCACATTTCTTTATTTCCCTTTGATTTTACTTCTTAACTGATCAGAGTATAAAAATAAAATATCTGTATTGTTATACAGAGAAGTTTCTGACCTGCTTAGGAAAAAAATTATATCTGCTTTGGGAAAAAACTGAAAAGCATGACAATAAGTCAAGCTACAAACAAAGAATTCAACTAAGCAAGTTAGCTTCTGACTATTGTAACACTAAAAAAGATGATATCTAAGATATTTGGAATGTCAATGGAAAATATAAACAAATAGAATTTCAGAAATATACATTAAAAAAAATATTTTGAGAAATTACTTAAAACTAATAATAAGCAATGGTTTTAAGTAAATATATAATTTCGCTTCTTATTAATAAAGTTTTCTTTAATGGATTTCTAAATACTAACGTTACTTGATATGATAATTGCTTTACCTCCTTCATACTTTACTTTCAATCGCGGGCATAATTTACAAGCAATTTCCCATTCCTGTGCTGGTATCATTTGCATATCGAATTCTTCTGAAGATAACGTGTATATATCAATAATTTTGAAATCGGGACATTTTTCGCACAAAGTTCGGACAACTGTCTTATCCAGAGCTCTCAAGCTTAATTTGATATATTGCAAGCGAGGCATCTGACTCAGGGTATTGTAATACGCTCTTCGAATACTAGAATAAAAATACATTAAAAGATATCATGTAAGTTTACTTTCTTTTTGACAGATTTTAGACGAGATTATGATCGTACAAATAAACCGATATAAATTAATATCTTTTCTATATTAAGTAAAAAACAGGTAAAAAAAAAACTTTATGCTAAACCCATGCGGACATTGAACGTGTGAAAAATCAATTTCAGATAAGATGAAGGAAAAAAAGATAAAAAAATAAATTCTGCAATGAAATGTTCGCGACAGGACACAAGTCTAATAATGCGGGCAAAGTCGACTGTGTCAGGCAAAGTGTTATATATACGCTCGAATAAAAATATAGATTGTATAGTGAACACACTAAACTAAAGCATACCTAAATCAAGATGATTGAGTAAGTAGTTGTCGAGTAAAAAATTCCCAAATTTGCGGAAACTAAACAGTATACTGTCCGCATTTTTCCGGTTACGGAGAAATAAATACCGCATTCCTACGGTGTTTCGACTTCTGAACGCGATGTTGAAGTCCGTTTGCCGATCCGATCTTCCGTTCGGGAGGTCTTAGGGGAGGACAGACACGAACGGATTGATTTACAGAACGAATGCAATAGCTCCCAAATGGGTCGCTAATTAATGTTCTTAAGAAACTATTAATGCAGTCATATCCTCATATTCCCGTCGCTTCGCTCATATATTAGACTACAATTACTATTGCTGGATTTTGCGACAGCGTTTTGCCGATATGATACTTTCCGAAATGACGGCCAGATGGCGTACTCTGCTTACAAAAATGTAGTACGCGCTGCATGTCTTTGTATTACGTTCTGTGATTATAACTTTCATTTCCTTTTTTTTCCTCTTGATTAAAATAACTTAAATAATATAAAATAACTTAATTACAGCAGACAAAAGAAAAATAAGTTATGCACGCATATCTTGATTGTAGTGCAGTACATGCATTAATCAGTGAAAAAAAAGGTGGAACCTAACATATCATAAGACCTGTTGTGACGTTGTTGATTTACATTGCTGAATCATGTCTTTGAGGTATCGAAAGAACTGGAAACCTACTTTCATTAAATGTTGCAGAGTTGCTGCTTTTTTTTAATATTTTTCCTTTGTTTGTAAAATCGCAAAAAAAGAATATTAAGGAAATTTTGGATTTACAAACTTGTTAGCCTAATTATCTTCCAGTACTAATGCTATTTTCAAATTTTCTATTGCCTTCAAATTAATTAAAGAAAAAAAAATCTTATTCAGTTGTCTATTTTGATCATTCCAAACATGACCAAATGACAGTGGATTACTATAAGAAATCATATGTATTGTTACACATCCAAAGAAAATCATTGTTTCTGTGTAGTTTCTGTCACCTTCACGCGCTCATTTCTCCTCACGGACCCCACTTTCAAATATCAAAAACTTTCAAATATCAAAGTACAATCGTTCCGAATCTATAACTATCTACTCCAAGTTCACCTCTTTTTTAATATTCTAAACTCTGCTGTGTTAAGGAAAAATTAATGTTTTTAAGAAAATGGTGAAACCCTTGCTTGTGACAAGTCGCTTTCTGACAATCTGCTAATCTTGAATATGTTTTTCAATTCCACTATTTACCCGATTTATCGACAAATTATTTATTTGATAAATACGTGTTGATTGGTGACTGGATCTTCCAAAGCAAGCTGACGCTATCTGCACTTTTGCGACATGACGTGCAGATGGCGTCAAGTTTGCTTCGGAAGATCCTGTCACCAATTCAAACATTTAGAAGCATAAATAAACATCTATACAAATACATGCACAGACATCCTGGTTTCATGAGCCTCACTTTCCATAGCTCGTACACTACCAAACAAGACTTTAACCATTTCATACAAATGAATTTGATTTTCAAGGCATTAAAAAATACAAAAAAGTAAAAATAAAATATTTACGACAGGTGTGGATCGAATTCCACAAATGTGAGGCTTTTGATTGTCTTTCCACTCCCCGCAATTAGTGACTCTAAAATCCTTTTGTCTCGATCCGGAAGACAGAAATCGAAATGGACCAACTCCAACCGATGCTGAGACACAAAGAACTGGACAAAACAACGGAGAACTTTTTCATATGCATCCGAATCCCACATATAGTCATCAAACACGCCTTCCAGTTGGATTTGCCGCAGACTGCATCCACTTTTACTAAGTCTAATAAAAGAATAATAATAAATAAAAATTGTAAGGAAAGTGAAGCAACGTTTATGAAAACATATTTCTTAATATATAAATGAATTTTCTCATTACATCTATAATCTGTATAAGAAATAAACGAGTAAGTTTTTATTATTCAAGAAAATAAAGTTTGTATTCCAACTTTCGAATACGACTATCCAAAGGATAATCATAATAAATTTTCAGCATTTTTATGTGATGTGTGTTAACATATCATGATTAAGGAACTGTACGGGTCCAATTACTATCAGAATTAACAGGAAGATCACATTTGCTTAACATTAACTTAAAAAAGTGAAATTCTAATGGTAGATAACTTTTTTTAACTTTACTACTAAACAAACATACACTGTCATTTCAACGGATTAGAAGTGATTCTTCAGAAACCTCATTGAACATAATAAACACATTGAGATTAGTAATCTATTGTATATCAACTCCGTATCGATGTTATGAGTTGTCTGGTAATGTACATACATTGAAATAACATTCTAGTGTTCTAATAGACTGTAAACTTCGGTTGTTATTTCTCACAGAAAAAAAATACCAATTAAAAAAGTGACTTCAATTGAACATTATTACATAAAAAATGTTGCGATTCATTTGAAATTTATATTACAACGACATTATATAATTCTCTCAGTAATACATATATGCTATGATAATATGTTATATCGTATATAAATTATTTAAGATTACCATAAAGATAATAAGTTCAGTATTTTTGTAAATAGAGCCATGAGTTCTTAAGAATAGCAATGTTTCGTTTTATGCTATTTGTTATATGCTAATTGTAGCAAGACACAAACATCGATTTGGAAATTGCCTATCTGTTCACTACTTATTTGGAGACACATCATTAATTATATAAAATTTGGGAGATAGGTTTCTATACACAAGAAAATTTATAATTATTTTTGCATGTATTTGAAGGTAATGATTTACTTTTTTGGGTATGGCCTTCAGTAATTGAACTTTGTTGATAAGTTTCATTAAGTGGTGATAAGCAAGTAGACCTAAATCCTCTTTTTAAGAACAAGACTTTACACAAATCCTTGAAATTTCTAGCTTCAAAATCAATACTAGAGTATTTATAAATGGTCAAGTTAACTCGGTCTCGTAAACATTTCATTTGTTGCCATCAGATAAATAATAATCATAATAAATAAGATAAAACTGATGTGTACTGCTTTCATAACATTAAGAAGAAAGAATTTAATTTCGTTTTATTTAAAAAGATATACTTCAATTAAACTTTTTCTCCATTCTTTTGATTACAAAATTTTTAAGAAGCTTTTCTGAATGAAAATTCTATAAGAAAACATCTCATCCCTTGGAACAAAATCTTATCATTCAAGATGTTCGACCATAGCAATAGAATTATCTGGTATATTAAAACTATTTATCACAGTGGATAGTTAAATTTAATGATGCCAGAGGCGAGAGAGTTACATTCAAAGGTTAGAAAATTTCATTTTTTACTGGTGATTAAAGCAATATCAGCCCTTTTTAATCCAAATTTCGTTTCTTGAACAGTGTCAGCTGTGTTACTTAACGCCCCATCCATGTCCCAGCTACAATCATTGCATTATTTCATATATTTCATTCATATATTCAAGTTCCAATGTTAAAAACTTAGGGGGAATAGGTCTTGCTCAAATTATTCTAGTATTCTAGAGCGAATATTATTCTATAAGATTTAAGATGTCGTATTTATGATGTATCAACAACCAGTTGCTATCAGATGCAACTAACAACCCACCTATAATCTAAACTTCACTAAATCGAATTGGGAAACGATTCTTGACAAAGAACAAAGGATTGACACTTTACCTTCTCAGAAACTTTTTAATCTGCTTCTCAACATCCAGACTGTTGTCAACGTCCATCGGGTCGAAAACTAAATGAAGATTATGCAGATATTTGCCGAACATGTTAGAAAAATGCACAGCCTGTGAGTCATCCAAACAAAGACAGGAATTGTCGTCGAGACCGATCTGTTTGGAAAATGCTCCTTTCAGCATGACGATCGCTGTACGCCATAACGAAGGTGAACGAAATCCACTGCACCAGCGACGACAAACAGCAGAAGCATTCGCTCTTTCGGATAAAGTTAAATAGGAGAAGATTTCCGTTAAAATAACGTCGGGCAGATGGTGCCAGGCTCCCCCAACACTATGAAATCTAAAATCCGTCATCGTATTCATTAAATACTAAAAGTTTTTGGTATATTTGGATTGAAGAGTATGAGTTGATAATGAAATAACGACGTAACATTTCGTAAAGCCATTTTCGAATTCCAACGAATTCTTAACTTCAGCCTAAGTTTCATATGAATATCGAAATAAATAACTCCATAATTTTGTATAAGCTTTTAAATTTAAAGTTATTTTAGTTTCTATCTAATTTACATTTTTTAAAGCTTTTAGAGCTTAAGAATTTTTTTCTTTAACTGTTATCCATTCTCTTTCTTGAATTTTCACAAAATTTGTGAATTTTTGCAAAACAAAGGAGCTGTTATGCACATCATTTCACGATGTAATTCATCGTGTTTGTTTGTAGTCAGTAAAATTCCTCGATGTCAGTCAATGACAAAGTGATGCTAGATTGTTGTTGTCATTAAGCTTCCTACAGTTCTCTGTCTTTTGCATTTAATTATTAGGAAATGATAAAACAATTTTAAAAGATCCAAAACTATATCTCGGTTCTGACTTCTGTCGACCATTGTTAGAAAGCTAATAATAAAGGTGATGAATGTTTTCTATATAACAGAACAGTGAATTTCAATTTACATTATCCATTGTTGCAATGATCTAATAAAAAGAAAGCCTAAGTCATCGTTACTGTTAGCCATCTAACAATGATCCACGGAAATCTCAAAAGATCTGTAAATTTTTTAACATAACAATATCCACTAACGAATCCCAAACACAATGGCAGGATACTAAAACCCCAAACGAAACCGACTTTTTAAAAAAAAAAAAAATACCTACAACCTTAAATTTACTTTTATCAAATAGAGGGGATAATAAAAACAAAACAAAAAACGATAAAAAAGCTATGTTAGGAGCATTTCTGTTTTTAAAAAAAATAAAAACACTTCTCTTTTGTATTTTTCAACGCCAACTTCGTATATACCCTCTAAAGAAAGTATAAACCCACCCATAAAAGTGCAATAACTTTTTATTATAATATTTATTTAACATCCCAATTTTTATGTATATTTTCTAAAGCAATTAAATACATTTCGCGTTTACAGATGGCAAACATTTCGAATACTTCATTTTTAATAAAACAAAAGCATTTTTCACGTGTAAAGAAAATATAAACTCATGCGCGTATACACCCAAAAAACATTAAAACTAATAATGTGTTGACTTTCCTTTCCTCTCAATTGTTATTTAATGTTCACATAGATAATAATTTTTAACTATGATAGCAAGAACGTAACTATAAGTAGATTCCCTTTTTATTTTGATTAAATCTACAGTTACTAGGCCAGTCAATAAAAACATCCAACATCGCAAACGCGCATGTATCTACGATTTTTTTATATGTTGTTAGGACCCCTGAGAGTAGTTTATATCCAAGTTTGCAACCCTGAAAACCCTGTGCTACTCCCGTGGTGTTCGAAAAACTGCGGGATTCTGGCACTTGTTTCAGGTTTTGCGAAAAAACTACCGTAAGGAAGCGTTTTTCGGGTATCTTCACGCTATACTTTTGTAAAGCAAACTAAATTTGCTACAATTTGAGCCCAACCCGAGCTCTCGAGGTCCATTGGTTGCCGAGATACAGCCAGTCAAAAAGGGGCAATTATTTCCAAAAAGTGAAAAGTTATCGGGAGGGTCATTTTCCAAGACACGTACAGGCTAAACGAATGGTCATACAGACAAGTCATGAGAGAGGAATTTGTAGAGAATTTAATTAACTTCAAGATGATTCCAAAATGGTGCCCTTAGGCCTCATAGTTTCCTCAAAAACCAAAAAATAGTAAAACATCGGATTTTGGGAAAATGATGAAAACATGGTACTGAATAATGTTGGTATGGATTTCGTTAAAAAAAGTTAGCCAGTCAATATCGACACAAAAAAGGCAAACATCGCAAACGCGCATGTCTCTACGATCTTTTAATATGTTGTTAGTACCCCTGAGAGTAGTTTTTACCCAAATTTGCAACCCTGAAACCCTGTGCTACTCCCGTGGTGCTCGAAAAACTGCGAAATTCTGGCACTTGTTCAGTTTATTCGAATTTAATGTTTGAGATGTAAAATATGGCTGCAACTAAACATAGATACAAAATCATACATTGAAATGTAGCACAATACATGAATACATACAGAATACATAATAATTCCGGAATACAGATGAGTCCCGCTAAGGTACTCCACAAATCTAACGATAATATGGGCGAGTACCGCTACGGGTCTGCGTATTCTGTGGCTCTCGGAATTATTTGTAGCCGTATAAGTGAGATCGAAAACTGTGTGCAATGCGTATGTGAAAAAGGGACAGCATGAAAAAGGTTACAAAATTTTTGTACTGGTGTCCTTCTATAGAAATCGTTTGTGCCAGGTCCCTGGCAGTCGGATCTGTTGGTTAGTGAATAATAACCTCGGAAGCGGGAGGAACACTAAATCAGTTGAACGCCTGCGACGCTCTGTTTCTCTCTCAAGCAACACCCATCAAAGTTCCCCAAGTAAAACTGCTCTGAAATGAATGTAACAAACGTCAACTGATCACCATGATGGGCAACCTATCAAATTCAGAGAGGCTGGGTATCTTGGTACATCACTCTCAAGAGGATGCCGATGCTGATATAGTGAGGACTGCCCTCTCCAAGAGCTCATCGTTCGACCAAGCTTTCATCATTGGGGAGGACGTCGATCTACTGGTCCTCCTCAACGGCTTAAGCTCTGAACAGACGAACGTGTACTTCCAGAAAGGCGGCAGAGGTGGGTCCAATATCCAGCAAATTCCTTCACGTGTGGAGAAATGCAGGGTCCAGGAGGGATGATTGTGTTCCTGCATGCCATCAGTGGGTGTGACACCACCTATGCCCTTTTCTGGCAAGGCAAGATGAAGTGGTGCAATGTCCTCAAACAAAACCCCCACTGGATAGACCTCGCCAGCATTTTCCTTAATCCAAACTCCGACCAGGAAGACGTAGGAAATGCTGGCGAGAAGATCTTGATGAACCTCTACGAAGGAGATGAGGAAACGCTGAACACCTTGCGATACTCAGCATTTGTAAAATCGGCAGCAACGGCCAAAGTCAACCTTGCCCGCCTCCCCTCCCCCCTCCCCGCCACAGAGGCAATATCATTCTTGGAGGACCTACCACCAGGTGCAAAAATGGTTGGGGGTCGACAAAAACCCGTGTGACTGGGGATGAACCACCAGGGAACAAGATTTCATGCCCGTCACAATTTGCGGAAAGCCCACTCCTCACACCCTGCTTAGCATGATGGCTTGCAAATGCAAGAAAGGGTGCTTAGGGTCGTGCACTTGCAGAAAGGCAGGGCTCAAGTGCTCTATCCTATGCTCCTTTTGCTAAGGGCGAAGTTGCACAAACGTCATCCCGATCGCCCTGGACGAGGAGGACGAGGTTGTGGACGACCCACACCATATGACGACCCGCCTCCACCTCCAGAAACGTCGTCCCTCCCTCTCTGATCCACACTGTATGATACGCGGCCTTTCCAAAAGGACGAAACTACTGCGGGTCTAAACTACTCCAAGTTCTAAACTAGTGCGGTGTTTATGTTTGACTGTGTAAATAGTATTTTCTTGTTTAAATTTTTGTTTACGTTGTTAATTTAATTTTACGTTTATTTGTTTACTGTATGTTTCTTTGAAGCCATATGTTACATCTACAATGTTAAATTCACATTCTTGCACGTTTTTTTAACGAAATCCATGCCAACATTATTCAGTAACATGTTTTCATCATTTTCCCAAAATCCGATGAAAACTATTTTTTGGTTTTTGAGGAAACTATGAGGCGTAAAGGTACCATTTTGGAATCAACTTAAAGTTAATTCAATTCTCTACACATTCCTCTCTCACGACTTTTCTGTAGGACCATTCGTTTAGCCTGTACGTGTCTTGGAAATTGACCCTCTCGATAACTTTTCACTTTTAGGAAATAATTGCCCCTTTTTGACTGGCTGTATCTTGGCAACCAATGGACCTCGAGAGCTCGGGTTGGGCTCAAATTGTAGCAAATTTAGTTTGCTTTACAAAAGTATAGCGTGAAGATACCCGAAAAACGCTTCCTTACGGTAGTTTTTTCGCAAAACCTGAAACAAGTGCCAGAATCCCGCAGTTTTTCGAACACCACGGGAGTAGCACAGGGTTTTCAGGGTTGCAAACTTGGGTATAAACTACCCTCAGGGGTCCTAACAACATATAAAAAAATCGTAGATACATGCGCGTTTGCGATGTTTGCCTTTTTTTATGTCGATATTGACTGGCCTATACTGCATAGATTGAACAATAAATTATGATAATAAAATGCTTTTTCTCGAGTTTAAGAAAGCTTTACTAGAGTAATTTTGTTACTCTATTTTCGATTTTCCGGATTACCTTTGGTCCCAGTTAGTCCGGATAAACGAGGTTCTAGTGCAACCTTCAATGTTTATGCTATTTTTTATGGGAAAAATGTTTATTAAACACTGAGGAGAGCCCAACAAGCTGGAAACGTCCATCCTAGAGTTTCAGCTCGACTCAAAATTACTCTTATTTGAATTGATTGCTTTCCTTTTACGCTTAGAGGGTTTTATATATATACATATATATATACACAGTGAAACTTGGATAATACGAACTTGTTTAATTCGAAATTCTGGATAATTCGAATTTTATGCTCGGTCCCTAGAATTCTATATTAAAATAATGTTAAAAAATCGTGGATAATTCGAATTTTATTTTGGAAAATTCGAATTTTTCGTACGGTTGTCCTTGAAATATTTCGGTAAAAATTGTTCTTGAGACTTTTCTCAGCTAAGATACATTATTTATTTTAACGGATTTTCTAAGGAAAACAAAAGCGATGGTTAGAATGTATTTTTGTATCAATTGATAGATTGGACTCATATGCTATAACTCAAAGATTGCATTCAATGAAGCAATTAAAAATATCTGCTTTTTTTTTAAAGTGATGAATAATTAAGCTAGTAAAAAAATATTTGATTTAATGAAAAAAAAGTAGCAGTATTCTTAGATAAAGTTTATGCGTTAAATCTTTGATCGTGGAGTTAATCTTTTTTATTTATCTCTTCTGTTTGAGAGAATATATGTAATTCGAATTTCTGGATATTTCGAACTTTTTCTCTGGTCCGTTCAACTTCGAATTATCCAAGTTTGACTGGATTTTTTTTTCTTTTTCTATGGTCAGATACCTTTTATGTTCGTCGGCGTGCTGCACAAGGATTTGTATTCCACATTTTGTTTTTGTTTTTAGTCTTTGAGGGGTCACTGTCTCCATCGTGTATTCATAGTACTTCCTCTCGTACCTCTTTTGAGTCTTGTATTGGTTGAGTAGCTCCGATACAAAAACCTTGGAAATCCTTGGAAGAGGAGGAGTATCATACTCAGGCTTTTTCTTCTTCTGAGTCCTGTAAGGAACAGGATTGTTCATGATTTCAATCAAAGTCGGTCCTTTTTCCTTCAGAAACATTCTCTTTGAAAATCTATCCTGCATTTCCACATATCTTGAACTCCTTTTTTGTACTGAGTAGCTCTGACTGAGGAGAGCCTAACAAGCTCGAAACAGCCATCCCAAAGTCTCAGCTCGATTCAAAAGGCATTCTTATTTTAAATGTTTATTAAACTCTTTACATGTTTCGTAATATTTTTGTTACATTTTCGAAAGAGAATTATAATTTCGAAAATTAATAAAGGAAAAGTATAACATTTTATCTATAAACAACAATACCATTTTTAAAATTTATTATACTTTTAGTTAATTTTTTGAGTTAACGCGACCAGAGAAATACTTATCGCTTAAAATTGGATTCTGAAAGTTGTAGCTTTTTTTTCTCTCTCTCTCTGATGCATGTTATGAAGAGTTATAAATGTTACAGTAAATCTATACTATATCTCTACTTTCTGTGATAGAAAAAAATCACGACTTACAATAGCAAACTTTATGATATAGATGCAAGTGAATATAATTTTGTACTAAAGCATAAATTTAAGGGCGACCCATAATAATAACGAAATTTAAAAATAACAATAAAACAAAGGAAGTAAATTAAAGGAAGTAAAAATAAAGAAAAGTTTAGGAAAAAAATAAAAAAAAATTAAAAAAGAGTTAGGAAAATAAAAAAAAAAACCCAAGCGGTCAACGAGAAAAAAAGATTAAGGGAAAACAAATAAACAAAAACCAAGTAGATATACGGATTCGAACCGGCAACCTTCAATGTATGTCTATAATAGATATTTTTTATGGGAAAAATGTTTATTAAACACTCTGAGGAGAGCCCAACAAGCTCGAAACGGCCATCCCAGAGTCTCAGCTCGACTCAAAAGTACACTAAGTTTATCTGGCCCTCGTTGATTATCCGGAGCAGATTTGAAGACATTTTTTGTTTATTTAATGTTCACATAAATAATAATTTTTAACTATGATAGCAAGAACATAACTATAAATACATTCACTTTTTATTTTGATTAAATCTACAGTTCCTGCATAGACTGTACAATAAATTATGGTAATAAAATGCTTTTTGTACAGTTTCTCTAGAAAGCTTTACTAGAGTAATTTTGTTACAAAATAAAGTCTGCTTATTTAAGGATTTGTTTTGCTTATTACCCATATTACCCGGGTTTTCGATTTTCTGGATTGCCTTTGGTCCCAGTTAGTCCGGATAAACTAGGTTGTAGTGTACTATGAAAGGAAGATTATACAAATTGAGGAATGAACATCAGAAATGAAATTAAAATTGAGAAGGAAATTAAATGAATGAAATGAGAACGAAACTGAAACAGCGTTTTCAACAGCATTTTACGGCTTTTAGAAATCAAGATAAGAATTATGCTACTTTAATGCATTCAATTGAAAATAACCACAAGATTGACTTTATAAACCCCTTTGTACTTTGGATTGAACAGGATCATTTTCATAGAAAATGTGCTGAATCCATACTTATCATCATAAGTAATGGATGTTACAATGAGACATTATCTGTACAAGCGATAGCAGAATACTATTCGTTTTTATTTACGAGTCTTCAGCCCTTTTGTGCATGCGTCAGGTCTCCTTCGATTTCTTCCGAATAGGGGCGAGGAAGATGGGATGTTTACTTTTTATAGTGTTAGTTTACTAGTAGCTGGGTTCTATTTGCGCTTTTCAGGAAAGAATTATGGAAAGAATAAATTCTATTGCAAAAATGCTCCTCGTTATTTTTTTCTTAAAAGCGAAAATGTCCAAAAGAATTTCTTAGGAAAATACCCATATCAGCGTATCACTCCTCTGCGGAGTAAAATCGTCCCTAAGTGGTAGCTCTGCCATTCATAAACGGATAGCACGGCTTTTGTAAAAAATTATTAATAATTACTTTTGTTTTCTGAACATTCCTACCCCCTTTCTTTTTTTTGTTAGTTTGTGTTTTTTTTAGTGATCAGTACCTGTACACGGAAGCAGACGATTTCTAAACCATGTGGGTTCCGATGCCGGATGTTATGATATGACGTCATCTGATATTATAGTTGGTTCCTGTGACGAAGAGGGTAGTACAGCAGTAACTGTGATGTCACGTTATGCAGCTTCTCCTTTCATCGCCTTTGATTGGTTTTCTCATCTAGACTTATATCAAATATCTTTTGTGAACCATGAATGTATTTAAGCGCCGGTTCATTCATTTGTAAAGTATTTGAGGAAGCTATTTTTTAAATAACGAAACCGGTTCTATTTTAATTGTAAATATACTATTTTTTAAATATTTAGTTTTGTGTGTCACTTTTATTCTTTCATCTATAATGTGCACACGTAAAACATTTTTTCTTCACAAAACTGCAAGTTTAAAAGGAATTGATCCTAGAATAAGATTGTTTAAATTGACCAAAACCGATTAAGTAATTGTTATCTAAAATTCGAAGTGAAAGGTTAAAATAAGAAAAGGTAAGAACGGACGTTAAACATTGACGGCGTTTTGCACTGATTTTTTCTTCTTTTTTACCCTTTTCTTTTTTAGGTTTCTACTGTTAATGGAAATACCATCATTGTAGCATCCTTCTGTAGTCAGAATAAGGACAGATTCTTGGCATTTCCTTAAAAAAATGATTGCAAAAAACATTGCATAGACATACCCTCCAACTTCTACGGAGTATCCGTAGTTTGTACGGAAAATAAGTAAATACTACGAAACTACGCGAGAATGGGGAAAAGCTACGGAATTCAGAAATTTTCATCCTTAATTTTTTTTTCCTCAAAAAAAAAAAAAAATAAAGTGCTGATCAATTACGCTTTCCTGTCAAAATGGACGCCGCCGTCTGTTCTCGCCAAGAAATTATAGTTAACTTATAGTAGGCTAACGTTTAATTATCGGAGAAGTTCTAATTTATAAAAATACTTGTTTATTTATAGACTTTCATTTACAAATTATGTCTGTTAGATTTCAGGATTTATAAATACAATTCGCTTTTGATAAGCAACCAGCGATTAGCGCAATGGCGCACTCTTTGTCAGAAGATCAGACGGAAGTGCTTGACCAGAATAATCGATGCTACATGCGCAGATCTCACAGAAACCGGGCGGCTAACTCTCATTCGGTTCGTAAATTTGTTGAAAGCTGCATACGCTTATATCATGTATCGGTTTTTAAAACGCAGTAATAAGGATGTAGATGTAGATCCGCCTAGAAAGAAAAAAAACAATCAAAAATTTCGAGAGGAGTATCGAAAGCTTTTCCCTTGTCTTCTACCAGGAAAGGATGGATATGCTCGTTGCACGGTATGCTGCACGGAATTTTCCGTTGCCCATGGCGGTCGAGACGACTGTAGACGTCATGTGTCATGTACTAAGCACGTGGAACTTGAGAAACATCAGTCAATGCAAGTTTCTGTTCAATCATTTTTCACTAAACCTGAAGAAAGTAACGTTATTAAAGCAGAAACTTATTTTGTCCGTTATTTGATTGAACATAATATACCAATTTCGGCTGCGGATCATGCAGGTCCATTATTTTCAAAAATGTTTCCTGATTCTGATATTGCAAAGAAGTTTCGCTGTGGTCACACCAAAGCTACTGCAATTGCCCAATCTATTGCTGATATGAGCAAAGAAAAAATTATCAATAAACTCCGATGCAGCTCATTTTCAATATCAACAGATGGCAGTAATGATATTGATTGCAAGAAATTATACCCTTTAGTTGTTAGTTTCTATGACGATGAAAAGGGCGAAGTTGTTACGACGTTACTGTCATTATTAGAAACTTCTGATAACACAGGAGAAGGAATATTCAAATTAATTGACTCGGAGTTTGAAAAATTAGGTCTTAAGTGGAGTAACTGTGTTTCTTTTTGCTCAGACAATGCAAATACAATGACTGGTCGATTCAAAGGCGTGGCAAGTTTTATTAAAAAGAAACAGCCAAATATTAAATTTGTAAGATGCGTATGTCATCTTATTCATATTGCTGCACAAAAGGCAACAAGTGCTCTTCCTTTTGCTTTGGAAACATTCATAATTCAAATTTTCTATTATTTAGAGAAAAGCAGTAAGAGAAGAAGTGAGTTTAAAGAATGCCAAAATCTGTGTGGTGAGAAACCACATAAGATTATAAAACATGTTAATACTCGATGGTTGTCTCTTGAAACTTCTTTGAAAAGAATAATTGAACAATGGGAATGCTTAAAGAAGTTCTTTTCAAGTGACTGTGAGAACTCTGAAAAGAGAAATGATCAGTTTCTAATTATTCAAAATCTGTTGGAGTCTCCTAAAACTAAACTGTATTGCTTGTTTATTATGGCTGTAATTCCAACATTCACCAAGGCAAATGTAGCTCTTCAGAAGGAACAGCCATGCATCTCTACACTCAGTGAGGAAATGTATAACTTATACTTTGAGCTTCTAGTGCGGTTTATCACCCCTGCTGCCATTTCAAAATGTGAATCTGTTTTTCAAATTAACTTTCAAAAGCGAAGAAATCAAAAAAGTGATGATGAACTGATTATTGGGGCTTGTTCAAGAGCATATTTGAAAGAGTCGAATCTTCCATCATGTGAAGTTGAAGAATTTTATTCTTGTGTTAGAAATTTTTTTTGTGCAGCATGTGAATATATTTTGAAAAAGTTTCCTCTGCAGGATGAATTTTTCAAGCATGCAGCAGTGGTAAATATTTTCTCCCGAAATTCTGCAAGTTACCAATCTGTGAAATATTTTGCTGATTTATTTGGCTGTTGTCAAGAGACAGATCAGTTAGAACTTGAATTTGCTCTGTATAAGAATGATGTGTTTTCTCCAGACATCATGGAATGTGATCGAATGGATACTGCTTGGCATAAAATCAGTGAACTCAAGAGAAGTAATGGTAACTTCAAATATACAGAATTGCCTAAACTTATGTTATCAATACTAGTGGTGCCACATAGTAATGCTGCAACAGAGAGACTATTCAGTATGGTTCGAAAAAATCAAACTATGGGGAGATCAACAATGAACATAAAAACGTTAGAAACTCTTTTAATTACAAAGTCAAATATGGACTGTTGTTATAACAAAAATTTTAATGCTGAAGAATTAAAAAGAGCAAAAAGTGCATGTTATAAATTGTTACATAAATCCAGTAATTTAGATGTTGATGAAGAATAATACAGTAAAATTAAATGTGGTAAGTATAAAATGTTTTTTTTTTTTTTTTTTAATTGGGGATTTTGTGTTTTTTTTTTTTCTTTTTTTTCCGGGCCCCCCCCCCCCGGCCACTACGGATAGGAGGATGACCAATGTTGGAGGGTATGCATAGATTTTAATTCTACTACTATTCTTGATAGTTCAGAGCATCGTAAGCGTCGCACATACGGTCGAATCGACAGCTCTTTGGAAATTAAGTTCAACAAAGCACAAGATTATCGGATCAAAGTTGTGCAAAGAATAGTGGATTACATTGATTAGCTTTTCGTGGTGATACAGAACTCCTTGGTTCTCAACATAATGGCTACTCCTTGGGAATTTCAGATTTAATCACGGAGGACGACCCTTTTCTAAGTTCTCATTTAGCCATATATGGTAATCAATATGGCTACTTATAAGCCTCTTGCAGTGACTTATAAGTGATTTCCCTAAGGTCACCATGTTAACTTTGACCCCTCATAGCTCCTATACCCCTGGCTGTCTGCCGCTAACATTTTGCTGGTTGACTTAGTTATGGAAGATCTTTCGAATGCACATGGAATAGTACAGGATTTTTTTTTCCTATTTTTTTGCCGCTTCCTAAAGTGCCGCCCTGGGCTATAGCCCTTTTAGCCCTCTGCCTCTGTTCCGTAGTACAATGGGAATTGTAAAAGTTCCGTAGCCAAAAAGGAGACGCTGCTGTAACGCGCATTTAACGCTTGTAAGCCTAAGAAAAGCCATTCCTTATCCGAGACGTCAAGATGGAGGAACGGAGTTTCAGTATTGCTTGCGGCCGAACCCTCTGTTACCTTTTCCTACTCGAGCCTAATAAAGTAGCTAATAAAAACATAATTCTTTGTAACTAAAGAATAAAGAAATGACACAAAACATAAAAGCATATGAGAGTCAGGGACGGCCGTTTCCTCCTTTATGTGGACTCGTCAGCCAGACCCAGATGAAATACTCAAATAGCGCAACAGTGATAAGTGAAACCACTCTCGCTCCCGACTGTGGCCTCCCTCCCGAAGAAACAAAAATTAAAAATGGATCTGGCTATTTCGTCCACAAAAAATTATATTAATTTACGTTAAACCCTTTTAAAACATATTGTTTGGTGAAAGCAAATTTCAGACGTTAACGCAGTAACAAATGAATTGGGTTGAGACTAAGAAGATTACAAGATTTCTCATAGAAACTTTGTCAGCGATGGAGAGATCAATCTACAAAACGAACAAGATTTAGATGGCGTGCCAACTTTCAAACCCTGTGTGTAAAACATTGCTCATAGAAAACAAAGACCAGTTTTTCGTTCAAAGACAAAAAAAAGTTGTTTATTTCCTCAATTTTTTACAATTTTTCGAACTAGCTCCTTATCTACTGTGGTTCAATTTTTACCAAAATTTTTTTCTTTAATTATTTCAAGTTTCCACGAAGGTTTAAACATTGTAATATAAATGGTGTTTTTTATTCGGAGCAGCGATAGATGCACTTTCTTTCCTGAAACTTAAACTTCCTAGAAAGTATAGTTTTTGCATTACCTTCATCTCGTAACAATAAATACAGTCGGAACTCTATTTAACGAACCTCTATTTTGCGAATTTCTCTATTTTGCGAACTTTCCTTTGGAACCAAGAATATTTTGCTAATTTCTTCGTAAAATAACCTCCAAACAGCGAAGTGCATTTTCTATTTAACGAACTTTTTTGTGGTACCTATTTTTTTTTCTCCTTGAAATGTTTTTACAAGGCGCCAATCGCTGTCATTCTTTACATTTCAACCAAGAGTGCAATCCCAGTCCACCCCATATCCCCCTTTCACCCTCAATGGAGCTCCTCAATGGAGCTGTCCCATGTCCTTGAAGTAGAGTCTCGCGTTTTCTAGATTGTTGAACTTGATCAGTCGTGCTGGTAATGTCGGTTCTTGAAGCTCGAAAATGTCAAAGCGAAAGTGCTTGAGCATCAAAGAAAAAAAATTAATTCTTGATGAGTGGATAAAGGCGTGAAGACAAAGGATATTGCTTTAAAATTTGGTATTCCTCCAAATTATCAACCATAATAAAAAATCGTGATAAGGTAGTATAAACTTTTGATTCATTGAATTCTTGTTCAAAACGTTTAAAAACATGTGTCTAAGAAGATGTGGATTTGAAGAAAATACGCCTGAAGGGGTTTTTGGTGCATTTCAAAGATGCGAGACGTATTATGAGCGAAAACAATTTTTCAAAAAAAAACACCCGAGACAAAATTGACATTTTATTTATTAAATTTATTAGTAAATTTAAGTTCGGATGCATGTTTTACGTCATTAAAATTATTATTTTTTTAATAATATCTATTGTTTATGTATTTTAAATTTGTTTTATGTAGTTTAAAGTAATTTTAAAAGGTGAATCTCTATTTAACGAATTTTCTATATAACGAACTTTTTTTCGTGATTTAGCGACTTCGTTAAATAGAGGTCCGACTGTAGTTACATTAAAGAATAAACTATAAATTATGAGATGGCTCGCCTTTTCCTTTTCCAGCTGCTACTAATGCATATGAATCGGTTATATGTACGGTACCGAGATAAAGTCCTAGACCCCGTTGTGAAACTGTACGCTGCAGCATTTGGTCCTTCTTTCGTTTTAATGGAGGATAATGAGCGTTCCCATAGAGCTGTCATCGTTGACGACTTTCTGGAGAGTGAGAGGATTGCGCATATGGAGTGGCCGGCTTACTCGCCGGACCTTAATCCAATTGAAAATCTGTGGGATGACCTCGGCTGTGCTCTATGTCGACGTTTCCCACATCCAGCCACTCTCAGAGATTTGGAAACTGCCCTACAGGAGGAATGGCGATTACTGGACTCTGTGGTGGTTGATCACCTCGTAACAAGCATGATCACACGCTGTAAACTTTGTATGCAGGTGAAGGGTGCTCACATACCCTATTAATGTCGGTTTTTATTGTTTGTTTTGAATTTAAACATCATTTTGTTAATGACGCAAATATGACGTAATCTTATAATTTATGAAAATTCAATATTTTGTTTATCTCTGTAAGTAATTCTTTGTTTTGTTTCATGAATAAACATAGAGCTACTTACTTGCAGCATTTCATGTCAATCAAAGCAGTAGGCTACTTGTCTATTTTTTCGCATTTTACCGCTCCGTGCTTAACTTTTGGGAGTGAGTGCACTAATTGGCGACGTAAATATAGATCTTTTCAAAATGAATAAAAACAATGCAGTACAGAAATACCTAAAACTTATGTGCAATAATGATTTCAAAAATTGTCTTTACGGAACAACAAGAAACAACTATACAATTCATGGAAATACGAAAACAAATATAGATTATATTTTCATAAATAAGCATGGTATCGAAACACCAGGAATAATATGTAAAGAACGAATCTCGGATAATAAGAGTTGAAAAGGAGAAAATAACAAATCCAAATCTAATCTGTAAAGAACTAATCAATGAGATTAACAAAACAAAATTCATGAAAATTTACCTATATAAAAAGAAAATTCCTGACTCCCTCACTGACTGACTCATCAACGCCCACCCCAAACCCTTGAACCCAGAAAGCTGAAATTTTGCACAGAAGTTCCCTTTATGATGTAGACAAGGAATAAGGCCGGATTTTTCGAAATTCCCACGGGATAGGGAATAATCTGGCAAACTGACCATGAAGTATGTGGCGCCAACCCGCAATACACCTGACTTAAGCGGAAAAGGCCACAACGGGCTGGCAAGTCGTATATTCTCCGATCTCAATATTAATTTGCTAAATAAATAAAAAGCTTTTTTTTTAAATGCTATATATGCAAGGGTTCTGGAGCGAAGCGACGGTACCCGGCTAGTTATCAATATTTCAGATTCCTTCAAAGACATTCATTCTGACATGAAATTTACAATAGAACAGGAAGACGACAACGGAATTATTAGCGACCCATTTGGGAGCTACTGCGTTTATCCTGTACGTTGGTGTCTGTTCTCCCGAAGGGAAGGTCGGATCGGCAATCGGACTTCACCATCGTGTTCAGAGGCACAAACACCGTTAGGAATGCAATATTTAATTCTGCCTATGCGGAAAATGCGGTCGGAGTCGACTGTTTGTATCCGCAAGTTTGGGAATTCTTTGCACGACAACTACTGACCAGATCGACTTAAAATTTGCATGTGCTTTAGTTTAGTGTCGACATGACTATAGAATCTTTATTTTATTCGACCGTATCTATACCAGTTTGCGGACACAGTCGGTGTGTCCGCATTTTTCCGTTGAGGTATAAATATATTTATTGTATAGTAGACACTCTAAACTAAAGCATAATATGGATAAAGCATAATTTGGATATTATCCAAATTTCAAGTTGATCGAGTCAGTAGTTGTCCAAAAAATATTCCCAAACTTCACCTTTTTCCGGTGGACAGTAGGCTGTCGTTCAAATTTGAAATACTTGTTTATGCAACTAAAATTTTTCGTTGTTTGTTGGTTGAAATTGATTATGCACACGTTCAATGTCCACGTGGGTTTTAATGGGTCGTCCTTAATTTAAAATTTTAATAATTTTTTTATTTTTTATTGTTTTATTTTTAGATGTAAAACTCAATCGAAATAACTATTCACTTCTCACTACAGTATTTCATAAACCTTGTAAAGGTTACACTAATATTCATTACAATTCAGCCACTCCTCAGTCCTTTAAAAATCAATGTAATTCATATGATGATATATTTTTCAATTATTTTTGAATAACGATAATTTTTTTCAATTATTGCTCTACAGAATACTCAATTTGGAGAGAAGTATCAAATTCAGACAGATATTACGGGATAATGGATATCCAATTGGTGTTATAAATAAAAGCATAAGAAATAGAAAAAATAAAAACAAAAGAAAACATAAAAAAAAAAACCCACGGTGGTTGGGGATACGGGGCTAAAGGTTCCCCACAACCCAAAAATAAAGAACGAAATACCGAGAAGAAAATAATAAGATACAGACAACTGACGTGTCTGTATCTTATTATTTTGGAAAGTGATCTTTGAAACAATTTATTTTTAAATAGGCCTACTGTATATCTGCATGGATTAGCTCCTCCCATTATATCCTTAGCTTTCCACGTTCCGAAATTCTGGGTGCGCTACTGCTCTGGATGATTATAGACTTTTTCTTCAATTAGATATGATGTCATTATCATTCTTATGAAACACCACATGTCAATTTATTCCGAGGAAGACCCTCTTTAGGGTCGAAAGCTGCTTAATTTTAATTTAGATGTTTTTTAAATGTATTTTCTGTGGGATTTATTTATATGTTTCTTAAAAAAATTTCAACTCACATAAAATAAATAATTTTATTCATAGTTAGGATTTGCTGAAAATGCATTAAATTCTAGATGAGAATTTAGATATCCATTATTTACCTTTTTTTTACATTTAACTATGACAGTTTTACTTTTTTAAATTGAATATTTATTCTATTAAATTAACTATTTTTATTTTTTTCAAGTTTACTACTTGCATTTAAATTTTAAAACGTAAAATATTGCATTCTGGGAAACAACAAATGAACAATTGATGTAAAGCATTTTTTTTTTATGTTCTTCATTAAAAATTGAAAGTTCTTCTATCAAAAAAAAAAAGAGCGCTAGTCTAAATATTACAATCCTGAGAAAAAGCTGTGATTAATACGAATGGAATTTTGTGCGTCAAGACAATAACAATCTTAAGTTTCCTTTGAGAACTGGTACAGCCACAACATACATGAACTTTGACCAACGGTGTCAGAACACGATGAGTCGCTTTTATCTCGAAAGCTCTGATTGACTGTTCAATAACACCTCTGATACTTGATGCTATCAACAGCTGCCCTATTCTCAAATAAACAGTTTGATGGGATCTAAATACACTTCCAATCATAATAAACGTTATAAATCATTTCCTAAGTTGTCACCAAGTCTACCCGTAGGTACCTCTAGCAAAAACAGAACAGCAAATGCTTATTCCTTTATTTAATATAATCCATAAATAAATTTTTAAGCTCGCTATCACAAATCAACAGTTTATCAAAATAATTTACTTTAATATTCTGTTCTATAACGCCGAGTAGATATAAACAACTGATTTATTGAAAAAAGAAAAACTAAAAAAAAAATAATTAAATATTATTTTGTGGAAGCTTAAGCCTACTGCTTTTTAATTTTTATAAATCTGAGTTCTTATATGTCTTCATGAAAAATCAAAATACGTATTTCCCATAAATTGATGTTCACATTTTTATACGATTTTATAAAAGGAAAATAAGCGCTTTTTAGAAAAATAAATAAAGAATTGAAAATAAAATTAGTGCACTATCTGATTAAGAGTTCTCTCTTAATTCAAGTTAATGTTTTCAGAAAAATTAAATTCTTCCTTTCTCTCGCCCCTTTTTTTTTTTCACTCCAAATCTGATTTTAATTAAAAATATTGTCGTTTATTTATATATTCAGAACATACTTTGGGTGTGTGTATGTGTGTGCTTGTATATTATATATGTAGTAAAAATTCATTACATTAGCAAAAACGAATATTTTTAAATTTTCATTTATAAACTAGCAAACCTGTGAAGTAAAATTTTTAGTGATTACGTGACCTTGGATTCTGAGGTCATAGTCTCAGTCACGTGATCTTTGATCGCGACCGGACTACTTGTAAAAAGTTCATCTCAATGAGACGAATAACTAGTCTTTACATTATGACAATCTAAAATCAACGGTTTAGCTTTTGACTTTACCTCACATGACTTACGGTTCATCCATGTCGATGAAAAATGAAATATAGGCATCCTCAATAGTATACTATTATTACTATTATAATATTAATATTATATACTATAACACTTGTCCCCTTATTTGTATTTCTGTGTCTTATGGTTTCGGAGGAGAGAGGGTCAGAAAAACACAATTTTTTCTTTTGTATATGATATTTGCAAATAATTATAAATTTAAAAAATTGTTACACTCGAAAGTGAATAAGAGTGATTTGATACATGAAATGGGTGTTGTATATAAGATTAAATGCATGAATTGTAAAAATTCTTATCTAGGAGAGAGGAAAAGGACCGTTAAGGAATATACATTAGAACATTGTCACTATATTAAAGAAAAAGAAATTTGATACATCTGAAATATCAGACCATTGCTATAAATTTGGTCACAGATCCATCACAAAACTACAAATATTAGAAATAGAAAAAGAAAACTACACAAGGAAATTGATTGAAAGTTTATTAATAAGAAATCCGAGAACTAATAATTTAAATAGATGTGATGGTGTTGAAATTGATGACAGGTTAACAAATTTATATTGGGTTGATAAATAAACATCTAAATTTTTATAAAATAGTTGAATTTAAAAAATTGATTATTGAGTGTGTTATGTAACATCACTTATTTGTAAAATTCAATTGTTAAATTTCTTTAGTTATTGTCATTATTATTGGGAACTGTTATATGAATCAGATATTAATATCATGTTCTTGCATTTCGTTATGAAACTATTTGTTTTATCTTCAATGTTAGAAAAGCTTGAAGAAGGAAAAGCGAATTCTTTTCCGAAAATTTGCAATATAAATAATATTTGCAATTCGAGTGATGATGTATTCTTTTTAAAAATTAAAAACTAAAATAACCATCAGATACGTTAGATATCAGTTTTTAAAGTTTAACGTGCAGAGGTATATATAATAAAGTTAAGAAATACAAGGCTGCACCTGAGTAAACAAAAAGTTCTCGCATCCTGACATATCATGTCAGGAATCTGTGACAGCTGTTTCAGCCTTATTAAGCTTCTTCAGCCAGATATACCTTGACGGTAGCTCAGAGTGCGAGACAAATATGCGAAAACCATTTCAGCTCCCCGAATTGGCGCTCGAGTAAGGTCAGAACCTTTTTGTTTACTTGATGTGCAGTTATGTATTTCTTCACTTTATTATATGCCTGCATGTTAAACTTTTTTACTTATATATATGTTTTTGGGGTTCTCAATCCTTGCTTAAATTCTTTTGAGCCAGGTGGTTGCTGCGACAAAGAATTTGAGGCCGTGCGGTGAACGGTTATTTATCATTTTTGCGTTGACTTTGCTCGAGGGCCATTTCGGGGCGCTGAAATGGTTTTCACATATTTGTCTCGCATTCTGAGCTACCATCAAGGGTATATCTGGCTGAAGAAGCCTAATAAGGCTGAAACAGCTGTCCCAGATTCCAGACATGATAGCTCAGGGTGCGAGAACCTTTTGTTTACTCAGGTACTGCCTTGTATTTCGTTACTTTATTACGTTAGATATCAATTGTTCTTTTATATTTTTTAGTTTACCATAATCGTATTTATCCCAGTTGAGTTGACTGAACAGCTTATTACTTAATTTAATTTCGTTGGCATTATTATTAAGATTCATTTATTTCGAATTCACAATATTGGCTTAAAAATTACTATAACTTATCTGAAGCAAAAAAAAAAAAAAGTTACAGGGATTTCCTTGTAAATTTGATTACTTATTTAAATATTTTTATTAATTAACCAAGTAAGTAAATAAATAAATAATATTATTAGTTTTATTGTTGTGGAATTAAAAAAGGTCTTATGTGATCCTTTTTTTAGTATTTTGGAGGATTCAGTTCTTCGGAAATGTAGCCGATCATAACGAAATCAAGCTCTGCAAACACTGTTATAATCTATCCTCCCACACCCCCACTTACCTGATACCCTTTCACCCCTATTTTTTCAAGTTCTCAGTCCCAACGCCTGAAGGAACTGCCTTGCTGAGTTAGACGGACTGTGCATAGTTGAAATGGAGGAAACGCTGCCACAATTTTAAAAAGGTTAAAAAGATTTACAATAATAAAAATATATTTAAAATTTTAGTAGGTATAAATCTTTTTAAACTTGGGTAGTTGGCGTTTCCTTCAATAGACAATTATATATTCTTTTAATCAAACTAGTAAACCTGTGATCACGTGATTTGGATTCCGAGATAATTATTTCACCACCCGTGACTGCGACCGCATCTCGAAAACCTCATGTTTAATCGTAAGTCACGCGACTTCTGGTAGATAAAAACGAAAAAGTGAGCATTTTGTAGACTGTCTGGGAGATCCGAAATGTCCCGGGACGTCCGATCGACCAAAAAAATTAAAATATGATAAAGATAAAAATGAAATGTGATCATCCTCAATACCATACGTAACATTTGCCGTTTTATATGTATTTTTGAATCATATTAAAGAAATTAATTATTATTATTTGTTAAAATTAAATTATGACTTTTTCAGAAATAAAGGAAAATTATTACATATTATTATTAACGTTTTAATTTCATAATTACAATACTTTTACAATGTGTTTGCAGAAATGTTAAAAATGTCTATAAAATTTTTAGAATTAGAAATATTGATAAGCTACAGAAAATTAACATTTCAAATTTATAATGATAAGGAAATAAGATCCAAAACGGATACTATTATTTTAATTTTGTTCAGTTTTCAATCAATAGCCGTTTAGATCTACTCGATATTGTAAAGCAAGAATCACATCTAAAACAAAATTATTTATTTTGATAAACTTGTTGTTTAGTTGAAAATTAATAATGCGTTAAAATAGAGAGCACTTTTAAAAAATAAAAGTATACAATTTATCTATTTGATGATATTTGAGAAATAACGGTAAAATTGGAGTGAGAAGATTTTATTGTTGTTTTCTAGGAGGAAATATTAGGGGCTACACCGGAAGTTGGTGTCTCCCTCTATGAACATATATTGGCATCCACCTGTTCCGAGAACTTTAGCATCGCCTCTTTACATCACCAACCCCATATTAAAAGAAAAACAAAAAGATTCTCAAGTTACTTCTTTAAATCCGCGTGCAGACAGCCACTTCACAACAGAGCTTCGTGCAGCCAGCACTGCTTTACAAGCAAGGTAAGTAGTTTAAGAATTCTAATATAAGTATCACATTTTATAGTAATTAACCAAGCTAAATAAATTTGACCAAATACTGTTTTTATAAAGAAATGCAAATTCTTTTCAAGCATGATAAAATGGAAAGTGGTTCCTGACATTCTTTTCAAATTCAAATTCTTTTGTTTTTTTATTAACCGCCTGATGAAGAGGAGTAACTTAAATTCCAGGAAACCGGCATTATTTTTTTTTTTTTTTGTAAATTGTATTGTTTTTTTCATTTTGTGCGGTGGCTTATTTCAACTACTAATCTTGTTTTAAAGTTGGACCACGAATAAGCAATGCATCAAATTTTAAAGAAACGAGTGCAGCTGTCTTAGAGGGGGATTTCGGGGGAGTTTGGAGATCAATGTAATGTGCATGAGTTTTCTCTTGGACTACAAATAAGTTACATACTTTGACGGAGGCCATTCATCCGTATGATGTTATAAGCCTACAAACAAAGAAAAACGATCATAGAAAGACTTCCCGGCAAAAAAACAAACAAAAAACAAATCATTTTTAAAAGAGGGAAACTATTTATTCAGTGAAAATTACATTAGTATAGAATTCAAGTGAATTAGAAGCTTGTAAGTTTAGTAAAAACTATTTGAAGAAACACGAGGAGAAATTTAGTATGCTTTAAAAGCTTTTATTAAATTCGATTTCCTTGATTTTTAGCGATCCCATTTGGTAGCTATTGCGCTTATCCTGTCTGTCTACCCGAAACAACTCCCGAACGGAAGGTCGCAATGACAAACGGACTTCACCATCGTGTCCAGAGACCGAAACTACATAGGAATAGTATATTTTCAGGGGTAAACGCCCCCCCCCCCAAGTTCAAGATATTTGTCATTGTTTTCATTGGATTTCCGCTATTAGCTTAAATGTTAAAAATGCAACCATCTCATTCCAGTTGTCAGCTATAGCTTGACGCCTGACGGTTGTCGGTTCGAATCCGTAAATCTACCTTTTTTTTTTCTCAATGTCCGAGTGGGTTTTTTGTTATCTTTTTTCTTATTTTCCTAACTTTTTTTTTTCATTTTTCCTTACGTTAATGTACTTCTTTTTTTTATTACGAGTATTATTTTTAATTTTTTTATTATTGTGGGTCGCCCTCAAATTTATGCTTCAGCACAAAATTATTTGAATCAATATATTCAGTTGTTTTTTAATCGATAATATTATTTAAATATCAAAGGAATTAAACTGTGATTCAATACTTCATCTTAATCATCTTAATCTTTTGTAATTCATGATGGCTATGGAGTATTTACGATTTCGGCTTTTGGGTAGCGAAGTTGAGGGTTGAGGTTACTTTCAATTCTTTTTTTTGTTAGCAGCGCGAGGGATCATTTTTGAAGGCAGGGACCCAATTGATGGCTCTCCTATTCTAAGTTGGGCTATAAGTAAGAATCGTACAAAAATATTAGACAAAGCAATCCAATTATTTCAGAGAGGGATTTCTGGGATCACTTTTTACTGAGTGACTGGGGTGGAAACCAAAATGAATGTATCCACCTGTTAACTTGTATCATAAATAAGCAACGTACCGAATTTTACAGAAATTCGTCCATCCATTTTAGCCTAATGCGTTATAGACAGACAAAGAACAGAAAACGCTAAGTGGAACAGTAATTACAAAATTACTCCTGTATTATAGGTGCTGGAATATTTAATGCGTCAATATGTTTATCAAATAATGAATTTAATTAGCAAATTAAAAAAATAAAATAGCTTTTTCTTTAATATGTTTAATAAATCATTATTCATCCAAGGTTGCTTGAATGCATATTTTTTTTCCCTTATTATCTTTAATTACACTATCTTTTTAATTTTCATGTTAATTTCTCTTCTAGATTTACTAATATATTATTAATATTATTTACTATATATATGAACCTTTTTTATATATATTTCCGATTCTTGTTGTAATCTCTTTAAAATTCAATAATAAGATTTGATAATTTCTCATTTAGATAATCTGTATTAATCCATAATTTAGTTCTAAAATCATTTTCTTTATTTTTTTCATTATAATTATTTTCAAATTCTATTAAGATTCCAAAATGATCCAAAATATCCCATTGAATTATGATTTGATATTATAACTGCTCGTATGAGTAAAACTGATCAATGCAAGTTTTGTTTATTTGTTATATAGTTTCTTGTTTTGTATATTTGACTTTTGTATCCAAGATTGTAAAACTTTTTTATACATGAATTGGTTATATTATTAGTATTATTATTAAAGTGTATGTTAAAATCACCTATACTCAAATAATTATAGTGTTCAATTAACTTTTCTTTTAATTCCTTCACAAATAATTTTTTTATTATTTAAAGGAGGTTTGGTTTATATATTACGTAGAAAATGTAATTTTCATTTGTTGAAGAGCGTCTAATTTTGCATTAAATGCTTTCATATGTTATCGAGTCTTTAGCATAAGCGGAATTTGGGGGTGGGGTGGAAGTTGTGGATTATAGTCTTATTAATATTTGCTATTAAGTAATTAAAATTTTCCTTACACTGCATATATTTAGAAATAATACATTAAAATGGAAATGTTTTCCTAATTTGTTAAAGTTCCAAGAATTTATATTCGCTATAATACAGTGTAACCTCCTTTAACGGACACTCCGAATAGCGGACACCTCTGATTAGCGGACATTATTGCGTGTCCCAGTCCCTTAAAATAGGACATTCCATGCTATCCACTCCGAATAGTGGATACTCTGAATAGCGGACAGTTATTTTAAATATAAAAAAAAAATAATGTGTTTTTTTTTTCGATTAACATTTCGACAAACGCATCATGGTTGTATTTACATCGGTGTCCCTTACATTGATACATTGTATCGTGTCCCACGATTCAATGCACGAATCTGAGGCCCTTTTTTTCACTGCAGTTGCTTTGTAAACATCAATCCCTCGTAAAGCTATCCTATAAACGTGTTGATTAAATTTAGTGCGACTTAAAATGGCGTCAAAAAAGAAGAGATTGGCACTGAAAGAAAAAATTGATGTTCTTGAAGTTGCTGAAAAAGAAAAGCTGAGTGTACATTGTCTTGCTGAACGTTTTAAAGTTGGAAAACTCATATAAGTGAACTTTTGAAGGACAAAGATGAGATTAGAAAAATGTGGATGGTAAATTCAAACGATAATTCGAAGATTTGAAGTTTCGTAAAACAAAATCGACGAAATGGTGATAAAATGGTTCCGCTTTGCTCGTGCAAAGAACATTCCTGTAAGCGGTGTTTTCCTTCAAGAAAAAGCCAGAGAATTCGGTCAATCTTTAGGATTGGACACGTTTAAGGCATCAAATGGATGGCTAGAAATTAATTTTCTCTATACTGTAATTAATTTTATCATTATTTTAAGTAAGACAAATGGATTAGCACTCATTTAAAAAGGAATATAATAAATAATTTGCAATTGTTCATATTCTCTCATATCGCAATGATAATTGTAGAAACTTAATTAATATTGTACGTAATTTTTCATTAAATGACATGCTATAAACTAAAAAATGAAAAAAAAGAAGTCCTCCCCAATAGCGGACACCTCCCAATAACGGACAAAACTTCCGCTCCCGTGACTGTCCGTTATTCGGAGGTAACACAGTATTTAGTTTCCCAATATATCCAAATTATTGAACATATGTAATAAAATGAACATTTTATGAAGTTGATTGATATCAAATTACAGAACATCATTGATATTTACAGAACATATTCCAAATAATGTAAAAGAAAATTAATAAAAAGAATTCTTAACATTTAGCAGTTAAAATAAATAGTGGAGATATATTGTACCTTTAATACGGCACTGAAGTGAGGTAATTTTAATTTTTCTGAAATTTTTAATGTTTCTGAAAGCTCCGGTTATATTAAACATAATTAAACCTTTACTCCTATATATATATATATAGAGAGAGAGAGAGAGATTTATTAAAGATGCTTATATAATTAAACTTTGTTTTTGAAACAGGATTCACATCATAACGAAGCTTATTATGAAAATTCATTCACAAAATCCAGACTCTTCCATGGATTTACTGCATCGGAACTGGAGAATCTTGGATAATCAGATCTTGGAGAATCCTGGAAGTTGACAAGATACCTGGTAATTTTACTAACTTCTCATTAATTTCTAATGAATTGCTTTAATTTTAAGTTAATGATTAAAGTTTATAACTAAACGGAAATAGAATCGACTTATTTTAGATCTGGAATCTTAAGAGAAGAAGTACAGGAATCATTTCATTTTTCAAAAATTATAGGAGGACTCTGAACTATATCTAGAATATATGGTAAACATCTGCAAGTTAAAAAAAAATATATATTTACAATCATTTCTTAATTTAAAAGAAAAGTGTTCATAAATTTTATGCTAATAACTATGACAAAAAATAGAGTAAAGAAAACCTTTCTTCTACTAAAATGTTTGCAAACTGTTTACAAAAACTAATAAAGACTAAATGGTGCCACTTTAGCGTTTCTTCTAACGGCTCAGCCCACACAAGCTTCTGGTGATTGAGCGCCACTAGTGGTGGAGCCTGAAAGCTGGCAGAACACACGCTGAAGGAGTACTCATTAACTATTCATAAATCACGTTATATATTATTATGTTATAAATTAAAAATGTCAGTTAATTACTTCTAAGCTAGACTTCAGTATTTTAAGTTAACTCTGGAATTAACTCCGACCTCAACTTCATTCGGCAACTGATCGGAGGAACATTACCTCCTCCAATGCCTATTCTAATTTTAAAGCTGTAACTGTGAAAATAAAATATTTAATAAACTTTATTATGATTGAAATTTTAGCAAGACTAAATTCATAGCATAAAATACTGTACGTTACATTGATACCAAGTTATTAACAATAGCATTTACAATAAAGTTCTTCGTTATGTAATAAAACAAAAATATATTTCTTCCATTTCATCAATCGTTCCGCGAAATATCGTTGTAGAATTTTGAACACATTGATGAAATGGAAGAAATATATTTTTGTTTTAACAATAGTACTTATTAAAATAAGAATTATCTAAATTAAGAATTTTCGCAGTTTTCCCGTAGTTACTTTCAATGAAAAATCCTATTGCTTTTACATAGTAACGGCAGCGCTCCTCCGTTTTGTTTTAGGTTCAGTTTCAAATAGTTTCGGTTTCAATTTCTTCATTTTAAAGCAATGCTTCCCAGCCTTTTTCACCAAACATTATTCCTAACATTTTGCTGCACACCGATCTTTTTCAATGCTTATATTTTTTTCACAGAATCCTTTGGAAAACATTTAAGTTTAACCATTACAATAGTCTTTTTAAATAAAAATATATCCTGAAATATAATAGAAACAGCAAGTCCTTGAAAAAGACTTGAAAGTTTGCTTGTCTTAGATGTTGCTTATTGTTTTCTTTTTTTTTTAAAGCGTCGAAAATAATACAAAGGAAGACCTCGTTTATTTGAAAATATAATATATGTCATATATAAAAGAATCGTGATTTTTTTTTTCTGAAAATTAATTAATTCCGCATTATTTACTTGTTTTCATCATAAGAAAAAGCACGCGGCAGATGATTGTCAATTACTATGGGGATAACTTTCATTGTTATAACATCGATAGAAATTCATTGTTCCATTTATAATTCTTTTCTTTGGAAATTTTGTTATCGCCTTCATACGTAAATTTCTCGACAAGAAAACTTTTTTAAATACCCAAGTTGGATGGTCTCTTTGTCTGCTAATATGCATGTCAAGTTTTAAAAAGATGCATTCACCAAAGGTCAGAAACTGACTGATGTTATGAGCTTCCTTCCCATAGTGATTTGTAATTGATTTTTTTTATTGAATACATTTTGACCGCTGCCTTTCTCTAGTGATCCGATTAAAAATTAAAGTTTAATCTTTATTAGTCAAATAGTCTTCCAGTAATCGTAACCATAGACAGTCCTACCTTAGTGGTCGGACGTATCAGTAGGGATCTTCTTATAATAACTTACACCTATTTCTGAAATTTCAGCTTCGTGAGGTATACAGTTTTTAAATTAGTGATTCCATCCATCCATAGTTTTCTGTCCGAAGACAGGTCCAGTTCTATGGAGGTCTCACATGGAGATCCTAGAAACACCTGAGGAAAGATACTGGGGGTGGTTTCCGGTTGCCTGCACCCAGGACGCCATTAAGGAATGACGTCAGACCGAAGAGAAAGTGAAGAAGAGGCTGGACAACACAGGAAAGGAAATTGAAACAGCCATGCCACTGCCGGGATTCGAACCCAGGTACTGGCGCACTGGTCGCCACGGCTGGCCGCCGCCGAGACCGCACGGCCACGCCAGCACGGCAATTAGTGATTACTGCGCTTTAATGATAGTATATTTGGACAGTCTGTTGCTTCTAGCTCTTGGTCTATCATTCCTATATCTACCAAAAACAATAAGGGTTTTCCTTGTGAAAACCTACACCAATCTCTATTTAACTTTCTAGGATGCAGAGTTTGCATTATTGTCTTTACGGACGGACATAAGCTATTTTGTTTTCCTTCGACTCATTTAAAAGGATGTTCGAATAAACATTACATCAAACCTACAACAGCCTGAGATAGTTAACTGCCATGGAGATGTAAAACTATAAAGCTGTTACATCTCAGCAATCTATAACTTAGAGGGAACTGAGCCCATTTCAAAGACTGGGAGGGAGAAGGGAGACCAAAACTAATCGTGCTCGTATTCTAATTGGACCATAAGTAATGCATCAAATATTAAAGAAATTCGTCTAGTCGTTTAAGCGACTGATTTCAGGGATCAGTTAAACAAATAAATTACCTACCACATTTGATGGAAATCCGTCTAGCTGTTTTAACGTGATGCAAACAGACAAAGAACAAAAATATTCCAGTAGAATAGTGAAACTTTGATTCTTAAATAATAATCGAAAGTATTAAAATATATCTCTTGGAAGGCCACTCTAAGGCAGTTCAGATTCATCGTACGTAATATAACATTGGATAATATAATAGAACTTAAAATAGGTTTTTCTCTTTTTTTTTCCTGGTTATGTAATGTACGATTAGAAATAAATAAATAATATTCCTGTTACTTATTTTTTTGGAAATATTTTAATTTATTACACTTAAAATAAGACATATATAAATATGCCCTTAACTAAACTTTTTTTTTATTCTTGTTTTTTTATTCGTTCCTCTACTAATTTTAAAATTTAATTAATACTTTGAGGCTGATAGTAAGTCTTGATTTTGAATGTGGTGGGGAAGGAAAGATTCGTTATCCTCGAATATTTTTTAGCATAAAAAGAAGTGTTTAAGAAGTTATGAAGGGGTGGTGGTCAAAGTTTGGCACAACAAATAAGTATGTTCCAAAAGAAAGAAAAAAAATAGAACGGCTCGAACGCTCCCGTTTACACATAGCTCCATTTATACCACTTTCAAAATTTTGAAGAAAGAAGCAGGGCTGTATTTATGTCTATGCACGTACATCACAACAATATATTATTTTAAAGAGAACCCATATTTGTTTTTCTATAGAAACGAAGAAACATCTTAAGGATGTGGGATCAAACATCTTGCGGGGAAACTAACAAAGGAAGGATTTCATCGCTGGAACACGGATTTTAATAAAAAAATGGCAGGGACATTTAATGAATAATGTCCCAAGTGCTGAGTGGACACTGGTCAAGGTTTACGGGCAATTAAAATTTTAATTGAAATCAAATACAAAAAATAGTAACAATATTTAGAATGGAACATAAATGGTGTAGTTTAAGGCGTAAGATGCGTCATCCACTGGCTGAGGTTCGTTTCCCGATACTTGCACATTCTGAATTTTTTAAAATCATCATTTTATTTGGTTGTAATTAATTTTGCGTAGGGGAAAGCGAGGAGAGATGACGCAGGTAGGAAAGTTGACGCGGTTTTCAGTTTACATTTCTAACACAGCGTGGTGATACTTATCCAAAGTCGGATTGTACAGTGGTGTGGAGTGTACACGTTGTCAAATTCTTCTACATTTTTGTGAATATTTGTGGATTCTGCGAGGGAATTTCTACGTCTACTCACCTTGGCAAGTGTCTGAATTTTCAAGTAATTGTTTTATTATTTTCACAGAGCATATTTATCGCAGCGATAAAGGATTTTCTGCTGTTGTAAGTTGAAACTGGATTCTTGGCGGGATTGTATTCACAATGCTTTCGTGTTCGGCCATGTTTGTTGAGGAAAAATTAGATGCGTTGTCTCTCTTATCGTTTTAGGAGAGATGACTTCTCATAATGTGAGGAGAGATGACGCAGTTTTGATTTTCAAAACCAGGAACAATAATAACGATGAGACCTGAAAAGACCTGTCTTGCAAAAGATGGCTACCAGAAATCTTGTTCGCTGTATTCAAAACTATGTTCTTTATGTGGAAGATTGGGGAGAAAAAAATAAAGAAATTTCATTAAGTTAATCAGAGGCAATACGAAAAAATAATTATCTCCTGTTAGCATTAAACTTTATTAATATAGTCTGATTAATTGATGTTAAATTCACTTTCTATTCTTTTCAATTACCTGTCAAAATACATTAATAATGTTTCAAAACTTTAATTCTGGCTTTTATATTTACTATACTTTAATTTTTTAATAAGGCTTCTCTCCTACCCACAGCGTGTCATCTCACCTACCGTATGAGGAGAGATGGCAAAATATAGTATTTTTAAAAAACGTAATTTTTTATATGTTTAAATGATGCAATGGGTAAACCAAAATTTTTTTTTTAGGAATTAATGTCTATAGAATGATTTGGCAAAATTCATTCTCAAATGAATTCCAAAATTTTGGAAATATAAATTATTATCGAAATGTGCGTCATCTCTCCTCGCTTTCCCCTAGTTTAATAGCTTTTTTTGTTTTCCTAATGAATTTTTAATCATTGCTAATTATTACAATTTATTTGAAATAACTGAATTTGGACAATTATGTGCAATTTTACAGAAGAAACGGTGCTGTTCGAATGGAATAGTTCACTACAGCGAGGTAATATATTGTTTAAAAATATCTATAATTCAAATGTAATGATTGGCGAGTGTTTTTCATGACAATTTCACTGATGTTAAGCTTAAAAACTTATTAAAACGTATTAATTGTTATTGAAAAAAATCTGTAAAAGGCACAGAAGTGTCCAAAAATTACTACAAATAAATTGTAACAATTAGCAATGATTAAAATTGCATTAAAAGCACTTAAAAATTAATTAAAGCTAAATTAAATTAAAAAGGTGCCTGTTCCGGGAATCGAACTTCAGCCAGGGGATTATGTTTCTCACGGAAATTAAAATATTTAACTGTCCGTAGACCTTGATAGCGCACACTAAGCACTTGGGACTTATTTTTAAATAAAATAGTACTTTTTAACAATTTTCCATTTTAAGTGCTGAATTTATCTTTGAAAATAATAACTTGAACTGAATTATTGACCTATGTATCGAGACATTAGGATTTATCTTGCAATATGTAAAAAACAAAGCGATATTGCATCAGTTGTCAACTCAAGATCTTCTGTTCTAACGTCAATTAAACTTCCTAATTTTTTTTCTCTTTCAGTGAAGATAATAGAAGTTTCAAAACTGGCAGGAGGAAAAAAGAGAGGTTCCCCAATGGTTAGAAAATTGACATCTCATGCTGAAGGACTGAGAAACGACTGACCCTTGGCAATATTCAGACTTCACTGTAGAGGTAGATTACTTACCAATCATTTTCTTTAATAAAACGCAAATTAGTCATTTGTTTAGAAAACAAGAAAGTCATTTGTTTATTTATAAGTTAATTGTAATAGGAATTAAAGTTTCTTAATAATTTATTTATAGATATAAAAAAAATGCTAGTCTTCAAGAATAAAATTGTGATAAGGTGTAATATTTTTTATAAAATTATATATTACCTATAAAACATAATAAATATTTTTGACTGGTCGTCGAAACGAAAATAAAACTTACCACTAACGAAGTGTTCGAATAAGAACAACACAACTTTAATGCATTTGAAGAATTAAATAATATAAGACTGTTAAAGTTTGTTGAAAAGTAATTACATGTTATTGTTTTAATGATCCTTCATGAATGTTCCAGGATGATGTAATGTTTGTATTGGCAACTATTAATTGCTTCAAAAAACAACTATTTAGTTGAATTGAAGCTTTATAAAGGAAAGAAAGAATTCTTTCCGAAAATTTACTATTAAATATGTTTAATAAATAAATATATTTATTAATGGAGTTGTGAAGTTTTTAATGTATTACCTAGCTAATAATCCGAATTGGTTATAGGGTACGGATTACTATTGTTAATGATGATGAAACAATGCTATTGAATTCAAAAAAAAAAATCGCCGATGTGAAAAATTGAACATTTTTACCCTATTTAGAAAGAACGGGTCTGGCATATTTAATCAAAATTCGGCAACCATCTTAAATTTTCACTTTCTTTCAACCTAACTTTACTCGAATTCAAGAAAAGCATCCAGTGGTGTCTTATATTCTTTTATATTAGTTGTTTCATTCTGGCCACCCCTCATCTTTCACCGCCAATCTAGTACCTTGAGCAATATGACATCAGATGAAACTGTCTTTGATAAAGTAACTGATATTTTGAGAATTAAGTCCTGCATCACTTACTGTGAAAATTCTATATAAATCAAAACGATTTAAGTGATATATTTTATTCATGTATTTAACTATTAAAAATCTTTTTAAATTACAATATTTTGATTTTTCTTTTTTTTAGATTTCTGTGGAAAAGGAAGGCTATCCAAAATTGTAATGAAGGATCTGAATGGTTCTCCAAAGGCCTCTCTGACGCTGAGCAAGAACTACAGAGACAGATGTCAGCTGCTGTTAATTATTTACTTAATTTTAATAGCATTTTTATTACCTGTAATTCCTACCAACTACACTTATAATATACTCCACCTTGACTTACCTGAATGCGAACCTATTTCACTTCCAATTAATGTAGCACTTCGCCACAACATAGATACTGTTTATTAGCAGTATATATTTCTCTGCTCCTTATTTCTTAATAGCAGAAAGATACTGCGTTGCCCGCTGCATAAGACACAAAGAAATAATAAAATAGATATGTTATCGGTTTGATGCATTATCTTTAATGGTAATATGACTGCTTGTCGAAGCGAAAATAAAATTTAACACTAAAGTTTTCGAATAAGAATTTTTAATTTAAAATAGATGCGATAAATATGATCGAATCGGAACCACATTTGAATGAAACCTAATCCACATTCTAATTAATGGCCCATCCAATTTTGCCATCAAACTCAATAGGCTCCGAATGCATAACATACAAACAAACAACCGGAGAAAGAAATTAGATAAATTGTTTTGATTTTAAACTTCTCTTATCAGCTGCAATGCTTAAAACTAAGCCTTATAAATATTTATTCTTTAAAACCGTTAAAAAAAATCGTAATTTTTATTCCAAAATATAATTTAAATATATATATATATTTAGATAATTCGCCCACTGCTATATTATCAGCGGGTAGGAGAAAGGAAATATTTTAATAATTAAATAATTCCGTTCCAAAACCGACATTGAAACCAGATAAAATACATACAAAGATTTAGGAAGAAAAAAACCGCTTTGAATGAAGATATTTCCGTTAAGAAATTAAGATACTGCAGTTGCTGTAACTGACCACCTGATCTCAACTTATTCCAGTTGGTCACGGAACGCCGAGAGCCTTACTTCACGTGACCCCAATGCCTACATAGGCCTGTAGTTGGACACTAGCAACTTTAGTTACTGCAACTACTTTCTTTCGCGAATGATTAATGACAGAATCTATTATATATTCAAAGCATATTGTTGGCAAACCGCACCTCAACTTTTAGCAACTAGCTTCTGTAAAACCCTATCTATCTTTAGTAGTACTTCATTTAAATTATCTCGCCAAAAGTATTTGAATACGGTATATCTAAATT
>JAFIDM010010028.1:61714083-61730222 GCA_023159025.1 Thereuonema tuberculata | reverse complement strand
GAAAAGCAGTTACAACAGGATGAGACAAATTTTGAAAACAAATGGATATGATATTCGTTTTATATATTATTTTTAATGATTATTTGACGGGTTATCGAAACGAAAATAAAAATTAACACTAACGACATGTTCGAACACGAACAACAAAAAGCTGTAATTAACAAAAGTTTAGACTCAGTCACTTACGGAGGGTTTCAGGCATAAAACAATTTAATTCAAAAGGAGAAGAAGTCTTCACCCGAGGTGGCCGCTACCACGGGACAGAAGTAATCGTATCTGGGTTAGCCTTCCCCCCTAATGTAAGTGTATGTGTCACAAAGCGGAAAACAAGCGGACATTTGCCCTCATGATACATTGTAACTGAGCTAAATGTATAAGCAGAAAAAAAATAAAATGTAAGTAATTTAAAAGAAATAATACAAATAAGAAAAATAAAGAGAAATAAAAATCAAGTTTCAAAATAGGACTATGAAGAAAAAAATAATTAGTTTCCATTGAAAAAGTGGATGTAGGTTTTGCAGCCAAAGTCTTAATGAAACAAGGTTACTGTTCTCAAAAGGAAAAACTGTTGTTTAAAAATGAGTTTAAAAATTTCCTTATCACCATGGTAGAAAAATAGAAAAGTCCTTTGAAATCATACACAGCCTCACCGTATTTGACCCGGACTTGATATTGTGATCATTTTTTCAAAGTGTAACATAGTTTTATTTATTCCATTCTATTTTATCCTATTTATCTTATATTTTACTGTTCTGATCAACCATTATTCAATCTATTGTACATTTCAAATTTTTCCGTTAACGGTTTCTTGGTTTTTAAATTCTTACGCCTGGTGTGCTCCCATAATTCCCTTTAATTCTCTACAGTTAATTCAGTTATCAATCACATGTCTTTTAAATCCCCCAATGAATTGTAAAGCACGCCAACCAATGGCACCCACTGTATATAGGGTATTTAAACTCATGCTCTCCCGAGAATAAACAGTTGAGTTCAGATCCAGCTAAGACTCAGTCTACCTTCCTTTATCCGACCAGTGACCACATTCATTCATTACAACATTGCTCAATTTGGCAATAAAAAAGATTGACACCGCTCTACAACATGTGCACACCCATAGGAGAATGTGAAAAAACTGCTGCAAAGGCAGAAAAAAAAACAACATCAAATTTTCTTTCCTGACTGAAGAATCTAAGAATAGTGCAAAATCAACAAACAAATGAATGATTTTGTCTCAGGAGGAAATGATGCAATGGGATTAGATGAACTTTATTACATAAATTAAGATAAGTTAAGAAATACGAAGGTCTTTGGACTGTGATGAAAGCTCTATTTCATTTTATTCCATGGCAATGCATCTGTTGAATCTGGCTTTTCTGTCAACAAACCTTTACTAGTTGAAACTGTACATTTATAAGAGTAAAATATAAATCTGTTAACAAATAGCAATTTGATTGTAAAATATTAACACTGTTTTATAATAATGCAATGTCCGAGATGACATACAAGAATGAGTTTAATTATTATAAGTTTAACGCTGTACAATAATGATAAAATAATGCTGTAGTGATAGGAAGTAAACTCCAGTGTGAGGCAGTGTTACACACAGTTGGCCATTAGTAAATATGGTAGAAGTCATGTCAGTCAATGGAGAATGAAGATATCATTTCCATATGATGAGTAGGAATTTATTCGGTTCAAATATGTTTGACGGTAATGCCAATAAGATGCTTTGTTGCCATTACTGCGGATGGCCGTTTTTTTGTTTCCGGCCTACGGTTCTGCGGAAGGATATATGACGTCATATTGAAATGAATTTATTTATTACATTAAAAGGTCAATTAATACATACCTTAGTAATACTTCTTAATAAGCCCATTAGTTTAAATTAGTATATAAAATTTAAAGGTGATTGGAATGAAATAAATATTACTTTATACTTAATTGCTAGCCAGATTGGTAGAATAATATATATATATATTGTGATGAGTTTTATATATTTGTATTTATATTTATTCTTTTCTATTTATCCTGTGTATTCTATTTTTTTTTTACTTATTCATTCATTTATCAATCAGAATCACTTGTATTATTTCAAATTCCAACCGTTATCTGTTAATCTTATTTTGTTTATTCTTAAATCCCAACGGCTGGTCGGGCTCCCATAATGCATTGTAAATTTAAATCCTTCCGTTAATTTCTATTATTATTTAAATGTACCAATCATCTTTTAAAGCCCTCCAGCCAATCAACAACCAATGTACATAAACCTTTATAAACTCATGCTCTCCCATAATAAAGAAGAACCTGTTCAGATCTTACTTCAGTCTAGTTCTTCCTGATTTATCACCCGAACCAGGTCAACATTTAAATCGCCATAATATTTAATAATGTAATTTTCGTTTAATTTGGAAATAACTTCATATCTGATAGGAGGATATATTGAATCACTTTAGGTAGATTATAATAAATAATATAAACTATATATATTATGTAGTTATAATAATACAATAATATAAACTATATAAAATTACTTTGTTTGCTTAGAACACTAAATCATTAGATTTTTAAATCAAGAAATATTCTTAATAAATATCTTTTTTATATACAGCATTTATCAAGAATTGATCATCATTTACAATTCCATGATGAGAAACATAATAATTCAGTTTTTCTGTACTTTCTTTTTTATAGAAACGAATATCAAATTAATAGGTTAAGCGAATCTTAAGTGGTCTTCATTCAAGTATTATATATCTTTTGTCTTTCTTTTGATCAGTTGTGGAACTTCTGATTTAACCTCATTCTTTCTCATAAGCGCATTAATTCTTTCCAAACTCTGTCTCCTCAGTTGGTGTCCAAATTAACTGTTCAAGTTAGACACTTCATTTTGTTTGGCACTGAAATCTCACACCCCTTCACGTGAAAAGAAAAAAATTACATAATATGATGCGACCAAGCAAGAAATATATATAAGGGATCCATCCAGAGCCGGCGTTAGGGGGTGGCGAAAGAGGCGACCGCTTGGGGGGGGCTGAGCGTCTGGTTAGAAGAAAGAGGATAAAATAGGATTAAATAAGTATTTGTGTTTTTGTTTTTTGGTTGTCAATAGAATTGACCTTTTTTTTTTTTTTTTTGATTGTTAAAGGGGCCCCGCAAAATTCATCTTCCCGACGCCCCCCATCCTCCTAGCGACGGCTCTGATCCATCCCATGTTCCAGGCAGGGATTAAGTACTGCATGTTTCAGCATACTCCTTTGATTGATAGACAGTTTCCCGCGTTGTCATCGAAACTCTTCAACTTCCAGAACATAAACTAAGACACACAGACAGCAATTGTACAGGAACGGTACCAATCGATGATACTGTGATAATTACTGTGGGAAAATTTATTTTATTTTATTAAAATAAATGTAAGTAAATTAAATGGCTTTAAATAAATATTTTTTTTGAAGTAAAATTAAATGGTAGTAATCGAAGTTAAAGGATTATGCAATTAACAAAACTATCTGCGGAGTTACCGGAAATGAGCTTAATTAGAAATTAGGTTGCTATAGGAACGGCGAAGCCGAAAAAACAGAACAATTTGAGCCGACTTAGAAGACGGTTGCATTAATATGATGCTAGGATGCAGTGGCAATCCGATAAGTTATCAGATCTAAAATCTAATAGAGCTAAGTAAAGCCAAATACCATAAACGACAATACGCGACACTAAGGGATTAACAGTGGGACAAAAACCTACAGCGCTCCTAGCGGCGCGGACTCCACGAACGAAATCTCATATCTGCTTATCTCACAAGTCAGTATGGTTGGAAAAGTGCCGCAGTTCATTATCAAATTACAATGAAAATGTGTGTGACTTTAAAAATACACATTCGGCTGAAGCAATATGAAAATGCAAAACTGTTATTTTCAAATATATTAGCAAATGTATTGTACAAGGAAATAGATCATGTTTTCAAAGACAAATTTTTGTACTTTCTTAGAGAAAGTAAACTTCATGTTAAAAGTAAATTAAAGCAAATTATAAATATCAATACAATATCCTTCATGTGCAAATTTTGTAACAGTGTTTTTATTGAAAAATGCATTAATGTACTGATACAATGTTTTCTGCATGAAGAAAATGAAAAGAAAAAGAGATGTGTGAGGCAGAATGGCAAAGCCAAAAAAATTATGCACTTGTAAGATATAATCTTACACGTCATTAAACAGGCAATTTCTTGTTTAAATTATGTCTTATTTTTTTTATGTATTATTTATTTCAATTATAATCATCATCAATATAAATACCTAGATATTTATAATTATCATGTAAAATTTTTGTAGTATCATAAATAATAAAACATTTATGCAAAAGTAAGAAATATGTATCATTTAAACTAAAACTTATTACACTCAGATCTCTGGTAGATTCTGTTTTAAATTATGGATTACAATGTTGGCGTTTTTTCACAAAATAACAATTATATAATATAAATAAGTTAATGTACAAAATTTTTGATAATATTTATATTAATTATAAACATCAAACTATAGAAAATAAATTAAAAATAAGAATTAAATATAAAATTTTAAATATTGAAGAAAAGTCTACCTATAACACTCCTTTAAGCAATTTTTATAAATATAATTTTCTTTAATTTTTTTATAATTCCAATAGTTTAACAAGCATTGGTTTGTGATAAGCATTTGGCTTGTCAATAATTAAAAATAATTTTGGTTTAAGAACAAAACTTTTTCGTCAATTGAACTGGAAAAACTACTATAGCAATAGTATTAAAGTAATATAAAATCAATTAATTTATGATGTTATACACAATAACATTATAAGAAATTTAATTAAATTAATCTTTATGGACATATTAAATTTCCAGCACAAATAATACAAGAGTAATTTTAAAATTACAACTAGTAAGATTAGTTAACATTTAAAAAAATTAAAAAATTAAGAAAAAAAATGCATATTTCCACCTTATCCTTATTGAGGATCGATATTAAAAGTAATTTTTGATTTAATTATCTTTTAACGAGACTGCTTACACAAGATAGTGTAGATAATTTTTATTTTTTATTTTTCTAAAATATTTATATTATACGACGAAATATTTTATTTATATTTCGTATTTTTATTCATTTATTAAATTCCTATTCTTCTTGTTCTGTCTAGGTCAATATTTATAAATTATGAACTTTTTTAGGTACTATCTAGCAGCGTGCGTTTGCATGGAAATTTGATTTCTGGAGTCCAACCGGCTAGTTGCGCTGCTGTCGAATTGTCTCTCAAGTGAACAAAGGATAATCCCTTAGTGTCGCGTATTGTCGTATATGGTATTTGGTAAAGCTTTGAAATAGCATCAAGCTCCAAACAGATGAAATTAAAGTTAGTAAGCATTAATTTATTGAGTTTCGTTTAATATCCGATGAAACATGGCGTCCGATCAGAAGGAAACTGATGGGAAATAAATTCGTTCAGGAGTAATGAATACCATATCGGGGCAGGCGATAAATCTGGCAGTAAATATGAATGGAACATCGCAGTGCGACATTTACCAATTGGCGAGTAAATGATTCAACGAACTCAAATAATCCTGTAAGTATAAACTCATTCTAACGATTCCGGGGACAGAACGGAACATAGATGAAGAGGCCTAGATTCGTTCGGCATGCAAAAATAGCTCACCCTAGTAAAAGTCGAATAAGAAGACAACAGGGACATATTTAGTGAAGATAGGAATATTATCTTTAATATTTGATTATTCTATTCTATCTAGATTAAGCGTTTAAGAGTTCTAGTCTATATTCATCAAGTGAAGTGATATGCAGCTAAGTTAGGCTACATCATAAGACTAGATTGTGCGACGATCAGGATAGATTTATTAATAAAATAAATAACTGTGGAACTATTTTAAACAGCGAATCTAATAATAGTGTTAAATGAATATAGCATTTAATAGTTGTTAGGAAATTAATTCAACTTGAGTGATTATTAATAAAGTTGAATAAGTGCAAATAAATTATCGATCGTCAGTATAACGAATTATTAATAATAGAATAATTCAGTGTTATATGCAGAGGAGTTCTAATGCATACTAGATAAGTTAGCCCGGCAATTCATACAAGTGATAAGGGTATATAAATAATATTAGGGTAACTAGAATCCTATATTAAATAATCATACTAGATTGAATAGCTATAAGATTATAGGATTAGAAAAGGCTTACGAATTAAATCACACTAAGTGAAAAGTCAATTAGGGACGATTATCAGTATGGGCCAATTTTCAACGTTAAGAAGATTAGAAGATTAACGTGGACGAATAGCAGTGATAATCAAGATTGAAATATGAACTGATTGACTGCGAACTTAGAAAATTGAAATAGAAATTCATGTAATGAATATTTGTAATATTATGTTATAATATATTTATAAAAAAAAAAAATACATTAAGTTTCCATTCTCATCATTTCACTTACTTTCAATGCTCAACCACGTCCAGTAAATTTTATACACCTATGCTAAACTAGTAATTTAAATGATATTTTAATAAATAATAACTAAATCATTTAATCTCAACAATTACCTAACTGCATGAGCTGGTAGCTTGAGTATCTCTAGGATGCAACGATCAAATTTCAAATCTACAGTTTCAATAGTAATCTTGACAGTAATTTTGGATGGTGAAACCACGGCTTGTCCAAAATATTCATGGGAGCTTGAAGATTTTCTCCATCCATTTCTAATTAGTAATTGCTAGAATTAAACAGACTTAGTATGAAAGGAAACGATTCTTTATATTCAGAGATATTTGGAAACGACTGATTCTAAAATTTTTGTTTGTGATACATGTGCTTGTGATTTCACGTGTGTTTACTTAAAATTACTTAAAAGAAAAAAAAAATAGAAATAAGAATCAAGTTTCAAAATGAGACTAACGCCTTGAAAGTGTATCAATTAATCGAAAATAATGAAAAAAAAACCATTATAAATTGAAACAATAATAAATTGAAATTGAAATAATAAATTGAAACAGTCAACCTTACAAATAAAACATTTTTGATCAAACAGAAAAAAGAAAACAAAATAGGAAACAGAAATTATGATTCAAAATATAAGCAACATCGTGAAGAAAAAATAAAATAATCCAAGGGAAGGGAAAAAAAAGATAACAAACTAAGAAGGGTTTTAATTAAAGAGAAGAAAAATAATAAAAAAAAATTAGAAAACATAAGCAATACATCGTAAAAAATTTATCAAACTTACAATAATTTGCAAAATCAAAATGTAAGTTAGCAGTCATAAAACGAATCATACAAAAGAAAAGGTGTTTCAGGAAACAACAAATGATAATCGTAATGATGGAATGTAAGTTGAGAAAGTACTAGTAAATTTGGAAAGGGAGATGGTAAAATCATGTGTGAATAATAAAATTTGAAGAATTTCAACAAATGTAGAAGGGTTAGAAGCAATAATAGTCGTTATTCTTGAATAAGTCACTGTCAGCAATAATTAAGTTAATAATGAGAAGGAATTGCTGTTTTTAATTATTTTCAGGAGTGTATACGTTCTGTGACATCTCTATTTCATTGTTTAAAAAAATTTCCAAAACGAAAAAGACTTTCCGAAAATTTGTTGAATAAATATATTACTTATAAAAGTATTTTTCTTTTGTAATGAGCATCATTTCTTAAGGATATAATACTTGGTCTGGAAATTTATTGAAAACTGAAATTGACTAAACATAACCTTATGAATAACAATACATAAACCAAGGATTGAATATATCTCCATGACAAAATCAGCTATAATTCTGTTATGTTCATTTACTAATACAATATTTTAATTTTTGTTTTGGTTACAGGAGTCTGTCCATCTATTTATTTCAAATAGGCAATTTCCAAGACTACTTAAAGTAAATAATTGATCGCTCATGTGCTAAGAACTTCTACAAATTCACTGCAATCTTCAATTTCAGGTCATCTGTGTGTATCTGGCTTCGTCTACAGAGCAAAGCTTAGGTTTCCATTGATATGAAAAATTTTTTGCAAGAAAATATTACTGTGGATAATACAGAAATTTTTAATCATCACAGCCTACATAATTAAAAAATATTTTTTGAAAGCTTTAATTCTAATTAAATATCGGCACAGTTCAATTGAACATTCTAATTTGTAAGTATAAAAAAATTTGCAGGCCAAAGTTATGACGTGCAGAAATGCATTTTTGAAGGATGAAGATCAAGTGTATTTTGTTAGACCTTGGGATATATCGATGGGGTTTATTTAAGAGAGATTGATAATGTCATATATCTTATGGGTGGGTGTAAGAAAAGGGTGAAAGATACTATTCAATTAGAATCAGGCAGTTATTGGAAACTTCATCCATCCATCAATCCATCAATCTCTACTTTCCTTACTTCATCCATCTTCATTATTGTTTTAATTTTAGGTTTGTATTACGAATGGGTAAAAGGAGCATTAGAATGAAAATCTTTTAATAGGAGTCATCTGGACGCTTCATTGTTAATTAAGAACTTACAATTTATTTGTCTATTAATGCTCAAAGTTATCAACATCTTCAACTCCACAAATTGAAATTTTTTTAAACTATTTAAGCATTACAAAATAAAATCAATTTTTAAAACTAAACTATTTAAAGGTATTCAATGAAGAAATAGTAATATGTATTCACGAATTTTAATTCCCTTAAATCCATAAAATACTATAACCTTACCATGCTGAGTCAATGAAAAAAGATATAATCTATACGCAGCACTATAAGCAGAAATAGAAGAAATAGAAGAAGGTGGTGGAGATTGAGGGAGGCCTATGTCCTGCAGTGGACTGAACCAGGCTAAGAAGAAGAACAATGGAAATATTGGGGAAATTTTATATGAGATATCTAGTATTTTAAGGATATTCGGTTTCGATTTCGTTGATATTGAAGATGTGTTATGTAAGCTTTTTTTTTGAGAGTTCATTCCTTCAGTTCAGAAGAATCTCGACACATGGAATAGTTCAACCAAAAAAAAAAAAAAAAAACGAAAACGAAATGGGAGTAACCTACAAAATCGAATATAAATCATGCCCAAATTTCTACATAGGAGAGACTAAAAGAACGATCCGCGCACACATTCTAAAACACATAAGAAATAACCTTTTCATTACATAAGAAATAACTAAATCAGACAGATCAGAATTAGCTGAGCATTACTCCCAATCAGGGCATCTAGTAAATAGTGAAGTGAACATTTTATGTATAGAAAAAAATTCCAAGTCCACAAAAATTATGGAAAGTTTAATAAGAAGAAACACAAAGAGCAAAAATTTAAATAGAAATGATGGGATGGATGTAGACGAACATTTTGTACAAATAGCAAAAGAACTTATAAATGTGAATCTAGTCATAAGGAATATATCTAGAACAGTTATATTTGAAGAATTGACTGTAAGACAATTGTTAAAGAAGGGTTACTCCTCCCTTAGCGAAGGAGCGTTGGAGAAACACTCACCAAGAGGCTTTTGAGGAATTAAAAAGAATATTTATAAATCCACCAGTACTATGCATGGATTGTCCTCGTTACCGGAGGTACCCTTGATCACAACTTTCCGTGGCAATCTTCCGGGTGACAACGGGACATGATTATCTTGCTGCACATCTCCATTGGATTCGTCTCCTGTCGTCACCAGAGTGTCTGTTGCGTGGCTATGAAATTATGAATGCTGAACATCTGCAAACATGCCCTGCTCTGGTTCATAACCAAAATTATTGCAATAATCTTTTTAAAGAGGCCCATCTCTACTGGTCAGCGCATCACCAAATGGCTCAACAGCCAAGCCGTTGAGCTAAGAAGAAGATATATGAATTGTATTCATGTATGTATGAATTCTCCTGAGTGGAGAAAATCTTTTCATATTTTTTGTGATGCATCCTCAATTGGAATTGCCGCTAATCTAGTGCAGTAAGATGAAAATAAGATGGAGCGCATTATATTTTATACAAGTCGTAGTTTAAACAAGAGTAAGATGTGGGACGTTCTTTTCGTAAACCAAAGTATTACATATTATATATATAAGTGTCAACAATGTATTAGGTAGGAGAAGGCATCTCACAAATAGGAACATTCTTCTAGTCAACGAGAACTTCATGAATTTGGTATGTAAAATTGACTTTATCCTTAGACACGAGTTGTAAGACGAACATTTTAAAGGAATCTTCTAGTTGATCCGTATCTGCAAAACAGTCTGTTCGCCGAAAACTAGACTACAATTCGTTGATATTTACTGAAAGTTTAACTTTGGATTTGATTTGAAGATTACGGAAACGAGAAAAAAAAACAAGAAAGTTACTAAAGTACATTATTTAAATCATGGAATTGTAAAGGAGTTAAAGAATAGGCTCTGAATTGTCTTTTTCCATAAAACTGTATATATGAAAACTGTATATATGCATAAGTCATTTATTTAAGTTTTTCCAGGATTTCCAACTTACATTATATTTTAATGTATAATTACAAACCAAAATATCTCATCGGATAGGAGGGATTTTAACCTTTTAAATTTGAGATTGATTTTCTCTTGAGTTACTCGCTCATTCAGTTGAGTTTAGTAGTGTATTGAAATTAGCAAATTTAGTTTTTTTAATAAATTATCTTAGCTAAAGATTATTTACAAATGAATAATTTATTAAAATATAACTATCAATATAGTTAGAGTTTTGTTTATTCTATTTCCTTCCATTGCTCAAGTAAACTTGAAACTGTTTAATTTCCTCTTCCACAACAACTGAAAAAGCATGTTTAGCAGTAGTGTTTGCGATAACATCATTTAGAAGTTATGTACTAAGTTCATTCTACACACAGATTTTAATGCACTAAAATGGTTCAACAAGAGCTGTGATATCACGAGTAGAATGACCCGTTGGAGTTCACTGTTACAACCATATCATTTTGTTGTTTATTGTAGGAAAGGTTCTTCAAATGTATTCCCTGATTTGTTGTCTAGAGTAAATTGTAAAATGTTGACTGGAAAAAGTTAGTTGGGCAATTGAACAATCCAAATACGAATTCTGTAGGAAGATTATAAAAGAATTACGGGAAAGAGATGTGGGAGAAAAGCAAAAATTTGCTATGAAGGATGGTTTGTTAGGGAAAATGTATAAGAATAAATTTAAAAAAGAGGTGGTGGTGGTATTGTAGTTCTCAGATCTGGAGAAATGAGATTATAAACTTTTGGCACGAGGATATTAATATCGGTGGTCATCTAGGAATGATGAAAACTATACATAAAATTAAACAAATCTATTTTTGGCCTACATTAAAGAAAGATGTGAGAAGTTTGATTAGGAAGTGTCATCTCTGTCAGACATTTAAACCATCTAATTTTCAACCGTAGGGAGAAGGAAAATTGGTCGATTGTAATCACACATGGGAGACCTTTTACGTTGATTTTGTGAGATCGCTACCTTCTTCAAGGATTGGTAATAAATTCATACTATTACGTGTAGTTTGTTGCACGGGATGGATGGATTTAATGTTCATGAAGAAACCGACAGTGGAGGGTGAAATAAGATTCCTTAACAATATATTTTATAAAGTTTGGATTCCCTTCTAAACTTGTTTCAGGTAATGGTTCCCAGTTTACAGCAAAAATTTTATCAAACTTAAGCAAAGAGTAAAGAATTAACCATATTTTTGTGACCCCTTATTGGGCACAAAAAAATGTGGCACATATGTATGTGATAACGATAAAAATTTTAGTTAAAATGTATTTTGGTACTAAGCATACTAATTGGAAGTCGTCCTTAGATGAACTATTATTTAGTATCCGGGGTTCTGAGAATGAAGTGACGGGCCTCTCACCTGCTTTTGCTATGTTTGGGACAGAAACGTTGTTAACCGATTTTAGTCGGGATTCTCAAAACGTTGAACTAAATAAAAAAATATTGACAGAAAAGTTCTCACATATTTTGTCGGAAATTAAAAATAATCAAAAACGAAGTAGTATAAAAAAAACGAGACATATGATAGAAAACATGAGAAGAAAGAACAAAATGAAATAGGAGATTGGGTTTTGGTGAAAAATCTACCAAAATCTGATAAATTTAATAAGCTAAATAAAAAACTTTTTCCTCTTATGTTGGTCCTTTTCTTATTATTGGGAAAGTAACTCCCTAAACCATGTCTTGGAAAATACGGATAAAACTTCGAAGGTGGTTCACATAGGAAATTGAAACGTTATCATACTTAATCAGATTCATTGGTAACTCGACGAGTAAAAGTAGGTTGGAAATCATAGATTTCCCTGATTTCTCTGCTTACTTCGTTTTCGAGGCGGGGACGATTCGTTTCGTTTTTAATTTGTTTGTTGACTTCTCATTATTAAGTTAATCCTTATTGAGTTTTTCTGTAGCACGGTAGTATTGTCTAAGCATTGAAGTTTAGTTATCTTTAAATACTAGAATATTGAGAAAAATCCTCTCTCCATCATAAAGCCAGCATCAGATCTACTACTCCGGAAGCTTCCCATTTCATCATCACGTAATATGTACAGCCACCATCATCTTATAAAAATGTCCAATCCTCAACGATGGTGATTTGAAATATTTTCAGACACCTACCAGGCTAAGAATACTAATGTTAGAAAAATTACGATTAAAATTACAGGCAAAATAGCTATTTTTAATCTTTTGCTTTATGTTTCGACGTAGTGTTAATGAAAGATTGTGACATACAGTTCAGAAGTGATAACGTGATTCATTCTGCGCAGGCAAGAACGAACGTGATTAAATCAACGATATTGATTGTCGTGTAAACCGTCGAAAGATACCGACGTATATGATTTGGCTAAGGATAAAAACAAGCCCTATCGTATGAAATCAAGTGAAAATAAATATCCAAAATTATGCTGATTAGAAGAATATCATCAACCTGTGGTTAAAATTATAGTGATACCAGGATTTGTCAGTGATATTTTTGGTCTTGTAACGCGCCGTCATCTTCCGCAACTCAAAGTTGCGCTTTTGCACCTCCTTGTAATTCACCTCGACCTCCTCCAGCGTCCTATGAAGCACCAGTCCCGTCACTCTCTTGCGACTGGTTCATAAACGTGCAGTCGCAAGTCTGCGAAGCCTCCGCAGACTCCGGACGCGCCCTTGAACTTCTTATCACCGACCTTGACGATCTGGCTTCCTGTCTGGCATTTATCAGTCTTGCCCCGCAGCATTGAATGAGTTCCTCCAAGCTCTGATTCCCATTTATCTCCACGCTGATTCTCGCCAATTTTTTTGGTGCTATCATAGGCATTTCCTGGTTTAAAGCTCAATAAATGTTTATAGTACTGCAACAGTACTTGCCTCCTTCTCAGTCTTCTCTTTATAATCTTCTCTTTACGCTTCCAGGGCATTCCTGTCGTTTGTCCATCTTCCACCCTTTCCTTGCACAGCTCTACGTCAATTTGAAAGTGCCTGCCATTACAGCCTCCATTCCACAAGATACAGACCTCACGCCTACCTTGGAAAAGGCATTCTTTACATTAATATTTTTGCTGTGTTTTGCCTGCAGATGTTGGCAGAAATCATCCTTAATCTGCATAAGCAATAATTCTCTTCTGTCTTCTTCGATCATGGGATGCTCTTCCTCTTGTGTCTTCTGAACTGATGACTGTAGGAGCACATTCCGTTCCAGCTCAGATATCTGAAAGGTATCTACTGCAGCAGTTTCTTCTGATGCGATCATACTTGATACAGGGATTGGAACAGAGTAGCTTGTCTGTTCCAGCCTAAATCTCTTTTAACTGGTTTGCCGCCTGAAGAAGGTTGTCAGCTTCTACAATTTGGGAAACGTTTTTACACAAATCAATCAAGTCACTCACTTCCTTCTCGATAGCAACTCATCCTCTTGTCTTCTAGGCAACAGATATGCTGGAGTCGAAAGGAAGTGAAGTTCTTCTTTCTCAATCGGAGAATCTTTTACTTCATATTCTTTTACTTCCATTTCCTCCACATATTGCTTTTAAGGAAAGATGATTGTTCATCTCATTTCTCAAACAAGTCGAGTTCTTTCTTCTTTAATATAGCAAGGTCAGAAGATGTGGAAGCTAAGTCAATCTCCTTATCTTCAGACTCATCGACAGTTTAAACCTCAGTTAAGTCTTTAGACACTTATTGTCTTCGTCCACGTAATCTAACAGCTGGTCAGAAGATTTCCTAAACTCAATATCCTTCATTTCCAAACTGGATAAAGGATCAAATTTTTCTCTCAACTCTTTGTCTTTTTCCATAATACAGAGCACGCCACAAATCTCTTTCGAATCTCTTGCATTACTTTCCATTACAGATAGCTGATCACATTTCTCCGTGAAGTTCGCTTTTATCAACAAATCTGCACAAAGTTCAGATTCAACTTGAGAAGGTGTCTCATCTTGATATTTCTCCATCTGAGTAAGCAGACTGAATTTATCTTCTAATTCTTTACGTTTTACCTTCCAATATATCTTTAAACGACGTCACCGAATCTTCTGATGACTTCTGCACTTTATTAGATGTGAATTGCATTTTGGCAGAGAACTTCAGTAGAAGACTCACCTCCCTTTTCGTCTAAAATGCAACTTAATAATGGCAAGTTAAATACCAATCTAAGAGGCTCCTCCTCAATCAAGTTTTCTGACTCGGAGCCAGTTTCATTCCACTTTCTCTTCTTCATATTCACTAAGTATTCCAGAACCCCCCTCTGTACTACTGTACCATTGTGTGATGTTGAGAAATGCCGACAGAAGGGTGTCGATTATTGCAATAGTTCACTCACTCAATACACTGCTAGCGCTAGTGTTAGCATTTCAGGCGGTGACAATATGAAGACATTGAAAGGAGCCGTACAATACCATAAGATACATAAAGCATTCTCTCATTCCAACAGGGGAAACTTCTCACAGAACGGAGTAGGAAATAAATTAAAGAGGTGTAGATAAGCTCGTGGTTGGTTAAAAGCTGATGCGCGCATGAAAATTACTGAAGAGACAGTTATTGCTAAGTTTAGCAAAAAAAAAATTGAACAGATATCTTCCATTCGTAGACTGTGTCCATTCATGTTGCCAGGAATCACGCTCATACTTAAGATCAATATATGCAAAAAGAGAACGAGAAATAGGTAAAACAAGATCCATATCAGAAAGGACTAAGGCTTCCTTAGCTTCATTCCCCGGGATATAATCATGAGCTTTAGTCCAAAAAAGAACATTATTCTTTCCATTAATAGCAGTGTAGTGTAACGTAAGTCAACAATAATAACTTCTGGATTGTTATTATGATAAAAAAAATACTGTTTTTTATTCCAGTTTTTGTGTAAATTACCAGAATAAATAAATGGGAAAAAAATGTCCATTCACGTTAACAGGAATCACGCTTATACTCCATTCGTAGACTGTCTCCAGCCATATAGCCAGGAATCATGCATGTACTGAAGTTCAATACTGGACAATAATAATATAACAGAAATAGGTAAAACAAGATCCATATCAGAAAGGGCTGAGGCCTCCTTAGCTTCGTTCCCTAAGATACCATCATGAGCTTTAGCCCAAAAAAAGAAGAACATTATGTCCATTACTAGCAGCTTTAGCAAGAAGATAGAGCAAGAGAATAATAAGGCATTAGTTTTGCTTTAGTTTAAGCAGAGTTTGTTATCCTTGACCCGTTCACCAATTAGCTTGGAGACATTTCTCCATTTGGCTTCTAGTTTTTTAACAGAGGGAGCTGAGATAAGAAATATAGCATCATCGGCATAAGCTTGCACAAAAATCTTAGTAAAAAGATCAGGCGAAACCATCTGGAAGTAACTTTGCCTTTACCTACAGTTAGCCCAAGGTCGCAGTTAGCCAGATGAGCTTTATGGATGTGAAACAGGAAATTTATCGTTGAGGTACCATCCACTTCTAGAATATTTTCCAGATTAAATTCATAACAATGTATTTGTAGTGATGAAAACAGTATCAGTCAACACACAACGAAAAGCCAAGCAAAAGTTGCCATTTGAAGACTAATGATGAGTGAACCAAAAGAGACCGACATGCGAAATGGAGGACAGGACAAAATCTGCCACTTAATTGAGACGGAGCTCAATGAATCAGGCGAAGGAACATCAAATAA
>JAFIDM010010028.1:61695015-61713983 GCA_023159025.1 Thereuonema tuberculata | reverse complement strand
TAGAAAATCCTCGAAGTCGAGGCTAGCCGCCGCCTCCCTCATAGTTGCCGTAATTAAATCCGCAAATGCAGTTACCTCCGTCTAAATCCAGCATGTAGAACAAAGATTGCAAATATATTCTTAAAGCAGAAATTTTTTTACTTGTGCTCATTAATTCATAGTAACAAAATAAGTATTAGCCAACAGACCATAAGGTTAAAAAAAACAAATTTATAATTAACAATAAAAAAAAATACATACATAATTAGAAGCTTTCGAGGAGCTTAACAATTATAATTGTTAATATCATTTTTTATTTTTAAACTTATGGTGCCTTCTGTGATTTTCATAGGACTAGGTTTGTTATTTGATGTTCCTTCGCCTGATTCATTGAGTTCCGTCTCAATTAACTGGCAGATTTTGTCCTGTCCTCCATTTCGCAGTCCTCGGTCTCTTTTGCTTCTCTCATCATTAGTCTTGAAATGGCAACTTTTGCTTGGCTTTTCGTTGTATGTGTTGACTGATACTGTTTTCATCACTACAAATACATTCTTATGAATTTAATCTGCAAAATAACCTATAAGTGGATGCTACCTCAACGATAAATTTCCTGTTTCACATCCATAAAGCTCATCTGGCTAACTGCGATCTTGGGCTAACTGTAGGCAAAGGCAATGTTACTTCCAAATGGTTTCGCCTGATCTTTTTTACTAAGATTTTTATGCAAGCTTATGCCGATGATGCTATATTTCTTGTCTCGGCTCCCTCGTTAAAAAAACTAGAAGCGAAATGCAGAAATGTCTCCAAGCTAACTGGTGAATGGGTCAAGGATAACAAACTCTGCTTAAACTAAAGCAAAACTAATGCCTTATTATTCTCTTGCTGAGTCTTGTTGCTAAAGCTGCTAATAAGTGAAATGATGTTCTTTTTTGGGCTAAAGCTCATGATGGTATTCCAGAGAATGAAGCAAAGGAGGCCTCTCCCCTTTCTGATATGGATCTTGTTTTACCTATTTCTGTTATATTATTATTATCCAATATTGAACTTCAGTACAAGTATGATTCCTGGCAAATAGAGTATAAGCGGGATTCCTGGCAATTTTCCATTTATTTATTCTGGTAATTTGCACAAAAACTGGGAAAAAAACAGCGTTTTTTTTTTCCTAATAACAATCCAGAAGTTATTATTTTTTTTGGACTAATTTCAAAATGATTATATTCCGGAACGAAGCTAAGGAAGCCTTAGTCCTTTCTGTTACGGATCTTGTTTTACCTATTTTTCGTTCTCTTTCTTCATATATTGAACTTAAGTATACGGGTGATTCCTGGCAACATGAATGGACACAGTCTATGAATAAAAGATATCTGTTCAATTTTTTTTCCGAAACTTAGCAGTAACTGTCTCTTCAGTAATTTTCATTCGCATCAGCTTTTAATCAACCACGGGCCTATCAACACCTCTTTAGTTTATTTAGTTCTGTGAGAAGTGTCCCCTGTTGGAAAGCGAGAATGCTTTACGTATCTTTTGGTATTGTATGGATCCTTTCAGTGTCTTCATATTGTGACCGCCTGATATGCTAACACTAGCCCTAGCAGAGTATTGAGTGATTGAACTATTGAATTAATCGATACCCTTCTGTCGACATTTCTCAACATCACACAAGGGTACAGTAGTACAGAGGGGGGTTCTGGAATACTTAGTGATTACGAAGAAGAGACAGTGGAATTAAACTGGTCCGAGTCAGAAACCACGATTGAGGAGGAGCCTCTTAGATTAGTATTTAACCTGCCAATATTAAGATGCAGTTTAGACGAAAAGAGAGGTGAGTCTCTCAACTGAAGTTCTCTGCCAAAATGCAATTCACATCTAATAAAGTGCAGAAGTCATTGGAAGATTCGGTGACTTCATTTAAAGATATATTGGAAGGTAAAACTTAAAGAATTAGAAGATAAATTCAGTCTGCTTACTGAGATTGAGAAATATCAAGATGAGACACCTTCTCCAGTTGAACCTGAACTTTGTGCAGATTTGTTGATAGAAGCGAACTTCACGGAGAAATGTGATCAGCTATCTCTAATGGAAAGTAATGCAAGAGATCCCAAAGAGATCTGTGACGAGCTTTGTCTTATGGAAAAAGCCAAAGATTTGAGAGAAAAATATGAGCGTTTATCCAATTTGGAAATGAAGGATATTGAGTTTAGAAAATCTTCTGACCAGCTGTTAGATTACGTGAACGAAGACAATCAAGTGTCTAAAGAGTTAACTGAGCTTTAAACTGTCGATGAGTGATAAGATAGAGAGATTTACTTAGCTTCTATATCTTCTAACCTTGCTTGATTAAAGAAGAAAGAACCCGACTTGTTTGAGAAATCAGATGACCTATCAGCTTTCCTTAAAAGGAAGTATGTAGAGGAAACGGGATATGAAGTAAAAGATTCTCCGATTGATAAAGAAGAGCTTGACTTCCTATCGACCCGAGATTATCTGTTGCCTAGAAGACAAGAGGATGAGTTACTATCGAGAAGGAAGTGAGCGACTTGATTGAGTTGTGTAAAAACGTTTCCCAAATTGTAGAAGCTGACAACCATCTTCAGGTGCCCAACCAGTTAAAAGAGATTGAGGCAGGAACAGACTCGCTACTCAGTTCGAGTTCCTCTATCTCAAGTATGATCGCATCAGATGAAACTGCTGCAGTGGATATTTCAGATATCTGAGGACTGTGTGCTCCTATAGTCATCAGTTCAGAGGACACAAGAGGAAGAGCATCCCATGATCGAAGAAGACAGAAGAGAATTATTGCTTCTGTTGATTAAGGATGATTTCTGCCAACATCTGTAAGCAAAACACAACAAAAATATAAATGTAAAGAATGACTTTTCTAAGGTAGGCATGAGGTCTGCATCTTGTGGATTGGAGGCTGTAATGGCAGGCAACTCGCAAATTAACGTAGAGCTGTGCAACGAAAGGGTATGAGATGGACAAACGACAGGAATGCCCAGCAAGAGAAAAACAGAAGACTGAGAAGGAGGCAGACCTGATAATTATACTGATACGCCCACAGACTGTTAACACTTTCAATTTAGATAATCGTCCTGATATCAGGGACGGCTGTGATCTTATGTCTGGTGCTATATCGAGAAGGAGGCAAACCAAGATCTCTTGGATCAGTACTTCACGGAGGTGGCCATTTCTGCGGCGATATTTTTGGAAACAGAAAAGTTAAAGAACGAGTTAGGATATGATGCCGAACTGATATTAAATGTGGTTGTCCAGATGCGTTCGGAAAACTAGTTTCTACGGAAGAAGTCCGTCTAAGTGACGGCAGACCTTTTCCATATGCACAACAAATGGAAAAGGTGCCGAGCTGTATTTCATTTCTTGTCAAGCAGAAGCGGGAAAAGGAGGAAAACAGAAACAGGCAACGAAGGAGGATAGTCTCTGCATTCCGAAAACAGCCGACTCTCTACCGACCTAGAGGTAGCGAGGCAGAGAATCTAGCACTTAAAACAGAAGTTAATGAAAGAGGAAAAGAAAGCAAATGCTCCAGTTAAAGAAAAGAAAGTGAAGGTGGGCAGAGTTCCCAGCAAAGACGGAGGAGAGCTATGACTGGAAAATAAGGAGACTTAAGAGGATACGTGACTAGATGGCTGAAGAAACGAGATGAACTAATTTAGCAATATGAGAAAGTAAAAGAAGAATATTAAGCTCTGATATCGCAGGTGGAAGCATTAGAACAGAACAAGGCGACGCAAGAAAAGGAGTAAGAATTGAAGGAGATATTCCAACTTGGAAAAGGAAATGAATTAGTTGGAAGTTGCGAGCATGGAGAAAGAAACCAGGGACTCAAACAGCAGCAGCAACAGTTGCTGAAAGATGGTGCGGACAATCATGAATCCTCGAAGATGATGGAAGCTTTGCGGCTCCATATTTCATACTGAAGTTGCAGTATTGTAAACATTTACTGAGCTTTATGCCAGCAAATGCCAATGATAGCACCACGAAAATTGACGAGAAGTGGATATGAATGGGAATCAGAGCTTGGAGGAACTCATTCAATGCTGCGAAGCACGCCTGATAAATGCCACAGAGGAAGCCATTTCGTGAAAGTCGCTGAGCTGAAGTTGTAGGTCGCGTCGGGAGTCTGCGGAGGCTTTGCAGACTTGCGACTGCACGGTTATGAACCAGTCGCAAGAGAGTGACGTGACTGGTGCTTGGTTGGACGCTGAAGGAGCTCGAGGCGGATTACAAGGAGTTGTAACGCGCCGTCTTCTCCTGCAACTCACCTTTGTGCTTTCGCGTATTTCACTTATTGTATCATATCTTCTAATTCTCTCCACACATTTTCTTATAATTAAATGTTTTCTTATAATTAAGCTTTTTCTTAATAAGTTATCTACATTCGTATCTCAGAAAAAACCACTTGCCCAACAACAACACGGTTTCCACACATCGAAAAAATACTGAAACAGCTCTAATAGATTTAACAGAATTCATCACAAATCAAATGGCCTCAAAGCAAATTGTTTTAGGTTTATTTCTTGATCTCAAGAAAGCATTTGATTTGATTAATATTCACATCTTACTAACTAAATTAGAGCATTTCGGTATTAGAGGCCCTCCATTGTCATGGCTAGCTTCTTATTTAACTAATCGCCAATATCAATTAACTCTTAACTCCTCCTCCTGGTTTTCTACATCCAAAGGCTTACCGCAAGGTTCCATTCTATCTCCCCTTCTCTTCTATCTATTTATTAACGATCTGTTAATCAACGGAAGATTGATAATAAATAAAGTTTGTGATAATAAATAGCGCAAATCAATGAAATAAACAGCTTAACAAAACAATAAAAAATTTATTTTGTCAGTCATTTCAATTCTAGTTACTCAAAACAATTTCAGTTAGTAGAATAATCCTTTACTTCATTGATTCTAGGAGAAAGTTCATATATATTAGTTGTTATAGTTATAGTGCTTAATTTTCCTTTGTAAATACAATTTCATTATCTTGTAAATACTGCTTGTAAAGGAATAACTTAGTAATGCGATTACTGTAACTACACTCGCGAGCAAAAGTATGGAATCACTTACTTTAAATTGGCTCCGCGCGATCTTGAGTACTAAATAATTAGTTAATAATAATAAAAATGGCACCATTTTAAAGATTAAACTGTTAACTTTAAATTGATACCGAATTCATTTGAATCACACCAGTATTTAAGGAGCTATCCCGGATTAAGTGAAGGAGTAAGGAAAAAGACATGTGTCAATTGGTTGATGCGCCGCGAGTTGCGGCGTATTGACACCCTATAAAAGCACGTGTTAACGGATTTTGTTTATCAGTCGGCTTTCACACGTTGACCCGTACACATCTCCGCTACTTTTGACCCTTGACCTCGGACGAAAATGGATACTACACCTCCTGAAGCAGCACAAATCGTCGCCCTATTGCAAGAAGGGCTCAGCCAGCGGGCTGTCGCACGTAAGCTCCACATAACCCAGTCCTGCGTTTCGAAAGTTTATAAACGCTTTCGGGAGACTGGTGGCTTTGTCCCGAGACCAAGATCTGGACGGCGCCGGTGCACATCAGAGAGGGATGACCGTTTTATCGTGTCAACCTCTCTTCGAAATCGTCATTTGACTGGTGTCGATGTCCAGCAGGAGCTCAGAAATGTTCGTGGGGTAGCTGCCAGCGAGTGGACAGTTCGTCGAAGACTCAAGCAAGCGAATTTGACTCCAACAAGGCCTGCCACAGGCCCGAAACTGACGGCAGGTCACCGACAAGCACGCCTTCAATTTGCTCGCAACCATCTTGATTGGGAAGTCGAGCAATGGAGGCGAGTCCTGTTCTCCGACGAGTGCAGAATGTGTTTGCACGGCAGCGACCGAAGAGGTCGGGTCTACAGGCGGCCTGGGGAGCGATTTGCGCAGTGCTGTTTCGCCGAGACAGTGGCTTATGGGGGCGGTTCTTGTATGATGTGGGCCGGTATTTCTTTCGATGGTAAAACGGAGCTTGTTTTCATGCCTGGCGGGGGACGAGGAGGCGGTCTAACTTCAGACCGCTACATTTCCGATATTCTGCTGGAACATGTCGTTCCCTATACGGGATATATCGGTGATGACTTCCTCCTTATGCACGATAACGCTCGTTGTCACACTTCCCGTGCCACAACTGAATACCTCGAAGAAGTCGGTATCGCCACATTGGACTGGCCAGCGCTCAGCCCGGACTTGAATCCCATTGAGCACGTGTGGGATGAACTGAAGAGGAGGGTTCTTTCCAGAAATCCTGCTCCTTTAAGTGTGAATGAGCTGAAATTGGCTTTGATAGAGGAGTGGGAAGGTATCCCGCAAGAATCGATTCAGAAGCTGATAACGTCAATGAAGAATCGTCTTCGAGCAGTTATTAGGGCTAGGGGAGGGAACACAAAATTTTGAAACTTAATTTTAAGGCCAAATAAATTTTTTTTTAATTAATTTTTGTTGTTTTCTTTATTCATTATTTTTCCATATTTCCTTGTTTTCCTTACTCCTTCACTTAATCCGGGATAGCTCCTTAAATACTGGTGTGATTCAAATGAATTTGGTATCAATTTAAAGTTAACAATTTAACCTTTAAAATGGTGCCATTTTTATTATTATTAACTAATTATTTCGTACTCAAGATCGCGCGGAACCAATTTCAAGTAAGTGATTCCATACTTTTGCTCGCGAGTGTAGATACAATCTCAATATATAGTTCTTGAGGACTGTTACTACATTATTTGAAAAGCTTGTCTTGGAAGTTTCACTAACATTCTATCAAAACACTTATTAATAACTTCTTTTATTAATATCTTGTCTTTTCAAGGTCAATAAGAATAACTTGATCATATAGTAATTCCCTTTAAAATAAATCTTGCAATATGTCAGATTTAATCAAAGTCATTTAACTTTATTTCACTTGAGTGTAAGAATTCTGATATAGATTTTCACTGAGAAATCTTTGCTTTTTGATCAGTAATAAGTTCATCTATATTTAAGATTGAATCCTATCCTCTTGTTATAGCTTTTCCCTTGGGATCGAGCTTCAATAAAATAAATATAAGTCACTTACATATCTTCGGTATAAAACCCTTGATATTTCTCTTGTAATTTGAAGATATAAGAAATTGCGATGAATTTCCATGAATCCTAGTCAATACGAAATCACCTGTCTTCCCACAGTTTATCGAGCCGTAGTTGTCATGGCGACATCTGACGTTAGGCCTATAAATGTTGTGAAAAACAAAAAGAACATTTTATGTGTTTCTTTTCACAAACAATTATTTAGAAGGAACTTATCCTAGGTATACGCTTTAGATAACTATCCGAGACACACACACAGTTCGATATGATTTACTTAGCTTCATATCTTGAGTAGAGTTCGTATTCGATTCTTATTTTAAGATCCATCTTTTTCCAAAGTCGCTTGTCCATTTTCGTTTGCAGCAACAATCACCGTTTTTCTCTCGAGATGAACAATGCTGCTCGTGACTTCTTTCGTCTTCATTGTTCCCTAATCTTCAAAGCAGGATGGCAATTGTCATTTCCTCGAGAATTACAACAATTCCCCCTCCAAGGTGCTATCCGTATTTTAAGATTAATATCTAAACTAACATTTTCTGGTCACATTTAACTTAGCAGTCATGTTTTTATGTCTTTCTGGAGTTAAACCTTTCGTAAAGATATCTCCTCTGTTTTCTCGGCTTTCCACATAGATTACTGCTATTTCCTTTCTTGACAGTTGATCTTTGATTAAGTGATATTTTAATTTCACATGCCTGCTTCTTGTCTGGTTGTATTTATCCTTAATCATACTGATAGTAGATTGATTATCACAAAATAGTTGCGAAGTATTGTTTTAATATTACTATTTACTTTGATTGTTATTATTAGTAGTAGTGCCCATAAATGAATTTTACTAATAACAGATGTGCTGGGATTAACAGAGTATATGTTTGCCCTGAGAGAAATAAGAAATGAAAGGAAACATGTTTTAAATTAAACAAGAAAATTTATACTTTCTATTCATCCATTACAACACATTAAGTGCTTTCTATAATGCTTAATGATAGTTCAGTTAAAGTTCAATTCTTCTATTCCTATTTGCTCTTTATTAGTGACATTCCCTTCCCTAAGATAATGCTTTTCACCAAGTGTAAAACTTTAGTTTCCAGTCTAAAATTATTGAACTAAGTAATAACTTCTCGGTACTTAGTTTCGACAATTATCCTACACTTGTATGATATTTACTATTCTATAATTTCACAGTATTAATTCATAAATTTTCATTCCTGTGAAACTGTTCTTTATAATTAATTGCTATCCCTAAATGCAATTCAATTTCCTAATCATAGTAATTCACATTATGTCATTATCACTTAAAGTTCATCAATATATTTATTCTTCAATTCCTGTTAATATATTTCCGAATTAACATTTGATAGTTCACTTGCTAAATATAGTATCATCCTGAGTTACTTTAATATTCTCTAACTCGTTGTATTTAAATGATATTAGCAAAAGTTCCGTTTTGTCAATCAAATGATAAAACTCGGTGTTATACTTTGTTGTACTAAAAGTCATGTTGTTGTTCAATGAATCCTAATGTTATCTTCATTTCATTCTTCTTGTCGTGTTTGCTTTTGGCTCCCTAACGTCTTGGTGTATTAACGAATTGGAACGTTACTTACAAACAATTGAGTTCGTTGGTTATTTATCTATTCCTCGATAAATACTACCTGCGTAGATTAAACACTGCATCTGGAAGTACCGATCACAAGTCACATCAGTCCAATGATCGCTTCTGTTTCTTGATGCTATCATCCGTTCTATTTGTTAAGCCTAACTCGTCTATTGACTAAGAATACCTTTCGATTCATTATAAATCTGCTTGATTTAATTCAACAACTATTTCTAACTTTGCTTTATACATTTAACTTAACTATAACACAGTTAAATAATATTTCATCCTAGATATTTAACTTTGCTGGCGATGTCAATAGCTCCATCGCTAATCCTTGACAATATCGGACGACCGCCATAATCGTTATTCTTTAACACTTCAAACTTCCGTAAATTCGGCACTTAATTTCCGGTCTCACAATTTCTGACGTCATCTCAAAATCAATAAATAATTATTCATTATCACTTTCAAGCATAAAATACTTTTAAAGCCAGTTTCTTAATTTTATTTTAATTTTACACTTTTAAAATTAAAATTTCTTACAACACTCCCCCTGCTTTTACGTTTTTACTTCATTCCTTACATTTGAATGAACTTGTTAAATTTCATCGCTGCCAGAGGCTTAGTTAATCCATCAGCTGTGTTGCTCGATGATTCTACATATTCCAAGATAAGTTCATTGTTATCTATCGCCTCTTTTATGACATGATACTTTATGTCGATATGCCTGCTTCTATTTTTGTTTCCCTCACTGGAAGCTAACTTGATGGCAGCTTGATTGTCACAAAAAACTATATTTGATTCAATCCTATATTTTTGTTCCTTGATTTCCATTAAGACATTTTTAATTGACTTAATCTCGTTCACACACATGGCGAGTGAAATGTACTCACTTTCTTGCGTTGAGCTGGCGACCACCTGTTGTGTAATAACTCTTGGAAATGGAGCGATCCAGTGGATAACGAGAAAACATCAGACCGGACCTCTGAAGGAACATAACGGTGAGCAGTACACAGGCCAGGTACAGGTAAATCCGGCGCAGAAGGTGTCCAGGTATGCACCAAACGAGACGATGGTTTACCAATCCCCCCAGTAACAGCTGCATAAGACAGTCCGGAGGGTCGGGATTGGGTCGCCAAGGATGGAGGACCAGGTGGATGAATCACAGACGCACGCCCAAGTTGGTGGGGCAGCAAGTTGTTGCTTGTCACATGGACGGCTGCAGCTGAAGACGACAACGTCGGATGGGATGGGCCGGGTTGTGGCGATAACAGGTCAGCAGAGCGTTAAACTCGCGGAAGAGCTAGGCCAGAAGATGGAGAGAACCTGGAACAGCACGACTGCGTGGGTCAGCGAGGTATCCTGTGTAAATTCCACCACGCAGCAGCCCCTGAATTTCCGTAGGCAAAGTTGCTGTGGTGTTAGATCCGAAGTAAACGGTACGCACTGACATGAGAACAGCTTTAAGTTATCTATCATAAGTGGCATAGGAGATGACGACCACTGTTGGAGACACTCCAGCCATTCTGGAAGAGTCGGGAAGCAATTTTTTCTCATTTTTAGAGTCCCCAATATGTAGAAGCCCTTGAAAGCGAGGCAGGGAGGGCTTAGCCTGTGAAAAGACAGCATGAATTGTCTTGCTCGCCCACCTGCCCGCAAAAGTTAAGACAAAAATATCTGGCATAGACACATTATATGCCATGATCAAAATTATATATAACATTTCTAAAAACTAATAAATAACCATATTAAGATAATATAAGTACAATATATAGAAAACCTTAAATATAACAAAATTCAAAATCCCAGCCGGGAACACCTTATATATACAAATGTTATTAATAATTGAAAAAATAGGCTAGTGGTGCCACCTGTTGAACAAAACCGAAAGCTTTAAACTATAAAAAAGAAATAACATAAAAAATAAGCCACTAACAAAGTAAAAAACACTAGGAAAAGATTAAATATAGATTATACGGAGAAAAAAGGCCATAAACACAAACCCCCTGGGATTTAAGAAATGTGTCTCCTGAAGATATACAATGTCCGGGGACCAATGATCTAACAGTCGAAGACGCTTGCGATGGCTCAATAAATCATTAATATTTATACTCAAAATAGATAATAAACGAAATTAAGTTTAACAAACAACATAAAATGATAATTAACAATAATGAATAGCAAAAGTAAAAAGTTTCGTGCCTCTCCAATATCTAACACTTTAACCCTTCTATTTTTGCTTCGAACTTACATGGCTGACACGACAATGAATATTTCCATATTTGCTAACCACGATACCTCCATTTAAATAAATTTCTGATTATTTTTTAAACCTTCTGCCTGATCTGATGGTTCTTCTTCCTTCATTATTCAAAGTAAAAGTAAAAATTGAAATCTAAAAACTACTCTCCGACATGTCTGATCCTCCTGGAACACCCGGAGAATCCTCGACAGCAGAAAGCTGGAGTGACATAGAAGATGGAATATGGGAGGGGGTCGTTGCGGGTGAACGTAACGGAAACTGGGCTGCTTGTAACGATAAAGATGAGGATGCAGCTGTTGATGAGAAGGTGGCGAATATGGCGCCAGAGAATCAGGTCGAACATTCGTATCCTCAGATACAGCCAGAAGAGTAGAAGATGATGACTGATCCTCAATGTCTTCGACATCTGATGAAGAAAACTCAAAGGACATCTTTTCGCACGACGACGAAGGCTAATTGGAGGAACTAAGTTTTCGCCGTTTCTTTCCAGAACGATAGGAAGGAGGAGCAAGACATGGAAATTCATCCAAGGAAGGTATGGGAGTGCACGAGATGCAAGACACGGAAGGACCGCAGTAATCAACAGTTGCAGGCCTAGGGGAGGAAGGCGAGAGACGACTATGTTTTGCTAACATTGTTGGACGTGATGGTGGTTTCTGCAAAGGCCGTGAAGCTAGCAAAGGTGGAGGTTCAATCACAGCAGACTTCCGAAGCAGGGAAGACATTGACATGTTCCCCTGGAAAGGAGAGGTCGCCAAGACCCATGTGGGTAATCACTGAGGGTCATGCGAGGAACAGAGAAGGACATACGTGAAGTTGTCCAACTTCTCTATTCCTGCAAAAGGATTGGGGGCAAGGGGACGCCACCCCAAAGCCTGTAGAAACTGGTCCAGAAAATCGGCCAGCAGAATGCAGGACGATGAGAGAGTGACTACCACTGCAATTCCCTATGAGTCACGGAGGGCACATATTGATGTTGTGAACATTGGTCCGGTCGAGCCAACGGTGGCGGGCCAACGGTCGAGCCAACGGTGGCGGGCCTGCACTGGCCGGGAGCCACCTGCCACGGCAGCATAAGATGGTGCAGACGGACGACTCCTCGAAGGAGGCACACTAATAGATGACACTGCGGCCGAAGATACTGGCAGACCAGGACGACCTGTGGAAGTGCTGGTAGATGGACCAAGGTCGGTAGAAGCGTCTCTGGAATGGTGGGGTGCAGGCGCAGAAGGCCGAATCAAGCCCTCAGAAGCAACCTCAGAAGCAGAGTGAAATGGTATCTCTCGCACGGACAGAATTTGTAACGTAGGGAGTGGTATAGGCTCAGATGCAAGAGACCATTGAGTGAAACAGTCCTGCCACTCCTTAATTTCGGGAAACAGAAGCTTCACCGAATCTTTATCGCCTTGATGGATCAGGCCTAAGTAGCGAGGAAGAGACGGCTTAATGAGACGAAAGTCCGCTCTCAAAGATCTGCTATCAGTCATGTCTGATAAAGTGAGAATAAAAATGTCCCCCATAGCACTTAAATCTGGCGCCGCCATTATGTAGCTTACAGCTGATTACACACTAAATATAATCTAAAATCTAAAAAGCAAGGCCATAAAAAGCCCAGCCGGGATTAATGAAACACAAATAAAAAAAATTACACACGAAAAAAACAAACAAATTTATTTAAAAGAGAATAAAATAATTAAAAAAACACTGGTGTGAATAACGAAAAAGACACAAAGGTTTGGATTATGAAAAAATTGGCAAAATATAATACAGGAAAAAGCCAATTATAAAACTAACAATCTAGCCTAAAGCCATAAAAACCCTTAAAAACTAGGAAATAATACACCAAGATAAGCAAAATTGGTGTCAACAGAAAGAGCAAACATAGCTCTAATAGTTTAATCTAAAATAAAGTCCATAAAGATGCAAAAAAGTAACAAAAACACAGAAAATACCAAGCAAATTGAACAAGAAAGCCTTAAGCCTAAACCAATAAAAGTTAATAACTTGTAAAAGGAAACACCAAATGAAATAAAAATGGTGTTAAATAAAAGAGCAAACTTTACTCTAAAAATAAAATGCAAAAAGAAACAAAAATATGGCAAAAACAACACAAGTTAACCAAATCGGCTCAACAAAAATAAAAGTTGGCACAGAACCTAACTAGGAGTGTAATCATCGCAAAATTTAAAAATAAACAACTTAAGCCTACTTCAGAAAAACCTTAATAACTAGCGAAATAATACATAAAACTAAACAAAAATGGTGAAAAATGATAAGCAAACAAAGCTCTATAAAATAAATGCAAAGTGGAATCCCCTGGGATTCCAGAAAATATCTAAAACAAAAGTAGAAGCTCTGGAGAGATAAAAACACTTAAAAATAAAATAAAAAGGTCCCTAAATAAAAATTGAAAGCATTATAATTAAAGAACACAAAAAGATCGCCTAACCAAAATATTTAATAGCAAACACAAGTGAAAAAATAGCCAACCTTAAAAAATTAAGCCTAACGATAAGAAAAATGCTTATAAAAACTAAACTATTTGACATAAAATGATACGGATTGTTTTAAAAGGATCAGCAAACATTCTCAGACAATTTGATACCTCGCAACCACCCCCCACTGTCCGGGAAGTGTTCTAAAAGTGGCGCTGAAGCAGGAGCTCAAAATTGGCCAGCCTATACCCAAGGGTTAGGTTAGGTTTAGGTTAGGGCTTTATCTTACTTGGGAGAGGTCAAGCATACCCTTTTCGGCTTCGAACATTGGGGGTGCCGACTCACCACATCGCCGGTCAGCCCCAAATCTTACAAGCAACTGCACCACTGCAGGTGGTGAGGGAAAGGCTGCGGCCTTTAAAGAGAAGCTCCAAGGACAAGGGAAGCAAAAGGGCGATAAAGTCCCAACTGTTAGTCGAAAGAGTTGAGAAAGTAAAAAGTAGAGTTGAAAAACTTAGAATTCATGTTAGTAATAACAATTAGCAGAAGAAACCTACCAATTGTTAAAGAAACAGAAAAAGAAAGTAAATAGGGAAAGTCCTGCACTTAAAGAAGGAAGAACCTCATCGGGAGACCCTAAAGAGTGCCGAAGTTGGTGACAAGCTCCCGGCAGCTATGAAGTGCAGGTGGAAAGTCAGGCCACCTCTGAGCATGCACAAGAGATGAAAAAACATGAAACATGTAACATAAAGACCTGATCCATGTGAGGCAGAATTTTTTTTTAAAAAAAAAAAATTTAAATAGCCCTTAATGTTTCTGATTACAAAACAATTTTTTTTTATCCAAACCAGATAAAGGAATAGAGTAGTCCACGGGACAAGAAGCGGACTAAAACAAAAAGGGAAAATTAAAAAAGAAGCCAACTCAAAATAAGTCCTATTTTGAAACTTGTTTTTTATTACTCTTTATTTTGTTTATTGTTTTATTTCTTTTAAATTACTTACATTTGTTTTTTTTTTTCTGCTTATATATTTAGCTCAGTTACAATGTATCACGAGGGCAAATGTCCGTTTGTTTTCCGCTTTGTGACACATACACTCACATTAGGGGGGAAGGCTAACCCAGATACGATTCCTTCTGTCCCGTGGTAGCGGCCACCACGGGTGAAGACTTCTTTTCCTTTGTATTAAATTGTTTTATGCCCACGGCCTGAAACGCTCCCTAAGAGTGACTGAGTCTAAACTTTTTCAATAAGTGTTGTGTTGTAAATTTATATTTGTAGCAGTTATACTTTTTTATTATTATTATTATTTTATTTTATTCTAATATTCTAAAATATAGATAAGTTAAATCTTTGTATATGTAAGTTGTATATGACGACTTCTCGTCTGATTTCGTGTGTCCTGAATCAGTATGGTTGGTTGATTGTCGCAGAATAATTACCAAAAAGCTGATTCAATTCTTTCTTGATATCTTCAATCACTGAATCCTCCTTGCCAAATATAGGAAATCGTCTATATTTACCAAAAAAATATATTGATTATTCTTGAATTTCTTCGTAAAAATTCATGGCTCTGTCTTCATACCAACATTCCCGTTTTCACATAATTTATCACGAAATATTGTATGCCAATTTCTTGCTGCCTGTTTCATATATGTACTTTAATAACTAAACCCATTGCATTGAGGATTCTTTATGGTTACCCCTTTGGATATCTCAAGGTAGATATCGTTGTCCATAATACCATTGAGGTAGTTGCTTTTTTATCGCATTGCTGAATTGAGAAACCATATCTAATGGCAATGGCCATTAGTCACCTTATAATGCTGAGACTAGGAGTTGGAGCATACGTGTGATCGTAATTTACACCTTGTTTCTGCAGAAAACTATTCACAACTATATGTGCTTTATATTTTGAGACTTCTCCTAAATTATTTCTTTTCTTTCGACATACCCACTTCGTGGAAAGTGGAGTAATATAGTCAGGAATTTTGGTTTCCACTCAGATATTTAATCTACAATACTGTCAAGCTCCCTTTTAATGGCAGTTTTCCATTTATCACTTTCAGTACAATTAACAACTTCATCGTAAGTTTAAAGTTCATCAAATGTAATATTTGCATTTACTCGCACGTTGCCATTGCGCTTAATCTTTCGGTTTCTTTTTGGAAGGCGACCCAGTTGTTAACAATCACTGAAACAGAGAGGAGAAAAAATAGAAAATAATTAAAAAGATTAAATAAAGTAATAAAAAACAATGACAAAGTAAATTGATAAAAGGAGAAGGACTAGGGCGAGAGATACACCGGCAGGGCGGCACCCTTCATCCCACAGCCGTCAAAGACCCTACCATGGGGATCCAGTACAGTTCGCCGCCCACCCGGACCAGATCTCCCAACCCCGAGACCATCTAAAAGGAAATTACGCAAAAGATACAAATTAACAAATTTAAACCAAGGGAACATTAAGTTACAAAATCAAACTTGCAAGAAACAACTAGCAACAATAGAACATGGTAATCTTATAATTGTACAAAATTTTTGCTAAGACAACATGCGTCTCCTCTACACACAGAAAGTGTGGCCGTCTGTTTTTTAACAATGCAAACAAATGACGTCTTTTAATGATTGACAGTGATTAGGGAGAATATGGTATATAATAAAATAAGGAAAGTAGAAGGTATTTGAACACAAGTACAACTACAACAATGCCGCCTTAACAGAGAAACGTCAGCCTAACAAATTAAAAGTTCTTAGGCTGAATCATTTTCAAAGAACATGTTATCATGAGAGCGATTTGATTCCTCTTCGTCAGAACTTTCTTTATCTTGATCATTTTCGGGTAGAACACTTTCTGTCGTAGGTAAATCATCCTTTTCACTATTATGCTGATCGTCGTTGTCATCCAAAGAACTAGAATCTTCTGTTCAATTATTCTTCTTTGGAATATTCAGGACATCATAATTTTCAGATTCAGCTAGAGATGATTTTAGCAATTCATTTCACCTTCGGTTCTCGTTGGTATACACGTTACGTGTTTCTATCACTTTGTCGTTATCCACGTTATGTATATGATAACCTCGCGTTAATGATGAATATCCTAACATGATCCCTTTGTTTACACGGCTGCTGAACTTATGTTTAATGTTCTTCTTAGCTATCTTGATGTAGACTAACTTCCAAATTTTCTCTAATTACTAACTCTAGGAGGATATTTGTTCTGGAATCGTGGAGCTAGTGGAATCTCATTGAACACTTTGATGAGGAGTGCGGTTTAAGGTGTAATTAGCGCTAATGATGGGGTAAGGCCAAAATCGTAGAGATAGTTGTGAATCCAAGACGATAGCACGGGCATTTTCAATTCTGGAACTCTGATAGGTTGAAGAGTGATGTAATTGAATTTCTTTTCCTTTGAGAAATTCTTTGACCCTTGTGTTTTCAAATTGAGTACCTTGATCATAAGTAGGCTTTGGATTTTATTTCCCAAGGACCTCTCTGCAAAATTCTCAAAGTACTTTAGATTCTGCGACTACATGTTTACTTTTAATTATATGAACAAAACTTCTTCGAGAATAATCATCCACTAAAGTGAATATATATTTCAGCTCCAAAGGATTGTCTATTCTAATGGGACCACACATATATCTGCATGTATCAGTTCCAAAGGTTTGGATATTCGTATGCCTTTTAATTTTCGATGGTATATATTAGTAAGTTTTCCGCACTTACAGCTTTCACAGCAAATATGTTCAACATCTTGGTGAATGTTTAATTGTTCAAGTCCTTTTAAAAGTTTCCTTTCTTTGATCTGTTTAAATTCTTCAGTGAGACATGACCCAGTCGTGAGTGCCATAGCTGATACTGATTACGGGCTCTCATTGAAGTGAGATTGAGAATGGTTAATATGTACAATACAATCTACTTCATACAGAATTGTCATTTTTTGTATCCGATGATGGCCAGTCTATTATCTCGATGTTTTACTAAGTATTCGTTGTTATGAATATATTGACTGTAACCAAATACAATATAAAGAATACGCGACACTGCACAGTGGTTCCGCCGCCGTACTAAGGTGGTCATAACTAAGAATTGTCTAAGTGTGGTTACTTTTTCCAATAGGAACTGCTTTATAGCTTATTAGAAACACAATGAAACTTAAATTACATAATAAAAATCATTTAATTATACAAATAATAGCAATTAAAACAATAAATAAGCATTTAAACAATGTTGTATTGTTTCGAATGATTATACGACTTCGACATTTGATCGGAGCCTTTCTGTAATGCTTTCTTTTTACATTAAATATCGGAAATAATATATCCGTTGTCAACAAAAAACATTATAATACAGTGAAACCTCCACTAACGGACACTCCCGAAAAGCGGACACCCCCCAATAGCGGACAATTTTGCAATCCCCAGTCCCCTAATATAGACGTTTCCATGTATTGACCTCCGATTAGCGGACACTCCCAATAACGGACAACATTCTACAGAAAATGAACGATCTTGTGTTGTTTTTCAAAAGCAATAGGATCAGGCTACAGTAATACGTAGCGTCCAGAGGGAATTTTGAAATTATGGATCACGAACTCCAACGAAAACTCCAAACACATCAAAGTTCGGAAACGGAGACAAATGCGATCGACTTTATAGTCTTCGATTGGTTTTGCGCTGCATGGGCAAAAAACATTCCCATTAGTGGGCCATTATTGCAAGAAAAGGCGTTGGAAGCAAAGGGGACTATGAAGGCCTTGCAAAATTAAACGATTTAAATATTCATATTGAGAAACATGTTTTCAATGCAAAAAAGAAATGTGAAACTCTGTGAACTGATTACTTTAGTTAATAAAATTAATTTTCTAATCCGTTTGTCTTACTTAAAATAATGACAAAATTAATACTGTAATTAATTTTGTCATTATTTTAAGTAAGACTAATGGATTAGCATTCATTTAAAAAGGAAAATAGTAAACAGTTTGCAATTGTTCATATTTTCTATAGGGCAATGTTAATTGTAGAAATTTAAGATTGTACATAATTTTTCATTAAATGATATGCTATAAGCTAAAAAATGAAAAAAAGATAGTCCTCCCCAATAACGGACAAAACTTCCGGTCCCGTGACTGTCCGCTATTCGGAGGTTTCACTGTATATGTAGAAAACAAATTACAATTACATGAATATTATATGAAGAGTCTTCAAAATAATATAATAAAATATGTACAAGTATCTGAATTAGTTTAAAATATGTACAAGAAGATATTGCAATTAAAATGTTTCTATTAACTATAAACATAATAATTCTAATGCAGATTTTGACAAGACTGATTTTTTTTTTGGGGTAACTTTCTGAGGCCTGTGATTAAGGGATCCCAATGAAGAAGGAGTCTGTTCAGTAAATCTGTATTTGTTGTGATGCGTGACATTTTTCGCGTATGATCTCTTCTAAAAGCCTTAAAGTGTTTGTTATTGGCTTCAGCTGCTTCTTCAGAAAGTTCCCCAATTGACAAGAAAGCATAATCTATTACAGCAGAATCATGAATTAGAACTTTGTGGACGGTAGCAGGGAGATTGTACCA
>JAFIDM010010028.1:61669041-61682178 GCA_023159025.1 Thereuonema tuberculata | reverse complement strand
TATCTGTAGGTAAAGAAGCTTCCTGGTTTACCTCGTCATTGAATAGCATGCCGGAGAAGAAGAGTCGTTGCTGAGGTATAAGTAATGTACTTTGTTTTCATACGACAGTCGTGAGGGAAGTGTATAGGCCAGGGTTTCTCAATCGTTGTATGACCCATGGACCCCGTTTCCCGTACATTGTTGTCATGAATCCCCTCATAACAAAAAATAAAGGGATTATATGAATAATGAACGAAATAGTAAATGCATATGCTTTATTTGCATTAAATTACTTTTCATTCAAAATAAAGTATTCTATAGTGTGTAAAAAAATAATACATACTCTATACACTGGTATAGAATTCATAATAAATCAATTTGAAATAAGTGTGATTCAATGAGATCCCTATGGACCCCGAACAATATTACATAGACCCCGGTTGAGAACCCCTGGTATAGGCTATGCATACACATATCCGAGTGCTAAGGTTGTGTTTTGAGGAGAGTTGTAATTGAATGGTGGAAGTTTATTTCACATGTTTGTGTTACCCACATGGGTGCGTTGCATACTAATTAATTTGGCCTTAACATTTGACTAGTGAATAAATGTAATAGTGCAAACCCATGCTTACATCACGATATCAAACAATCACAACAATGATGTCTTTTCTTTTTCAGTGAGTAACATTCATGCCAAATTCTCGAACCTCCGCACAACCTTCAACAGGGAGCATAGGAAGGTCGTGTGAACGCCATCGGGATCAGAGGGAGGAGAAGGCAGATACGAGCCCAAATGGTGGCCCTACAAGCACATGTTGTTCCTCACCGATGGACCCACTCCCGACCCGTCCATCAACAACATGATAACAACCTCAACCCATACTGCTGACGAAGTATTTCAGGTACGTTCACTTAAAACATAATAGTGGTTGTTTCTGAAATGTGAAATATTACAGTAATGTAAAGAAGTTTTAAATTTGATTTACAGAAAATCATTGAAGGAAATGTGGAACACGAAAGTCAGCTGCGGGAGGACGATCTTGTAAGTACAATAAAATAGTAGTATAATTTAAACTTGCCAATATAAATATATATAACAACACTTGTTATTATTTACCATGGCCTATGGCGACTAGAAAAAACAAAGTACATATTGGATTTTATTTGTAGAGTAAAAGTTTGATAGGAAATGGTCGTTTTGGAATGGCATAAATTAATCGTAACTCCAAATAAATCAAAATTTTCACCACCAAGGTACCACCACTCCTACTCCCAATTGAGTTCAAGGGAAATCTCGCTAGGGGACGTCCAGTAATTACGTGACTGAAAAAGGTGGAGGGGGGGTCCGGCAAAATATCGCCAGATATCACCACGGGGAACAACGAAAACCTCACGTAAAGTTTTTCGTTAACAGACAAAACATATCATAGCAAGAATTCCTTATGTCTGGGAAAATGTCACGAAGGGTGGGGGGTCAAATTTTGTAAAAACACCTCACATAATGAATGGACGTCCACCAACACTGTTTTCAAATGCAATACTCTTCCTGGGTTCTATGTGTAATTGATGACGAAATATAAAATAACCCTACATACAAACTGTGACGTTAATAGAATAATAATTGATGGAATTTCCGTAATTTGAATGTACGGATTAGTGTAATGAAACAGCCCGTAATTTTTTGTTGCAGGACACTGGTGCAGGCCCGTCCAATGAAGATGATCCGCAACACCTTAACTCGGGACCTTCTACCACACCGCCTCTTGCCACCCCCACGAATGAAGAAGAAGTCGAAGATGTTCCTACAGTGGAAAGTGTGGAGTCTCCAACACAGAGAGAGAGCACTGTATCGAACAAAAAAAGGAAGGTTACTGTGAAAGGCAAGTCACAGAAACCATCCACTGATAATGTAAGAGATGTGGCCTTTGCTGCTGCAGTGCAGTTATTGAAGCAGCCCATATCTGTTCCTCCACAGCCTGCACCAACGGAGATGAGTGGGAACGATGCGTTTGGGATTCACGTCGCGCAGGTGTTAAAGCAAATCCCGGACAGTTATCAAAAAGAACTCACGAAGCTGAGATAGCAACAGGTTCTTGTCGATGCCATGAAAAAAAATGATTAATATTGTCAATTTTAAAACTGTTATACCAATTATATCTAACTTTTAATTCCAATTGTTTAGAATTCCTTTCTCTACATACATCATAGTAATTCGTGATCAGAATTATGTATACAAATTTTTAATTTAGTTTGAATATTCTATATTGTTCTTTTAGTATGAATTGTTCCGTTTTTGGTTTTTGTTTGAAATTAGTATAAACATTATTTGAGATTTTCAAAGTTAGTTTATTAATACTTTCCATTTGCTGTTTAGTAATGTATACCCAACATTATAGTCCATAATTTCATAGTTACTCTACAAGAGACTTGTAGATTAACAGTGTTTGCTGAAATGGAAATATATTCTGAATGTGGTTGAAAACAATGAATATGAAGTTCACTTTCCAATTATGTACTCAGACAACAAGGTCTGTGGGAATAGAATTTATATGTATCTTCCTAGGTATTTATAGGTTAATTGGTTTTCAAATGTTTGACAACTACATGTGGGCATGATATCATCATTTGTTTGATTAATATTTGAACATTACATGTCGTGTATTCTAATTATTAAATTGTTGTTTAAGTTATTATTATTATGTTTGATTAGCATGATCCTTGTTTTCATTTCATTTATTGTCATGTTATCTGAGAATGTCCATGTCTTTACAGTACTGAGGTCTGTCTGCAACGTTTCATGTGTTTGGGTTTGGTTTTCGTCAGTAGCAATCAGAAGTACATCATCAGTATGCAGAAAAAAAAGTGGGCTTTTTATATTGTCACTTATAGAATGTATATATATATATATATATTAAGCACGAGAAGTCACAATGTGTAAACCTGGGGATCCCTCGTTTGGAATTATTTAATTGACTGACATTATTGTCAATGTTCATATTAAAATTATAATTTTCAATAACCTTCGAAACATTTGCTGTTACTATCATTTGATTGATATTTGGAAGTAGACGTTTGTGATTAAATGCATGCAACGTCTGCCTTCCTACAGTCAATGTACGATATATATATTATTGTTCCACTGTTTAAAGATGTATTTATATATTCCTTTCCTTTATTCAATAGCTGGATAGTACTTTTATCTTTCTGATATGGAAACTTTATACTATTTAAACGTTTCTTGCCGTTTATGAAGTTGTATCTTTTTTTGGATATATAACTTTCAATAATCTTTGCAATATTTGAAATTAATGCAATGGGCCTATAATTATTTAGTTCATTATTATTTCCTCCCTTTTATACTTGAATAGTGTATGATATTTTCCAGGAAACAGGATATATGCATGTATAATACATCTGTGTAAACAATTCCACTAAACATTAACACAGGTTTTCTTTTATTTGTTTACTATCGTGCATATTTATAACAGCAGGTCCATATGAATATTTGTTATTGATTGTTTATTACTTCCATTATTTCATTTGTATTAGGTTAGGAAATGATAATACCATGGAGTTATGTTCAGGTGCCGGTTTAAGTTCATTCGTGATTTTGTATTTTCAATAAGTTTTGTATTAGTGTCTATTTCATATCATACTTTTCCAAAACGTTTCAAAACTCGGAAGTCTTCATTTGGGTATGTTTTCCAATTATATTATTATTTACAATTTTCCAAACATCGCAGTTGGAGCATCTTTTATAATTTCCCTGAAATATATATTCTGTTTGTAAATTTGCTTTTTCAAACAGTTTCTTTTTGTTTTGTATTCCGTTTCTACTTTTGTATTTGTGTTGGTTTTCATATATTATTTTTATACATTAGTTTTTCTTCTGTATATTGTATTATTTGGTAATTCATCCATTTGTTTTATATTAAAGAATTGTTCACTCATTGAGGTCACTTTTCCTTTTTTTTTTTTTCATTTTGCTGTTTCTTTTTTGTTTTATGTTATTAGTTTATTCAGTTTACTATTTATTTTGTTTGGATCTTCTCCTTCAGTCCTTTTTATTTCCTATGTTCATTATTTTAATCCTTCATTTAAGAATTCAGTATTTATTTTACAAATGTTGTTTTCGCATATTTAGTATTTTCTGTTTCTGGTAATTGAAATTCTGTTTTTTTACGTTCAATCAACCTGCTACAATGATCTGAGATATCCCATTGTAAATTAGTGGCATTAATGGCAACAGCTTCTGTGTTTGACAAACAATGATCAATGCAAGTTTTAGTTTCTGAAATAGTTGTTGCAGCTGATCTTGTTGTATTAATATGATGTAGACATCCAAGCTTATAGGATATATTTACATACTTTACAGTTGATGTCTTAACAATTTTTTTTCCAATGTATATATTTGTATATCCAAAACAATGCAACTGTATCAAGTATTGTAGTTATCGAATTCTATAAACATGTTAATTCTATTCCAGTTTACCGCTTCTGTATTTCTTACCTCATGTTGCCTAACCTTGCTCTGCTAAACCCAGTACATGCAAATAATTTTATTAAACGCTATTTGAAAATATGCTGTGAGGATCTAAGACAACTATTATTATTATTAATCCCACAATTCATTTAGGTTATGCTTCAGTGGTAACGCTTCAACTGCGCGTGCACATGAGTACGAAAGTAAGAAAATAAAAGATTAAACTGGTAAATGTATCTAATATAAAGATGGCTCAAAGTGAGAATAAGATTACTTTGTTCAACGGTAGAAATTATACTGTTTGAAGACACTGCGGAATAGCTTTATATCAATATTCGTTAAAAACATTAAACTTTAAAAAAGTATTTAAGGAAATCATTGTTGTTTTCTTATTTAAATCAGTCGTGAAGATATGCTAGAGAAATGAATATAAATTGAATAAAAATAGGATAATTCTGTTTGGAATTAAAAAAAAAATGTTATATAACAAATGTATATGGACACTCCATTTAGCTAATGAAATATAAAATTCTGAAGTGCTGAAAACTAAGATTCTTCTAAAATTACCAAAATTTATTAGAGCAGATGTTGAAAGAAAAACATTCACATATTTGAATGCAATTGCCAAGAAATGTAAAGAGACAACAACTAAAATTGAATGTGGAAATGTTTTGTTAGTTTGCAGTCGTTCGGAGCTTAAAAAACAAATAAAAAAAGTGTAAATGATTCTTCGTCGTTGATATAGTTATCAGCAAAGCAGTTCAAGAGTTCCAACAAATCAATAGTTCCAAGTAGAACAATGTTCGAACGGACTGTATGCATTAGAAAGAATCTTAGTTAGACGTTTAATCTATCGTGCACCAGAAGCAAGAAATAAAGTTAAGGCTAACGTGAATACAGATTGAATAAAGGATAGAAATGACCATGGATTGAAAACATCCTTGTCAAGGACTCCTAAGGAAAACCAGAAACGAAGTAAAACATGATTTAACTCAAACTTTGTGACCGAACTCTCAGCATACTCAAAATAAACATATCATAATTGTTTCTGATTAAGCGAATATTATTCTAACCAAAGTTCTAATAAGTTCAGAATAAACAAAGCAACGAAACCATGAGTCTAATATGCATCTTCGGGCCAAAAATAACAATTCTAATGAAATTCTGTTTATTTTTTATCATACCGACACCAAAGTTGAAATGAAGGCATCACATTTAATTAGTGCCTGCTGAAATGTGATCTTCAAAATCCAGACGAAACAGTTCACCGATGCCTAGTGTAATAAATTTCCAAAGATAGATTTTGTATGTTTATTTTTTTTTCTCCCCAATCTATTTTGTATTTTTTAATGTAAAAGTGATGTTTACTTAAATGTCAAGTGGTTTAAAGTTTTTTACTCCGGCGCTCGCCTGATGTTGTAAAAAAATTTAATACTCTATGTCGCTACATGCGATTAGTTGGTAACGTTTGCTTAGCAACGAGAACAGTTTGAATAGAATTGTTACCGAGTTGACATGGCCGATTCTGATGTTTCCATTACGGTCTTGTGAGAAAAGATGGCAAGAAGCCGTAAGCTAATTTCGTTAGACGAAATGTAATCGATATTCAATTTATCTGTAATGTTATATAAATGTGTAATACCGATTTTATTATTTTATAGATCTTTTGGTTTAACGGCGTTTTTGGTAAGACGGCAACTTTGGAATAACAGCGGTCTGTTATGGTTGCTATGCAGTTAGGCCTAGAGTTTCAACCGATGGGATTAAGTGACTCAAAGGTTCCTTATCGGTTTCATAAATAAGGTTTGGAATCAAGATTAAGGAAGGTTACGTAGTAATTCAGGGAATTACGTTATCAGGATAAATCAGGCAAAATCGATGTCAACAAGAAAGGTCTCAACGGAAAGGCGTTCGTGATCGAATACGGTTTCCATGTGAGACGATCAGAGATGTGTATAGGAGCTTTCCATGTTAACTTCTTATAAGGTAGGACAAACCCTTTTATTGTAAATCTTCAGTCCACTGAGGGCAAGATCCGGAAGCAAGGTTTTCCTCCAGTTAACTAAGGAAAACGTAGACAGTCATTTCTGAACTTTTAGATGCTTAATGTATCGAACGATAGCGATCGTTTTCTTAGTATAGCTTAATGAATACGAGTTAAGAATTGTGTTTATAGATTAAACTGTATTCAGAGAATTTCTCATATAAGATTGTAATGTATAGATTTATTGAGAATGTACCACGGAGAGAATTATTTTATTAATCTAGTTTTCATGCCGTAATTATGGATTAGGCATAACAAGTTTACACCCAGTCAGTGTAATTGATTAATAAATAATTGAAGGGTCAAATAGTTACTAGTTTATACCCATATATATTTCCAATGTATTATATATGTAATTAGTGTATAGTTTTTGACCAACTTAATTAAGTGACGTTTCAATGATATTTGATAGATCATTACTTAGAATATTTTAAAGTCAGATATGTTAATCTATCCATGTGTTGTTTAGAGAATCAAGATTGACTTCTATGTTTTTCAATTAACGAAGTTAAGTAAGTTTGTGAAGTATTTCAGTATTAATTTGTATTTATCAATGTGTTCTATTTGAATATAAAAGATGTTTTGTTTCAGAATATCAACTATTGTAGTATCTAAATTATTTCGATAACACTCTGCTGTGTCATATAATTAATTCTGTTATATGGGCCTTTAGGGAATATCTAATTTTCTATTCACTAATCCACCGAATATTAAAGTTAGATTTTTAGACATAACACCTAGTCCACCTGATGAATGCTACGAAGTTCAAAAACATCGGTTTAAGAAATGTTGACCTATTTACCAATATCATTAGTTATAATTTTTGTGAAGCGTGTAACTGAAAAAAAGCAAGTGAAATGAAATTTCTTAAAAGCTTATCAAGTATATAAATAGATAGATAATGGGTTAAAAGAAAAAAAATCCCCTAGTACTACGAGTTGACTACCGTAACGTGCATATAATCAGGTTCATCCATAAAATATAAACAATGAATGTAATCCGTCCTTAATACCATAATATACATCGACATCAATTGTCATACTATTATGACAATCTATCAGGTAGACATTCGTTTAAAATTATAGATTTAATCATTTTTCTTTTAAATGTCAGCATCAATCATTAAGACGTATAATTTAATCTATTATTGTCATGAATACAATCTCGAATATTTGAAACTCAGTTAAAGTCAGCAACGAAATGTTCGGTAACATTAGTAACACTAATGTTAGAAAAATAATGATTAAAATTACAGGCAAAGTAGTATTTATTAGTTATTGTTAATCTTTTGCTTTATTTTTCGACGCATTGTTAATGAAAGATTGTCACATGCACTTCAGATAGCGCGATTCATTCTGCGAGAGCAAGAACGAACGTGATTAAATCGACGAGGTTGATTGTCGTGTTAACGGTCAAAAGATACATAAAAGCTGTCCGACATGGCAAAATTTTTCACGGAAGATATTTTGGTCAAGCTCGGCGCTCCTCGCATTCTGCAATCCCACCGTGGGCCGCAATTCATTTCCGCCACAGTACAAGAGACGCTACGACTGTTCCAATTGATTTATCACAAGACATTCCCATATCACCCCGAAACCAACGAACTGACGGAAAGACTGAATGAACAAATCCCTGGCCGCCATGATATATATGTACGTTGATCTACTGCATAGGAAGTGGGAGACCGACCATCAGTCACTTTTGCGCACAGCACATCTGTTCAGAAAAGTGCTGGATATACTCCATTTTATGTATTCCACTGACGCCTGCCGTTAACCTGTTTGGATACATTACTCCCAAACGCCATTGAACCCATAACAGACTATCCGCCGCTCTTCAAATCAAACATAGAGGAGGCCAGCCAATTAGCAAAACTCAACCTTGAATCCAAGACAACCGGAAATCTTAACACCTGCCTCCGATTAGTCAGCTATAGGACGGCCAACAAGTACTGGCTCACACCCCCCACCCGCAAAGATGGACTATGCGACAAGCTTCTACGGTCGTAGTTTGGTCCGTCCGTTCATCATTTTACGCCTAACGTCACCAGTCGTTCCTGCTCCTGGATGTTCCATCAACTATTTCCCACTCACAAATAGTTCACATCGCCCGTATGAAGCCTTACCTGACAGACGAACCATGTACAGTACACCTCTTCCACCTACCCGCCCGACACAAATAGTGAACCCACAATTTCCCTGAATACTCAAGTGCCCCACAAACTGAAAACGGAAAATTTTAACGGAAATCTTACGTTACGCTCAAGCCGCAGAATTCCCAGACATTAAAATATGCTCCACAAGTGTTAATAGTGAACTCAGTAAGTACCAGGATAATAAAGGTGCGTGTTCATTTTATTTGTGCCTTTTATTTTACTCGGTGTAAAACGATGCCTCTTTGGAAATCCAGTGAAATTTTCATTCGACGCAGCTCACGTGTCTAGACCTACACCACAAAGGTTAAAAAAATATGCTCTTTCGTAGTTACCCACAATGCAACAACCAACGACTAGTCTAATGTTAGATTTTCTGTTCTGGTCAGACGGTTTGTCCCGGTTTTTAAAGTAATTTGTTCTTAACTCTAAATACGATTATTCAATCTTAACTTAAAGTGCATTATATCTGGGTTTAGAAAGCTAAAATAATCTTTGAAAACATAATAGGTTAATTTCATTTGTGACAGACATGACATCAGACATGCAATAGAGCACATTTCATATAGAAAATATTATTTGAAGAATTATTTTTTTTTATAAAAGTGTCTATGTCTAAGCTATTACTTACTAAAGTTTCCAAATTTTAAGTTGTAAACTTTTTTAATAAAAACTTGAAAACTCACTGTGACAGACATGACGGAGAATGGACAAATATTTTTGTGACCTCTACATAATTTCAAAACTGTATCAATACTTGATACAGGGATTCGAACTGAGTAGCTTGTCTGTTCCTGCCTCAATCTCTTTTATCTGGTTTGGCACCTGAAGAAGGTTGTCAGCTTCTACAGTTTGGGAAACGTTTTTACACAACTCAATCAAGTCACTCACTTCCTTCTCGATAGTAACTCATCCTCTTGTCTTCTAGGCAACAGATAATCTCGGGTCGATAGGAAGTCAAGCTCTTCTTTATCAATCGGAGAATCTTTTACTTCAACCCATTTCATCCACATACTTCCTTTTAAGGAAAGCTGATAGGTCATCTGAATTCTCAAACAAGTCGGGTTCTTTCTTCTTTAATCAAGCAAGGTCAGAAGATGTGGAAGCTAAGTAAATCTCCTTATCTTCAGACTCATCGACAGTTTAAACCTCAGTTAACTCATTAGACACTTATTGTCTTCGTCCACGTAATCTAACAGCTGGTCAGAAGATTTTCTAAACTCAATATCCTTCATTTCCAAACTGGATAAAGGATCAAATTTTTCTCTCAACTCTTAGGCTTTTTCCAAAAGACAGAGCTCGTCACAAAACTCTTTCGAATCTCTTGCATTACTTTCCATTACAGATAGCTGATCACATTTCTCCGTGAAGTTCGCTTTTATCAACAAATCTGCACAAAAATCAGATTCAACTTCAGAAGCTGTCTCATCTTGATATTCCTCCATCTGAGTAAGCAGACTGAATTTATCTTCTAATTCTTTAAGTTTTACCTTTCAATATATCTTTAAATAACGTCAACCGAATTTTCTGATTACTTCTGCACACTTTATTCGATTTGAATTGCATTTTGGCTGAGAACTTCAGTAGAAGACTCACCTCCCTTTTCGTCTAAACTGCAACTTAATACTGGTAAGTTAAACACCAATTTAAGAGGCTCCTCCTCAATCGTGTTTTCTGACTCGGAGCCAGTTTAATTCCACTTTCTCTTCTTCATATTCACTAAGTATTCCAGAACCCACTGTACTACTATACCATTGTGCGATATTGAGAAATGCCGACAGAAGGTTATCGATTATTGCAATAGTTCAATCACTCAATACTCAGCTAGGGCTAAGAGTTAGCATTCCAGGCGGTCACAATATGAAGAAAGTGAAAGGAGCCGTACAATACCATACGCTACGGAAAGCATTCTCTCTTTCCAACATGGGACACTTCTCACAGAACGGAGTAGGAAATAAATTAAAGAGGTGTAGTTAGGCCCGTGATTGGTTAAAAGCTGATGCGAATGAAAATTACTTAGGAGACAGTTATTGCTAAATTTAGGAATAAAATTGAACAGGTATCTTCCATTCGCAGACTGTGTCCATTCATTTTGCCAGGAATCACGCTTATACGGAAGTTCAATATATGCAGAAAGAGAACGAGAAATAGGTAAAACAAGATCCATATCAGAAAGGACTAAGGCTTCCTTAGCTTCGTTCCCCGGGATATAATCATTTTGGATTTAGTTCAAAAAAGAAGAACATTCTTTCCATTAATAGCAGTGTAGTGTAACGTAAGTCAACAATAATAACTTCTGGCTTGTTATTATGATAAAAAAAACACTGGTTTTTTTTTCCAGTTTTTGTGTAAATTACCAGAATAAATAAATGGAAAATAAAAATGTCCAGTAACGTTGCCAGGAATCACGCAAATACTCAATTCGTAGACTTGTGTCCATTCATATCGCCAGGAATCATGCTTGTACCAAAGTTCAATCTTGGACAATAATAATATAAGAGAAATAGATAAAACAAGATCCATATCAGAAAGGGGAGAGGCCTCCTTTGCTTCATTCTCTGGAATACCATCATGAGCTTTAGCCCAAAAAAGAACATTATTTCAATTATTAGCAGGTTTAGCAATGTCACGTTTTTTTTCCCCCTGTATTTTTTTTCTCCTTCAAAACCGTGACACTTTTTACCTTTTATTTTTCTCAGCCGAGGGGCATGTCACGTTGTAAATTGACAACAAATAACGAAGCGTGAATTTACGACAGGGTTCGAAAAATGATATTTATTTGCAATTTAAACTTTGTGAATTAGTCAATTTATTTGTTAGGTGGGATTTTGAAACTCAAGTCATCTTATTATTGTTAATTTTCCCTTTGGGAAAATATATGGGTTTAATTGATGAGAATGTATAGAAATGATTTTATAAAAGAAAAGCGAAGAATCGCTTTAATTTAATTTGCTAGAAAACAGCTGCTTTCTCTAGCTTGGTTTTCAAGGTCGATTCGGGGAGTAGAAATGGCCATTTCAACAGCGGAGTCGGGGATGACACGTGAGTCATCTCAGATAGAGCCATTGGATAAAATTAATATCATTTTCGCTATTTTGGCGGGAAAGGGATGACCGAGGAGCAGTTGTATCTCAGACAAGTGCGTTAGCGAGAGCCGATCGAGCAAGGTCGCAAGATCTTCGCTCCGCGCCAGCCGCGTTGAGCGGGGAGGAATTGGTTCCGCCGGAGACGAGAGATCCGAGACGGCAAGACCACTGGGGCAGCCGGGATCAGTTAGCACCCTGATCTCATCCGAGCTAGCAGCCCACGGTATTCGGGGCGTCGAAACCGTTACCCGGGTCCGCCGCGATGATGTGCTAAGAAAACAACGTCCACTATGGCCTCACTGGCAAGGCGACGGTTGTGTTCACGGATCCATAGAGCGAGAAACCGCGGACACGGGGTTTCTGCCAAAACTCACCCTGAGTCTACGCAGTGACGTGAGACGGAATCGCAACTGGTACCTCAGTCGACAGGACGGACGATCGGCCGGACGACTCCTTCAGCCAGTATTTATAAGTAGAACTACTTTCTCGTAAACGCTTTCTTAAGGAAGCGAGAACCCTGATCGCCGAATAGCGAAAGATGAAAGGATCCTGAGGGCGATACCAAAGAACCAATTTTGAACGTTCTAAAAGATTACGTTTGGAGACTGAAGTCTGCGTAAAAACTTTCTAGGGGAAAAAAGATACCTTATACAGGGGTATAAGGTACCTTCACCTAATCATACAGGTGAAGGCCGCTAGGTAGTAGAGCAACACCAACTCAACGAACATTAGTGTGGGTGGTGAAAATATGACAAAAAATCATGCAGGTGAAGGGCCGCTTACCTGTAGAGCAACGCCAACTCAACGAATATTAGTGTGGGTGTGAAACTCCAAACTCAAAATCATCAAGGTGATTATTTTGACGGGTTATCGAAACGAAAATAAAAATTTAACACTAACGACATGTTCGAACACGAACAACAAAAAGCTGTAAATAACAAAACACTGATTGAAAAAGTTTAGACTCAGTCACTTAGGGAGGGTTTCAGGCATAAAACAATTTAATACAAAGGAGAAGAAGTCTTCAGCCGAGGTGGCCGCTACCACGGGACAGAAGTAATCGTATCTGGGTTAGCCTTCCCCCCTAATGTGAGTGTACGTGTCACAAAGCGGAAAACAAACGGACATTTGCCCTCGTGATACATTGTAAATGAGATAAATATATAAGCAGAAAAAAATCAAAAGTAAGTAATTTAAAAGAAATAAAACAAATAACAAAAATAAAGAGAAATAAAAATCAAGTTTCAAAATAAGATTAACGCCTTGAAAATGTATTAAATAATCAGAAATAATACAAAAAACAGAAGAAAAAAAAACATAATAAATTGTAACAGTCAATTTATTAGAAACATTTAGAAATAAAACATTTTTAAAGGCTTTTGATTCGGTTCTG
>JAFIDM010010028.1:61634035-61650125 GCA_023159025.1 Thereuonema tuberculata | reverse complement strand
CCTTGAATTCGTCGTAAAAGTTGGTTTGAAAGAAAGGGAATGTGTAAGGGGGTTGCTGATTTTGCCATTCCCGTTCTCTGTCAACAGCGTAGAAATTTGGAATTTTTCACACCGGTGTCTTTCTGGATTCAGTAGCATTATTGATTTCTTCTCATCAATAACAATACAGTAGTAATCTAATTTACCATATAATAGCCAATTTTTATTAACTAGATAATACATAATATCAAAAAATTTACATCTTATCACTTTTATTCTTGAAGACAGCATTTTTTTTTTGGTATGAAGAAAAAAGATTATTAGTAGGAAATTTGAATATCTGTGGTGTATTTCGTGTAGGAAAAAAGATCAAAGTTTTTATACTCACAATACTCGGCTTAAGTATTCACTGTCCGTCAACATTGATGAGCTGACTTAAATCGATTGGCAAGACTTGCTTAATTTTACCATGTAAGTCAGGAACACACTGATGTCTGAATCGAACTATCGTTACAGACGGAAAGAAAACTACAACTTCATGCTTATCAAGTAAAAACAAAACTAGGGTCACCCATGGCAACCAATGAGTGATTGTTTCACTCGACGCACGCACAAAATAGCACACACAATTGTTTCAAACAGTTGATCACGCTGTGACAAACACTATTGTTTCTTTCTGTTGAACTCGAAGACCGCTCCTCCCGTTAATCGGACGTCAAAACCCCTATCATTGTAAGTTCCAAGGTTAAAGTTAGGCTTAGCGGTGTGAAATGTCTTATAGTTTGGATTTAAAAAAAAAGATAAGTATCCAGTCCTTGGTTTCGTTTAATCTAGCTGTGACAGGCTTTATCCAACAGACTCCACAATTTCCATCCCAATTAACTTAATTAAAACGCAAATTAGTCATTTGTTTATTTTTATGAAAAGGTTCGATAAGTAATCTACCTCAACAGTGAAGTCTTAATGTTGCCATGGTCCTTCATTAATCATACCTTCAACGTGGGCTATGAACTGAGATCGACGCATCTACTAACGATTTGGGAACCTGTGTTATTTTCTAAGCATTTAGGGTATTTTCTATTAGTTTTATATCTTCTTTATCTTCACTGAAAAAGAAAAAAAAGTAAAAATGTACTTTTTGTTTTTAGAAATCCTTACCTTTTTAAATTTTGTTTGAAATACAAAAATTGCCCTTTTTGTTTATTGCCTTTGTACAGACTTACATGACTACACATAGTAAAATTGTATTCGAAAGAAACTCATCACATTAATAATAACAATCTAAGGAGCTAAACTTCCCAATTCTATATTACTCAACATAATCTGTATTGGCTTGGATGATCGAAGAAATGCTGGACTCTGCGATAAACATTGGTGAGAAATATTTAATTGTCCTCTTTTGTGGCGCTCTTTAGATTGCATATTTAGCCATTCAGAAGGATACGGTCTAAATAAAGAAGATTTGCCTGTTCTTACTCACTGGAATCCATGGCTTCGTGAAATTTACTGAATATTTATGTGGAGGTCACAAAAATATTTGTCCATTCTCCGTCATGTCTGTCACAGTGAGTTTTAAATTTTTTATTAAAAAAGTTTACAACTTAAAATTTTGAAACTTTAGTAAGTAATAGCTTAGACATAGGCACTTTTGTAAAAAAAAAAATAATTCTTCAAATAATATTTTCTATATGAAATGTGCTCCATTGCATGTATGATGTCATGTCTCTCACAAATGAAATTAACCAGATATGATATTATATTGATTTTTATCTGCGAAATAAAAATGATAGCATTTGAAAATGAATGCTTAGTTAATGACTATTTTCTGATGCGCAACGGCAAATCGTAGTCTCTGTACAAGCAAAGCTATACAGCTATAATATTTACACATTCACTTTTGATGGTTTTGTTTTTTCTCTACATAGTAATTATGATTTAAATGTTAATTAGAAATTAAGAATTCTACTCAACATTTCTTAAGTTTTCATGAGATCCCTTATCTAGGTTCTTTACAGATCAATGTTATATTAAAATTTAAGATAAATTTAAGGTGGGAGTCATTCTGTAGTATTTATGAAAATACTCTTCATCTCCTGATCTGAAATGTTGCATCTAAAAAATAATTTATGTCATTAATATTTAAAATTAACATTTCACGAATAAAAAATGAACTTTCATTGTTCCATAGATCGTACATATCTATATATATATATATGACATTTAAACTATACTAAATTTGATAAGTCAAACAATTCATATTAATATAATACTTACTGCAGTGTGAAATTCTTCGCTGGATCGGTTCATCCATGCAGGTCGCACCCACCATCTCCTTTCAATCTGTTGCTTCTCCCTCTCCCTCCGCATTTTCCTACGATGAAGCAATGCCAGTTCCAGGATTTGTAATGTCCTGACGTACTTGTGATTTGCATTGATATAATGTGCACGCAAAGCAACTGGGTCTTCCATTTTGAGTTGTTTTCTTCGCTTCGCGCCAACGGAAGTAATTTCCGCTTCCGTTTCAGACCTGATCTTCCCCTCATTTCCTGTTACTTTCGCTACGATTTCGTTGGTCATGTGGAATGGCCTGCGAAACACACGCGAAGGACAATTCGTACGTTGACTTTGTCGTGCGATTTTCGTAGAACTTTCGCAGTATGTGCAATTAGTCCTTCGTCAGCTCGAGCTTGCTGTGGCTCTTCTTCCACTGACTTCTCCGTTTCAGCCTCATTTGGTTCAATTGAATCCTTCATTGTTTCTTGATGATGGATTATATCAACATTGAGAGGAATTTCGTGAAATATAACGTCCCTTGATACTATAATTTCACGATAATTATTTTGATTTGTCTAATCTGTAGCCTTTACTTTTACAACAGTAACCAACCAGGATGCATTCGACAGCTTTATCGTCGAGTTTTGTTCGATTGTTGTTGGGAATATGCGCGTATGCTTTCGATCCGAAAATGCGCAGGTGGGCCAAGTTGGGTTTTCGACCAGTCCATGTCTCTTATGGAGTTTTTCCGTTGACAGCTATGGTTGGTGATCTATTTTTTAGATATACTACGGTGTTTGTAGCTTCAGCCCAAAACTGCTTGGAGAGATTTGCATCATGTAAGAGACATCTTGTTCAACGATTGTCCGATTCGCTCGCTAGGCTATCCCATTTTGTTACGGAGTATATGGAATTTGTAGTCTCATGACGGATTCCATTTTGCTTTAGAAAATTTTTCATAGCGTCATTAACATATTCGCCGCCATTGTCACTACGTAAAGTTTTAATACGTTTGCCAGTTGAATTTTCAGCTTCCGCCTTGAATTCCTTAAATTTGTTGAGCACTTCGTCTTTCGATTTCATCGTAGAATGTCTTTCTCGATACGTCATCAATAAATGTCACAAAATAACGTGATCCGCCGAATGACCTCTCTTACATAGGTCCGCACACATCTGAGTGCACAAGTTCCAAAGTTGCTTTGCTCGATTTGCTTTTCCTTTTGGGAATGGAGTTCTTGATTTTCCAAACTCCTCAATAATCTTCTTTCTGTCCATTTGAAAATGTTAAATAAAAATACTCTCTTCTACACATGACATTAGTATTTAAAAATGTATTAAAAATACTAAATGTATGAGACAAATTTTCAAGAATTATCCATATTCCTTTTTTCAAGTCAAAAATAATAGAAATAAAGTCACAAACAAATTAAGAGTGAGTATGGAGTTCTTGATTGTTTACCCATGACACAGGCTTTGCAATGAAGTTCCTTAGTGTTATTAAAGTTCTTACCTATCGCCATTCCATCTCGGAGTCGTACCTTTCCACCAATGCCTAGATGATCGCAGCGTCGATACCAATTTTCAGCATTCACGAGGTTCACACTGGCTTGTGGGATAGAATTTTGTCCAAGATCTAAACGATGCAATCCATTAACCTTAGTAGCACTGGCTATCAAATTATTTCTCTTGTCACTAATGAATCATTTTTCGCCATTGAACAGTACTTTAAGACATTTAGTTAAGCACGCTTACTGATAACAAGTTCGTCATAACGTCAAAGGTAAACTAAAAGTTGCTAAAATTTGTGACGTTTTGTTTGTACCCGAAATTGAGTTCCAAATCGATGTCACCAACATCTTCTGCGATGATTTGTCGCTTGTCAGCCATGTATATAGGGCCGTTCTTTAGTGGCTTCAATTTTGACAACAACTTTTTATTCCCTGAAAAATGATGAGTTGCCCCGGAATCAATATACCAATCACCTTCCGATATCTGGCTTGTTTTCAGCGGAGCTTTGAAGGCATTCTTTTTGCATTGACTAATGGCCTTGAAGTAGATGCCATTCTCGAATTTTTGAGAATGACTTCTATTACACATTTTTGTCGGGCAATTGTTTGTTTTATGTCCGGTTTTTCTGCATGTAAAGCATTTTGATTATCTTATCTTTCCGAACTTTTAATACGGCATCATTAGGCGTACTAATGTCGTGAATTTCGTCGAGATTCTTCCTGCAGCAATCTTGATTTGACGAGATCTCGCGTGAGTTTTGCGCCACAATTTTCTGGAGCCATTACCAGAAATTTTCTGGATCGTAGGATGGCAATGCTGATTCTATCCGGCCTAGTGACAAGTCCTCGTCATCTCGAGAGCTCCGATTCAATTCAATTGTTGTGCAACGAACGTAACTTTGTTGAGATAGGCTTCCATCCCGATCGATTCGTCTAATTTCAATTTATGGAATTCTCTGATTAAACTTACCTCTCGAACAAGTCCTTGATCTTCGAAAACATTCTTTAGCGCCATCCATGTTTCTTTGGCAGTTTTACAGTTCTGGATATGGACATAATTTGCGGTTGAACACTTAAGAAAGCCCGTACCATCATCGCCTTGTCTAATCTAGGGATTCTAATCAGGTTTTAGATTTTGGAAATCCGATTATTATTTGTAGTGAATTAAATGATTTCCTGCTTAAGTGCAAGGAATCATTTCATATATTTACTGACCCCCGTTGTTACAACGATGTATTATCCGTTCAAGCTATATCGCACTATGGGTTCGCTAGAAATTCTGAATTATGAAGTTGTTTTTTTTTTTTTAATTCTAATTTTTAGTTTATCTAATTAAGTTGGTATTTGTTTCCTATATAATGTAATGTTTGAAATAATTGTGATCCGTTCTTTAGTGTAACAGTATTGCTTATGGAAATATTATAAGTTTTTTCATTAGGCGTAATGATGTCACCCCTCAAGCGCAATGGAAATGGACTGAAGTGGCGGTTGTGAGACTTCAACCCTGGTCTGTCATTGGACCCATCCTCCACATGGATTCGACCATGATCCTTTTAGTTTTTGTTTCTTCTTATAATTGTCATTTCAATTGTAAATTTATTTGCTTGAAAACGAACCGCAAACGGTTGGAAAGCTTGCATATTTTTAGTATTTTTAATATATCATGAATTTTAACCTAATGTGTTGGCCTTATGTAAAAAAAATTATCAATTAAATATAATATTACCTTGGCGTAATTAAGTCGTTACAACAAAATGCACCAAATGAGCCCATATGCCATAATCAACATCATTTAATATGGTAACTAGGTTTAGAGTGGATTACATAAATAATTCTTCTTCAGGAAAAGAAAATCAATCTAAGATCCTATAATATATCACTGCAATAATAGTTCTAAAGTTTCATATCTATCTCACGTTACTTAGTAGATATATATTTAAAGTTCTGATATTAATCATCTGCTTCTTGATACATGTCTAAAAGTTCCGAAAATAAAGTTCTTTTATCCTCGTCTTACGATCAATATTATTTTAACTAGATGAACCACTAACAAATTATTTTATATAATTTAAGCTTTGCTATTTCACTTCGTATCTCCTCGATGAATTGACTAACCCTATTCTGATCTGCGAAATAATCCCTCGTCCGTCCGGTTTTTCACCTTATGATAAAAAATTTCCCACGGAAATTAAATTCTGTATGAATTAAGGCTATTGTCCACATTCCCCTTATGGTTTAAATAAAGTCTAATCTTTCACCTTATTATTTTTTCGTTACTGTTGTACACACGTTAATGTTATTTCCTGGACTATATCTAGTATAAAAAATTTTTCGAATTATGGCCAATTTTACGAAGCCTTCATCCAATTCCAGTCCGTCATTTCTGTTTATATTTTTGTCCTTTGAATTCCGTATTATTCCCTTTATCCTTTTTATACTACCTTCACCCATCCAGCCTAGCGAATGCACATTAATAACAATTTCATTTGGAACTTTCTCATTTGGTGCTTTTTGTCTTAAAAAGAACGATTGGTTTTAATGTAATACTGTCGTCCTTTCTAGAAAGAACTAAAAGTAATCCTACTTTTCTCGTGGCCAGTGGTTCTTGTTAATACTGTTTCTTTTCTCCCTTTTGATTCACAGCTCGATTCTCTGACATGTAAAGAATAACAGGTGTTTTGTACATGATAACTTGCATCGTTTCTTCTGCCAATTTCTGATTTAACATATCATCTTGATCTTGCAGGTTCTATGGTAAATCTTTATACTGGTATGGAATATGATAGTCAGCAAATAACTTACTTTTCCTGTCTCTTACTCATTGGTTGTTCATTGCTTTAATATTCACTAGTATAGATCTGATGATCTTTAATTGCGGCAATTTTTATCGAAGATCACATAATTTGTGTGGAATAACGATATATGCTCACAACCTGGTATTTATTCTAATTTTTAATAATAAAATACTTTTAATACTTGGGGAACCAACTTCTTAGAAACCACTATTACAGGATGATTTGTTCCAATTTCGTGACCTGGAGCTTCTTTAAACCATATCCCATCTTTAGATCAAACATAACTTTCGATCTTTTCAGATTTTAACTTCTTAATAACCATCCGATATCTCTGATGTAGTTATTACTTTGGATGGAATCCTTAACCCGGCAGTGGTCGCGATGGGTCTGTGAGACCCATGCGTTTTTGTTTTCATTTTTACTTATAGATGGGAGCTCTTTTCAGGATTGTTTTTTTCAGTACCTTTCTAAAACCACATGATGTTTCATGTGACAGTTTTGGCGGAATATAATTTGTCGCGATCGGAAGGGAAAAAAATACTTTGGGTCCTGTAGACCCAGCGCGACCTTTCGTGTAACTTTTTGTGCATACAGGGAACAGTTGTTTTATATACGTTAAATATAAAGTTTGCCTTACAAACTTGGATTTCTACAGTTATTTTGAACATTTTTATTTATTCTATAGTTATTTATTAAACTAGTTATTTATTTAGGCCTATTTTTAATTTTTTTTTTTTCAATTTTTTAATTAATTATTCTTTTATGAGTTATTTCTATAAACAGTTTAGTTTGGTCCCGAGTTTACTTGTTTTTATTACTTTGAAGAGATGAAATCTCTCAATGATAATGAAACAAGAAAAATACTTTTAGAGACCATTTTAGAGTGTGAGGAAGAATCAACACATAATAATGATAGTGAATATCAAGACTTGGTGGAGAGTGCATTAGAAAACACACAAAAAAAATTACAACAATATTTACTCAAAGAAATCAGTTAGAAATAACTAATTTATTATTAGTTTATCATAATTTTAACTAAAAATATATATATGCCTTAATTTTCTATCAATTTTGTAATCAATTCACTTTTTATCCGTTTTTTACAATGTTTTCTTAAATAATTTTTATCTATATATTTATATATATATATTATTATAAATGATTATAACAGAAATCTTCAGAAACAACCAATAAATGATATTATTATTAAAAAATATCTTAAACGTTGAAATTTTTAAAGTATTGGTGTTTAAAATGAATGGGTCTCACAGACCCACTGCGACCATTGGTGTTACAAAAAGGGGCGCGACCACTGCCGGGTTAATATAACTGGTGGTCGTAACTATTTCTGAAGTAATTAACCGGAGAAATAATGGGATAATAAAACGGACAAGAAGGAAAGAACCATCCATACCTTATATGGGATTTGAACCTACTACCTATCTAGGCATCACCTTACGACGAAGCTGATGACTTGACAACCAAGCCTTAGATAGGATTTGAACCCACACCCTGTAGCGCCCACTAGCTGACAAAAACTTCAATATTAAACGTGGATCGTTAAAGTGACTAGGGAAGGAAAAAAAAATAAACAGGAGGGGGGAAGAGTAAGTAAACACAGAGTTTTTGTTTATTCGTGCAGTGGAAGAATTAAAATAAACAAACGATTAAATTTAAAATATAGTAACAAAACACAATCTTTCATCAAAAGATAAATTTAAGATTTTCTTATTAATTCCAAGATAATAACATATTCTGAAATCTTATCGATCTTTAGATCAACTAATGTAAATAATAATCCCAAATAAAAATTTAAAACGCCACCTATCCGATGAGGAAGATTTTCTTATAATTATACATAAATATCAAACCTAAGGAAAAAAAAGAATGCAGGTATCCTAAGACCCTAAATTTTAAAAAATAAACAATTTAAACACATTTATAGCTTCCCTGAAAAACCACTTTCCCTAATTCTTCACTCACTACATGGGTATTATAATGTGCCTCTTCGCCTCGATGGTGTTACTTTTTCTGGGGAGAAGGCGAATGTATGGGCCACTTCTAAATATATTGAATCAGAGTTCTTTGAAAAAGAAGAAACCGAATTTTCGGCGATGTTTTTACACGCCAATCGCCTTTATCATAGGATTATATAACAAAAAGAACGAAGATTACAATAAAGTTAAATAATATGAAGAACATTACAATAGGTGTGCTATAGAAAAACAATTAAATACAATCAAAAACACATACAGTAGCACCTCGATTATCCGTCACCTACGGGACCCGAGGATGATCGGAACGCTAAAAAAGTCGGATAATCAGGGGAGAATGAAGTAAGCCATTTACAGGTAGACAAACGATGTATTTAAGTAAAAAATACTCTACTGTAACTTAAGGACTATACAGTGTACGTTCCAAAAGCCAAATACATAAAGAATAAAAATGATTTAAACATATTTTCATTCTTTACTTATAAGTCAAACACATGTTAAAACTACATAAAAAAATCAGAAATGTTTTTTTGTTTCAATTTTTTAAACCTTGACTTGGCTGCTGCGTCACGTCATTTCTTTGCCCACATAACGTCCATGGCTGTTGCTGTTGATTGCTGCTCCAAGTACTTTAGGACAGTCTCGAAGGCATCCTTTGCTGCAGAGTGGCTGATCTTTTCGTCTTCCTCTTTTTCTTCATCTGACTCCTCTTCTTCAGCACTAGCTTGTTTCACAACGATGTCAATGATCTCATCATCTGCAAGATCTTCACTTAGTTTCTGTTCAATTGTGCACAAAATACGTTTTCTCTTCGTACTTGTAGCCATTATTACACTTACACTACAAACTTTCACTTACAAAGTAGCATTTACTTCCACTACTGTAATTTCTAAAACGATAACACAACATGAAACAATACTGTACACTGAATAGGTCAGCAGACTTCCGTCAACTAATCGATAAAACGAGCATGACTCAGGCAGGAAACAAAGAAAGGACTGCAGAGACATCTGCTTGGCTTGTTGTGACAGGAAAACAAACAGATAACGACGGCGCGCCGCTTGTCTAGACATGGTCGGATGACGCGGGAAGTCGGTTGATCCGAGGTCGGGTATGAGAGGTGCCACTGTATCAATAATAAAATTAATAAGTGTTAACAATAGATTGACAGTCATTATTAGTAACAATGAGATATCATAATACTAACAATAATATGATGAATCATTTTGTTAGAAAATTTTGTAGTTTAGTGAATTTTTGTTTTTTATTGTTTAATTTTTCTTTTTTCGAAAAACAAGTTTTTAATGATGGTTATAATCAGTTCATCCAAGTTGCTCCCTTCACATCTATTCAAACTTTCAATAGTATTTCTTATATATATTGCTTCTATATCTTTTCTAACAAATGTATTTGATTCTTTTTCTAAGATCAATACATCAGTTGATAGAGAATGTCCGAATTTGAGGCAATGTTCTGTTAGTTCTGAGACTTTAACTTTCTTATTTATTGAGTATCCGGCATGCTCAGAGACTCGTTCCTTTAGTGTTCTTTTAGATTCTCCCAGATATGAGGACCTGCAACCTTCACAATGAATTTTATATATTATTCCCATCTCATATTGGTTTTCAAGCTGGTTTAATATTTTATTAATATATTTTTAATTTTATTTTTATATGTAAATATAGTGTTGAAACCAAATGTTTGACATATTCTAGCCAAAACAAATGAATATTTATTCATTAATGGGAGGTAAATTCGTTTATTGATATTGTAGAGATTTATTTAATATATTTATAATTAATTTATTCAGAGTATATTTTTTTTTATTTTAAGTTAAATTAGACAATAGTACATATATAAGCATAACAAAAAAATGATTGAACATAAATGGCATATGCGTTAATATTTAAACTGCTTCTATAAATAAATCCATGTTGATTGGACAACGTATGGCTTTCACTTGTGTGAACGGCTTTCCTTGAACAAATAAATTGAATAAAATTCGTTGTCTCCCTAAATGGATTAACACTAACGTGTTCGAATCACTTTGATATCCAACACTGTTTTTTAAGACTTTCATTAATCCCACAGTTAAAGTACATGAAATCTATATGTTGTCACGATGGATAATGCAGAAGCAATTACCAAGGACAGCACAAAACAAAATAAAATAATAAAGCTTTCACTCTGCTACCTAACCAAAAGAAACTATTTAACAAATTTCTCTCTCTCTATCTCGGTTTTTCCTTAATGGAGTAATTATAAGCTCTTACTTATAGTCGCTGGGCCCATAAACTACAAGCTAAGAAAGCCCTCCAAAAACAAAACCTCTACTAATGAAATAATTTCTTCAGAGAAATATGCCCTAATCTATCGTGCCATAACTTACATGAATCATGCGTAACTTCATTAAAGTTACTGTGATGGTTCTTGACAACAGGAACACAATTGGCATCATACATTGTCCATAATCAGTGGAAACAAATTTGTATTGTAGGGACTATGAGGAATAATTTATATTTGTCTCTGTCAATTTCTTGTTTATATCCTTGACTAGCGAAAACTCCAGCAGATATAATGTTGAGTTTCATTTCAGGAACATGAAATGTATTCTGTTAAGTTATTATCTTAAATTTACCACCAGGCAAAATAGTTTTTAAAACAACAGCGCCCTTGCCAACAGCTTCAGTGTAAGTGTTATTAGAACTGTTTATCTTTATAGGCTCTGCTAAGGTTTCATAACTTGAGAAGGATTCTCTATTGTAGCAAATGTGGTTAGTGCACCCACTGTCTAAATACCACATAGATTTAGGATATTTATTGACTTTATCATTTTCATTACAACACATAAATCCAAATAAAGATTTCTTTTCATAATTTTTCTTTTTTACATCTTTAGTCTTATCCTTTTCCTTACTGATTTTACTTCTACAGAATTTGGCAATGTGCCCTGGTTTCCCACAATTGTAGCACTTGCGAATCTGATTCTCTTTGTGAATCTTAGTGTCTGGATCCTTACTTTCACTAGTTACACTGTGGCACTGATTAACAGGTGATACCATCTTTTTGCAGTTAACCTTATCTCTTCTGTATTCTCGTATGATATTATCGATAATCATGCTAGAATTAAAATTGGCAGTTTTCTGCAAAGATAAAAGATTCTGCGCACAACCTTTGGTAATCCTGATAAGAGAATCCACCATAGCTCAGTATCATCTATATGACCTCCTCTTTGTTCTATTTCTGCAATAATCAGTTTTAATTTAAAAATCTTGTCAGGAATGTCATCTTCGCTATGCATTTTGCTTGAGCAATAAAGATCTCTTTTCAGATCAAACACTCTTAAGTGATCAGTCGCATTATATTTTTCATCTAACTCCTTCAATAATAATTGAGGATCATCTTTTTCCTTAATCATAAAACGGAATTTGTCTTCCAACGATTGGGTGATTATACCAACTGCTCTTTCTACTTACATCAACATCTTGCGTTTCATCAGATTCTGTGGATATCACTAATTGGGCTATTGGCTAATAACCATAACCCTTCTCTCTGCAAGGATGTTCTTATGGCGATTTTAAAATTTCCATTTTAAATAGTTCTCACCATTAAATAAAAGCATTTGACTTGCCATTTTTATAATGTACTAGCTGTACCCGGCATGCGTTGCAATGCCACTCAAAGAAAGAAAGGGCTCGTGAGAAGGGGCCGTAAATATAAGGTCCCAGTGTCGATCGGGGGTGGGACACTTAGGCCCTTGTGTCGCCATCCCCACCCAAGTGTGGTGGACCTGTCCCCCATAGGAGAGCGAATTTTTCTCTTTTTCCAATTGACTTAGGGGCCCCGAGAAGGGGCCCTAAACATAAGGTCCCGGTGTCGATTGGGGGTGGGATACTTAGGTCCTTGTGTCGCCATCCCCCCACCCAGGTGTGGTGTCCCTGTCCCCGTAGGAGAGTGAAGTTTTCCCATTTTGCAATTGACTTGGGGTGGGGGCCGAGAAAGGGCCCTAAATATAAGGTCCCGATGTCGATCGGGGATGGGACACTTAGGCCCTTGTGTCGCATCCCCCACCCAAATGTGGTGTCTCTGCCTCCCATAGGAAAGCGAATTTTTCCTTATTTGCAATTGACTTGGGGGCCCGAGAAGGGGCCCTAAATATAAGGTCCCGGTGTCGGTCAGGGGTGGGACACTTCAGCCTTTGTGTTGCCTTCCTCCCACCCAAGTGTGGTGTCCCTGCCCCAAATAGGAGAGCGAATTTTTCCCTTTTTTGCAATTGACTTGGGGGGCCCTAAATATAAGGTCCCGGTGTCGATCGGGGGTGGGACACTTAGGCCATCCCCCTACCCAAGTGGGGTGTCCCTTTTGTCTAAGATACTCTTGTACGAGGGTGTTGCAAAATTCACTCCCTTGATCAGTCAGTAGTCGTTTAATGGAATTGTTAAACAATAGTTCCCACTTAACATCACACAGCATTATTCTAATATTTCTCGAGCCATCATCATAATCGTTTGTTTTCAACTTGACTTCCTGCTTATCCTTTAGTGTTAAACTAAACAAAAATATTTTAAAGAACAATTTCTATTGAAACACATAATCATAAAGGAAATGAGTATTTACATACACAACAAGTTCCGCACATGCGTAAACATGAAAAATGCTCTGGACACAGCAATGGTCCGTGCTTCTGCTACGAGTATGCTTAAAACTGCTGGCTTCACCCTGCAAAACAGCTGGCTACCCAGCAAAACTGTTCAAAACGTTTTGCTGGTTTGGTGTGCGTGACTTGTATTTAAAAGCATTGAAAAAGCATGCCAAGGCAAAAATGCTGTTGCTCAAAGTAGTTTTGCTGGTTTGGTGTGCGCCCAGCCTTAGTATAAATATTAATGAACCATTTAATATTTTTCTAGAACGGGACAACCTTTAGGACTAAGTCGATGAATAACCTTTTCAATTCATCCTTCTTTAGTAGAGTTTGCTTTACTTATCTTTTAACTAGTAATCATGGATCTTTTATCAATCTTTGATCCATATTCAATCAGGAATGTATATTGGCGTGTGTCTTTTCGCCATCTTTTCTTCATGTTCTTTTTCATCACCAAGGCGACGCATCATCCTGTCTTTGTTGCACGCGCCGTGGTTGAACGTGATATATATTGTTGTAATCTTGGCAATTACAAATGCTATTAACGTCTTGCAGATTTCACTTTGATTTTTGGCTGAATAATATTTTCCACAAATTGTAATTTACCATTTTCAAAATGAAATAAGCTATTAAATATATACTTTTGAAAATCTACAGATATCATTGACAGATTTGATTTCTTTAATAGAAAATTTGTTATATTGCGTAATAACCTTATCAATAAGACTTACTGGATATCCATTACTCATATAAATTCTTTTCATATTGTCCAAAGATTCTTGATATTGTGTTTCATCTGAAGTTATTTGGTCTATTCTTTTGATATTATTGAAGATCTTATTCATTTTAATATGTTTGGTTTGACCAGAGTGAAAATTGGTGGTATTTGAACTTGCTTATTCTTTCTTATAATGTTTGAATTTTTAACCTGTCCCATCCTTTTGAATTCTTATGTCTAAGAATGTTATTTCACTTTCTTTTTCTAATTCTTTAGTAAATTTAATATTTTTGTGCATTTTATTTAACTTACTAATTAAAATGTCTAATTGCCTTATCGTACCGAACCAGATAATCAAAATATCATCAGCGTATCTCATGTATATATAGGAATGTTTAAAATCATGAAGTATTTTCTTTTCTAATTTATTTAAGAAGAAATGACACAAAGTCCCCGAAATTTGTGACCTCATTGGAAAGCCTTGTACTACTTTATAGATCTTGTCGTTATGTTTGAAATATGTGTTGTCCACTATCAAATTTAGATATTTCTTAACTTCGGGTTCTTCATAACCCATTTTTAAAACAAAGTCTCTTTGTGCGTTGAATGATTTTCTATCAATTCCATAGTTTCTGCTACTGGTACATTTGTGTACATGGATTGTACATCTAATGAACACACAGTAAATTTCTTTTTATTTGTAGACATCCGTTCCTGAAGTTTTTTAATTACTTCTTTTCTATTGTTCACCATTAAATCTTAATTTAAACACATTTATAGCTTCCCTGAAAATTCACTTTCCCTAATTCTTCACTCACTACATGGGCATTACAACGTGCCTCTTCGCCTTGGTGGGTGTTACTTTTTCCGGGGAAGAGGCGAATGTATGTGCCACTTCTAAATATATTGTATCCGATTTCTAGGAGCTTCGCGTGTAGATCAGATAGGATGTGGCAGGTACGAACAACTTCACCGTGGGCGTTCTTCGGCATAAGCCCCGAACATAGCTATGCCTACGGTGACCTTAAGATGGTTTGTTTCAAATCGAATCGCGGGCACAGACAAAATTACAAAATATTATAATACGTTAACTTCTACATTCAAAGGATATATGTGATATTTTCAGTAACCCCCCCCCCCCCCTAAAAAAAAAATATTTCACTAAATAAATTTATATATATATATATATATATGATTCGTGTGAAAGCGTATACTTCTTATCCATTAACAGAGATGATAAGTTGTGTTATTGAATATGTACATTATCGGTTCTATTGATTCAAATGTAGCACCAACTTTCTCTGGAGCTCATTATATTGCCCATCTCGAAGGCCGTGGCCACTTCTCTAACGGTATAGCCTAGAGCGACAGGTACATCTATTTCCAAAATCCTGAAAATTATATTTACTAGTTAAATATAAAGTACAATAGTTGAGAAATTTCAACTTAAAATTATTCACTAAAGTTCATATCGAATATAAAAGTTCTTTATCCCATTCTTCCGAATGTTCTTCAGAACGTTCGTCTCACAATCTCCTCTTCGGAATGATATAGTTCAAAGACACTATAGTTGTATAACATCAGCTACCTTATAATAAATTGTTATATTTTTCATTTTTTTTTCTTTTGTCTTTTTACCTGGGTTACAGGGTTGAAACTTTAGGCGTTAGCTCCTGTTGGCATCTCTTCTCCTTCCACTTCAACTATTTAGAAAGCATGACGATTTAAACATCCTCGCGACGGTGATTGTAAGTGTCCTTTCCATGTTTTCCGGCGAGAAGTAACATCACCTGCAGGTTAATAGTTTAGACAAGTCCCCCTTTGTAGCCGACGGTATCAGTCACGTTCCCTTTTCCCATCAGTTGGTTGAGATCTATCAATTGAAAACTTCATCTATACCAGTAAAGATAAATATTTTACCAGGCAGGTAAAAGCCAATCCCCTCGTTTCTGGAAAATTCCATTATTTTTTTTTTGTTTTATTTATTTCCTTTAACCAATTTCAAAAGACTACTGTACAAACGAAATATAAATTAGATTATTATTTAAAAATTATTATTTAAAAAAATACAAATAAGATGAAATAACCTCAGAGCCGGACAAAACAATTTCCATTTTTCTTAATTTTTACTAATGTTGAGATCTATAGTTTATTTATGATTTTAGCAGAGTGTGGTTAAA
>JAFIDM010010028.1:61603749-61615899 GCA_023159025.1 Thereuonema tuberculata | reverse complement strand
GTTATATCTAAACTTAGGATAAAATGAAAAGCTAACTATTTCCCGCTCTATTTTTTTTTTAATATTTGTCTATATTGTTATGATTAACCCTTTAAGTTTTGGGGTTTTGATTGATAATTGATAATATTGAATAATTCTGGTTATTTTAGGAGTAAGAGTAACCTCTGTTTTGTTCTTGTTTAATTTTATTTGATTAATAAATGGTTTAGGTTAATCATACTGAGAGATTGTTTTCCTTAGGTAAATAATTCTTCGTTATTAAGAATTTTTCTACGTTTCATTTTTAATTGGGCCCAGCACATGTATATGAATATGTTTAAGTAATTTTTGTGATACATAATTGTTTTTTTTTTAATTCCACTTCCCCACAACTGCTAGTAGCTACTTATTATGAAAAATAAGATCCTTACAGAAGAAATGGTTGCAGAGCGTGTTTGGTTTCAAGCTTTGTTTTCTCATCTTAGATGTTAAATTATATTAAGAATTGATGTTTTTTTCCTCTCCCCGCTTGGTAGTTATATCTATTTGAAGTCATGGATTTTGTTCGTTTAGCTATTCTTTCTGGTACTGTGTATCAGAGGTGGTATGTTGAAGATTTAAAGAGGTCTGCTGTTTTAAAAGTACTCAATCTTCTTCATGTTATTCCTGAGGGGTCGTTATCGGATCTTCAAGATCAGGCAAATAGATGCGCGCATGCGTTTCTTCAAAACGAAGCTCAGGGGTTTGAAGAGTATGTAAAATGGGAAGATCTCGACAGCTTAGATATATCCGAATTTAATGAGGTAGAACATTTAGTAGGATGGTATACAAAGAAACAGTCAGGATTCTTCGATTTTTAGTGCTATAAAGGATTTAGTGGAGGTATCTTCAAATCAAAGCTCTACGTTAGTTAATGCTTTAGTTAAGGGGAAATCTGATTCTTCTAATAGAAATATTCTTAATTTTAAGGACAAATTAATGTTCTTGGGTCATATAAAGTTTAACGGCGGAATAGACAGTAATGTTAGGCATTGTTATGGAAGCTCATAACTTGGATTTTCTTCACATTAAAGAGATTGTTCCTAGACTATTTAGTGAAGACTTGCAGTCTTGGGTAATTGACAGAATGGCTAAGTGAATAAGGTGGGAAGATTTTTGTGAAGATTGTAAATCGACTTTCTTATCCTATTTAGGTTGTGATAACGCTTGGGACGAACTTTCTTCTCTTAAACAAATGAAAGGTTAAGTTACAGATGTCTTTATAGCTCGCGTTAATCAGAAAGCAAATAGTTTTGGAGGTAGATTGCTCAGAACGTCAACTAATGAGTATTATTTATATTGGTCTATTGGAGGAATGTAGGTTTTTCAATTGATAGAGATAAGTGTGAATCCATTGAAGATATTCTGGTAAAAGGAAAACGTTGTGAAGATATGAAGTCGAGTAGGAAGATGAATTCGTTTAGTATATTACCAAGGTTTAAAGCTTTAACCTTGGATCATAATAATTATTCCTGCTCAGGGTATTCAGTGTGTTCTAGGCAATCTAGTAAACTTCTCTCTTTAGTGACTAGGTCCACTCAAACCACGGGTTTTGGTTGTGGCTGCTTTGGTTTCACCACCAATACTTGCAGTTGTAAATGAGAAAATTGAGAGTATAATTGTCACAGAAATAAGTCCAAAGTTAGATTTGAAAAGCAGAAATTCTCCGATAGTTGTACCAAAAAATCCTTCAAGGGATGAGGTTAAAGGAGGTGCTTCTGAAGATAAATATAGGTTTTGGAATAAGAGTGAGGGAAATGTATAAGGGCTACAAAGGAGTTGACACTTTGAAGTCCGGAGCATTTTCCTTCATATTCTTTAACAAATTATTCTTTTAGATTTAGTTTAGGAGATTGGTCTAACTGGTTGGATGTAGTAAAAGGCTTTTGTAATTAGGAATGTGTTTTAGCAGAGAATTCTTCTTTGCTGCAGGAGAAGGTTTTTCTTAAGCCAGAAGTCTTGTTTAACTTTACTCCGGATAATGATTTAGTTCTTGTAGTTGATACAGGTGCGGACCATTCATTTTTGAATGAAGAGATAGAACCTCTCTTAATATCTCTTGGTTATGAATCTATTCCGATAGATTTGAATGTTTCTTTAGCTGATGGTTCCTATCGAAAGATTAGCAAACCGTTTTATTATCAAAGGTCAGTTGGAGGCTATTAGAAATCAAGATAATCATATTTTGATAGATAATTTTGTAATTGATGCCTACCTTGTAAAAAGTGATGTGGATGGCCTGCTTGGTTTAAACACTTTATATGATAATCAGGTCTCAATTAATTTTATAGAAAATTATGTTTCATATGAGTTCAAACCCAAAGAACCACTTGAAAAAGTTGCTTTGAATTCTTTGGAAACTTGATTATCTGAGTTTGTAGATTTTTTAAAGCTAAGTTCAATCCTAATACTAAGCCTTTCACTAAGTATGTTCATAATATAGATACTGGGGAACTCATCACTTGTAAATATACGATCATATCCTATGTCCAAGAATGATAAAGTAATCTTTAAAAATCTTATTTGAGATTTAGTCAGAGATGGTGTTATTGAAAAATGTGAAAGCAGTTGGTCTCTTCCATTTTTTGTTACGAGAACTAAAGGCAAAGACCCTAGATTTATTTTAGACGCTAGAGTCCGTAATGCTGTTTCTAAGAGCATCTCATTTTCCGCCGAAAATAAAGGAAACGGTCAAGGAGTTGAATGATGCATGCATTTTTCTTTGTTGGATTTGAAATAGGCCTACTGACAAATTCCTTTAGATGATGCGAGTAAATCTAAAACTAGCTTTTGTGTTCCTGGACTGGGCAAATACCAATACCAAGCCTTTGGCATGAAAAACGGTGATGCTTGCCTTAGGCTGTCATGGAAAACATTTTGGGTTCAACCATACCCAACGCTATCTCTAACAGACGATCAAAAACTTTCTCAAGTGTCTTAAAATGAGACTTCCAATCCTGAGAGAAGACAAGAATATCATCCATGTTAGATTGTAATTTGAAGATAAATTTTGAAAAATCAAGGTTTGGATTGAAAGAGATCGATTATTTAGGCTATCGCATCAATGGTGAGGGTCTGACGCTAAATCCCGACAAAATTAAGGCGATTTTATATTATCCAGTTCCTAAAACAATTAGACAACTTACAAGATTTCTGGGAATTAGTAAATACTATCGTGAATTTTTGCCCAGTATCGCCTGCCTAACTCATCCTCTTAGACAGCTTTTAAAGAAGGATTGTAAATGGACGTGGTCAGGAGAGCATCAAGCTGCTTTTGATTCGATTAGGAAGCTGTTCCGATTCTCTCTCAACCTGATTGGGGCAAGCCATTTATTATTTGTTGTGATGCCTCTCACAATGGCATTGCTGCTTCTCTGGGGCTAAAGAATGAGACCGGATTAGACAGAGATATTTACTATGCAAGTAGACCACTGAATAAGAGTGAAATATCATATACTGTCTGGCAGCGCCACAGTACTTTTTTTTTGTTGATAATACTTTTAGAAGTAACGCTTTTGTTTTTTGGTTTGTGGCGTATGATTTTTTGCGTTGCTAGGCAACGAAAAAAACTTTGGCAGATGAGAGCAGTTGGTATGTGCCGGATTGAAAATGACAAATAATTATCTCCGCTTCCTTGTTTTTTTGTGTGTATATAATTCAGACGTCTCTTAATGTTTTATAAGACTAGCAGAAAGGTTATACTACTGGAGCTGGATTACAATTTATGTCCCCGCTTTCCACCAACTGAGAGAAATTGAAGACAACGCTAAGGTATGTCCGCCATTTTTTTTCTCTTCTTTGTATTATCAACCGCTTTAGCAGCCAATGCACTGTCACTGAGAAGGAATGTCTGGCAGTGGTGTAGGGTGTAAGTAAATTCAAAAGTTAAGTTCAAGGATTTTGATCTTGAGCTCAAATTTAAGAAAGGAAAGTTGAATGTTTTACCCGATGCCCTATCAAGGGTATTTAATAAAAAATTCAGTATAGATGTTAATGTTTGGCTCGAAGAACAAAAAAAAAAAGATGATTTTTGCAGGTTTATTTTAAAGAAGTTAGACTCGCCTGATTATAGAGATTTGTTATTCGAGATGGACTGTTAGTTAAGAAGAAATTTGATTCTAGAAAGAATGAGGCTTTCTTTATAATTGTTGTTCCATCCTCCTTGCAACTAGAAACAGTTAAATTTTGGCATGACAGTCTTGTGTTTGGTGGTCATTTAGAAGTTAAGGAAACGTTAAGCAAACTGAAACTAAATTAGTTTTGGCCAAATATGAAAAGTTTAGTTCTTAATTTCATTAAAAGTCAAATCAACAAAGTGCCTAATTCTGGACCATTAGGTAAGGCAGTATTAGAAAAGAATTCCACCTAGCGGATTCGTTCACTATCTTGATTTTGTGGGTCCACTTCCGCCTTCTAGATTTGGTTTTAAATTTTTACTGTTAGGCCTTGATCATGCTACAGGTTGGGTTGATGCTGTTAAAATAAAGAATCCAGTTTCATCCGAAATAATTAATTTCTTAGAAATTTTTTTTTTCAAAAAATTTGGATTTCCAAAGAATATAGTTTCAGATAATTGTTCGCAGTTTCGCTCAAAACGTTTGGCTGAATTTCTGAAAAGATTTGGTATGATACACATCTTTACGTCTGCTTATTGGCCGCAATCGAATGTGGCAGATATATTTATTCGGACCTGAAGCAGTCCATTAAAATGTATTGGGCGGGGAACCATTATAGATGGGACCTGTATCTAGAGGAGCTTCTTTTTGGTTTACGAGGATCTGAGAGTGAGGATACAGCCCTAACTACATTTTTTGCTATGTTTGGTAGAGAAGCGATATCGAACTCTTTCGGATGTAACGAGCATACTGATGTAGTCTCCATGGAATTAATCAGTAAGAAATTTGATGCCATTAACTCTATTTTATTCAAGTTTAGAGATTTAAATGCGGCTAAAAATAAACGCATTTATGATCTTAAGAAGAAGGTGATTTAGTTTAAATATAAGAAAGAATTTTGTTAAATCTTCCAGATTTAATAAATTAACTAGGAAATTTTTCCCCGTATATTCTGGACCTTATGAGATCTTGGATAAAACTTCTCCTGTTAGTTTTAAGTTAAAAGACATCAAAGGTCACCAGATTTGATTATTAGATCGCATATAGGCCATTTGAAGAAATATTTTAGGTTTAATCCAGATACTATGTTGTAGATCATTTTGTTGTGTAAATATTGGGTATATAAATTATTTTTTTTCCTTGTGTTGATCATTTTGTTAAGTTTTAAACTAGTCCCTTTAACTTGATAAGTGTTTTTATTTTTCCTTTCTAGGGAGGGGGAGCCTAAAACCCTCTTTGAGTGGTTTCTAGATTTTTTTTTTAATAACAAAGCTGGTCTTCGTAGGTTATTTTTATTTGTATGTTTTGTTTTATTGTTCTGGGAAAATTGAAAAAAAAAACTGAACTGAAAAATTGAAGAAGTATTCACTGGAAAAAAAAAAATAATCTCACTTATTAGGAACGTAACGCGAGATTGCATCGTTAACGCAGGCCGACGTTGGCCACCTCGAGAGATTTTTTCTCTTCTTTTTTTTTTTAAGATAAGAGTAAAAAAAGAACAAGAAGGATATTCTTTTTTAGTGTAGCTTTTCATGTTTATTCATAAAAATAGATTTCAAGTTGTTTAAGGGAGAAAAAGAATAAAAAAATGGATTTTCTTCGCCAGTATAATTTTGTTATTTGTAAAAATTAATGTAAATTCTACTTCAGATCGTTACCAGTCAGCAGAGCCAAATGGACAGTACGTTTATTACTTTAAAGCTTCATATCGTTCGAAGTGCCTGTTTAATGGGAAAGTTTTCCTGTTAGTTCAACATCTTTTGAAGAACGTTTAAAAAATCATTAAGTCTAATGCAAGGGTCTCCAAACTATGACCCGCGAGGCCGTCTCATCCGGCCCGTGGAGACCTTTTTGTCTACGGGAAAAAATTACGGAAATTTCCGTGCATCCTGCCAAGATCAGCCGACGCTTACGTGGACGTTATGTTTTTACGGAATTAAAAAAGAGGAGCGCAGTAGTGAGTTATATTTTCCAACCGATCACTACATTGCAAAACCTTATTCGCTGCTTACTTTTTCTACTTCGGTTCACAGTCAATGAGATGATATAACGCCATCTAGTGGCGGAGTTTTTAAATGGTTTGCTGCTTGTTTGCCAGTTGCGGTTGACTGTCGTTAGATTCTTGATTTTAATGTTTCCTCTTCAGAATATTCGAAAAATTCTTACTTTACTCTTTATTTGCACACTATATTCAGTTAAGTTTAACTTAAGAAATCATAAGAATTTTTAAAAATTGTTTCGAGTCATTCACAGCTTTAAATGCGTTTAGTTCGCGTAATCAGGATTTTTTGAGCGATATTGTGTGCAAGATACTTTCAGTTTCACTATTTATTCATGTTGAATTCACTTTATTTTAGTGCCCAGCGATGGCCGAGAAGAGAAAAGAAAAAGAGACAATGAGTGTCGGCAATTTCAAGAAGAATTGAGTTTGAAATACCTCTACATCAAATCTGGCGAGAAAGCATTGTGTGTGATTTGCAACGAAACCGTGGCTGTGATGAAAGAATACAACCTGCGGCGTCATCATCAAAGCAAACATCAGGAGGAATATACACAGTTGGAGGGTAAAGTACGTGCCGAAAAATTTTCTAAATTACAAAATGAACACACATCTCACAGGATATTGTTCAGTAAATCCTCAAATGAAAATGAATTCTTAACTAAGGCCAGTTATGAAGTTGCCTACGTACTGGACAAAAGTGGCAAACCGTTTACAGATGGTGAAGTAGTGAAGGAATGTTTGTTGAAGGTGGCTGAGGAACTTTGAGAAAAGTTGAAACAATTTAAAAATATAGCTTTGTGTGCAAATACCATTGCCCGCCCTGTTGCAGACATGGGTGAAAACATTGTGACTCAAATAGCGAAAAATGCAAACAAGTTTCGCCATTTTTCAATTGTAATGGATGAATCGTTGGACAGTTGTTCCACCTCTCAACTGCTTTTCATTAGAGGTGTGGATGAAGACATGAACATAATACAAGAGCTGGCTTCCCTACATAGCATGTACGGCACTGTTACCGGAGAGGAGATATTCAATGAATTGAAAAAAAAAAAAACATGTTCTTTCCTCCATCAACAGTTAGACAACTGAGGTTAGTCCAGTCCAATTTATAATCAGCAAATGAGTGGCATAAAGAAAGGCTTGCTTGGACAAGTGAAGCAGATGTATAATGAGAAAAACATTCCACAACCAATGTTCCTGCACTGTATTATTCACCAACATGCTTTATGTGCTAAATATGTGGACATTAGCAGTGTACTGAATTCTGTGGTGAAGATGGTGAATTTAATAACGTCACATGGGCTCAACCATAGGCCGTTTGGAGACCTGCTGAAAGATACAGACACAGAATCACAAGATTTACCATATTACACAGCAGTAAGATGGCTAAGTTGTGAGAAAGTTCTGAGCAGAGTATTTAAGTTAAGAAAAGAAATAGGTGACTTCCTGGAAAGTAAAGGCAAGCCATAGCCATTACTGTCTGATGAAGAGTGGTATGGAAATTGACCTTTGCTGCAGACGTAACTACTTATTTAAATTTTCTGAACCTAAAACTACAAGGAGAAGAAAATCTAGATTCTGATCTATACACCCATCTAAAGGCCTTCAGATCCAAACTTGTCTTGTTTTTGGAACAAGTACAGGCCAATAACTTTCGACGCACTTTCAGCAGTCAAGGTCTTCATGGTTAAAGCAACAGCTGAGTTCCCCATGTCATTTGCATGCAAGATCATCAAAGACCTCGAGCTGCATTTTTCTGGAGCTTTTTCAGGAGCAGTTTTCTCAATTGGATTCAAAGGCAGAAAAATAAGACTGTTTCAAAACCCATTTGAAGCCGATGTGGCCAGTTGCCCAGATTAACTGCAGCTGGAGGTCACTGAGTTGCAAGCAAATGACCTCCTTAGGGACAAGTTCAAAGAAGGACTAGTGGATTTTTACCAGTTTTTGACCAAGGAAGACTTTCCTAATGTAATAACTTTTGCGTCAAGGTATATTTCAATTTTTGGAAAAACTTATCTGTTCTCAAATTGTTCTTCACGTATTTCATTCTTGAAAATTTTTGTTAACGCAAACTTGTCCGATGATAATCTCAGATCACTGTTGATGTTAGGGATATCAAATCGAAAGCCAGAAATGTCGGCTATTTTGGCATCCAGGAAAAAATTCCACCATTCCCACTAATACAGATGTTCATGTGTAGTGTATCAGTGTGTTTTTAAATAATAACTGAATAAATAATATTAAATAAATAATTAAAACTAACATCCATATTTTGATTCTTTTTTATTTGGACCTCGAGTGTGAAGTCGGACAAAGAACTGCTGTTTGATAGTTAATGCGACCCTCGGGCTAAAAAGTTTGAAGACCCCTGGTCTAATGGATCAAGATCATAATATTTGTGCCACTAAATGTGAATTCAGGTGAAAGCCAGATAATCATTAAGCTACGAGAAATAGATTTCATGAGAAAGGCAAATCATGATTGTGCTACGAAAAACAGATTTCAGGTGAGAGCCAAATCATCATCGTGCTATGGGAATAAGCCTAATGTGAAAGCAAGACCATCCGGGCAATTCATTCTTTTCTTTACAGCTGAAGAAATGGTATGTAATTTTTTAGTTATTTCATACTTCTGCCTTTGTACGTTGAACAGTGCATTGTAAAAGATTATTTTTCAGATAATTAAATTGAACAATGAGGAAAAAGAAACCATTTTAACTTTAAAAGTGAATTATTCAGGACGATAGCTGTGAAACAATTTAAGAAATAGGATTGTATTATATTGATTAACTCTGAAAAAAATAATATTGTTTTTAATTAAATTTTTAATTCATTTAAGACTCCCTTTTAGATTTGTTGAACAGTAAAGTTTAGATTACTTATTTATTGATTTATTTGCATAAATGGATATCTAAGGATCCTTGGGTACTTATGGTTGTAAACTAGTTACATCTAAACTTAGGATAAAATGAAAAGCTAACTATTTCCCGCTCTAGTTTTTTTAATATTTGTCTATATTGTTATGGTTAACTCTTTAGGTTTTGATTGATAATTGACAATATTGAATAATTCTGGTTATTTTAGGACTAACAGTAACCTCTGTTTTGTTCTTATTTAATTATTAATTTGTTTAATAAAGTTTGTTTTCCTTAGGTAAATTCTTCGTTATTAAGAATTTGTCTTCGTTTCATTTTGAATTGGGCCCAGCACATGTATATAATATATTTATGTTTATGTAATTTTTGTGATACATAATTGTTTTCTCAAATCCACTTCACCACAACTGCTAGTAGCTACTTATTATAAAAATGTCATCAAGGGTGTGTTCTGAGGATGGCAAAGAGTTACGTAGAATGTTTGACGTTTTGTAAGCGGGTGACATGAAGTGTATGTTTTCCACGGGGCAAGACCCCACCATCGCACAATGTAGGATTTTGCAAATCTAGGGAGACAATATTCAAAAAAACAAGAATGAAATTTCAACGTAAAAACATCTAGTAGTCATAGGTTAGCTGACTAACCTATCAAACCGAAAGTTAAAGTACAACGATAATAGGCGCACGCATTTTTTTTTTATCTGTAACTCAAAACGGGTTTCTACCTGCTCGCTTCCGAGCGAATTTGTAGTTGTCGCCTTACGCTTCATGATAACGGTTGTGTTGCGGAATTACATGCTCGAATTACTTGTTTTTGTTACGCATAAACTTTCTTCAGGTTTATAGAATTTAATGATTATTTTGACGTAGCCCTAATCAGAATGAAAAGTTATTAAATACTTCTAGAGTTACAATAATAAATTCTCTAAAAGTTCTTCAAATAGTTAAATTAATTAGGCTGCCAAAACTTTTGTATGCCTTTGTATTCCATAATAATATTTTTAGTGTCATAATAAACCCTTGCTGGATTCTATCAAAGCTGTTTCAGCTGCAATTATTTGCGGTTTTTTAAAATATATCTGTTTTTACAGTTATTAGACAACTAGACAACTAACTTGTCAAGAAAAGAGCTGCATGAAAAGTTGCAAGAAGCGAGTAATATCTCTCGGCGGAGTAGGTCTGAACCTGAAATTTGGAATATGTGTAGACCAAATTCAATCTACAGCATTGTTCAGAATCAATGTTAAAGGAACTAAACCGAGTTATATATTCGTTTGTCAATAGTTTTCATCGACGTTGGAAACAGTGTCACCATAACCAGAAAACATTTTTAAACAAATACAATCAATGGGTTAACAGCACTGTAGTCATCAGCAACCAAGATTTACCAAGCACAAGTGGAGATCAGAGTACACAGAAAGCAGGAAGACCAAATAAAGATTTCGACTCAAGCAGCTTGAAGACAAAAACACGTAAATTAAAGTCATAAGTTGAAAAAAAGCACACTTAGTGAATTAACATACGCTGCCAGCCTTAAGTTACGAAAATCAGGAAAAAGAGATGCTGCTTCTATGTTGGGCGAGTTGGTCTCAACGCCTAAGAGAACTCCGAAAATCAAAAACAATTTTCATAGTAAAAGATAGAACTGGAACTTTCGGAAGTACCATGCTATCCGTAGAATGGCACTTAGTAAGAGCCTAAGAATGAATCCTTCTTAGGATGATATAAAAAAGCTAAAAAGCATTATTATCCATGCGAGGACGAATGCAAAATTGATGAAGCTTCAGCTGAGATCAAGTTGCAAGCCATTGTGGATCTGACCGTACAGCGGCTGTGCATTGCACAGAATGAAGCTTTGCAGTCTTTGTTCGATGAAGAAAAAATCACTGTCCAAAATATTACTATGATTTTCAAGTGGGGATGTGATGGAAGTGGAGGACAAGGTAGGTATAAACAAAAAGCCAACGAGGAGGCATTTGAAGGCTCGAACGTTTCGGTGACATCTATGGTACCTCTACAGCTACATGGACTTGACAAACACGGACAAAAAGTTATAATTTGGCAAAACCCACGCCCATCTTCCACGTTATACTGTAGACCCATTCTGTTCAGATTCACCAAAGAAAGTGACAGTGCAGTTTTAGAAGAGTTCGAAAATGTGCAAAACCAAATCGCAATACTGACACCAACTATCGTCGAAATTAATGGAAAAGACCGGACGTTTTCCAAACAGTTGAAGAAAATAATGGTTGATAAAAAGAGTTTGTGATACTTTGGCGAAAAACCGAACCAATCAAAAATGTTACATCTGTCTAACGACATCCAAACAAATGATCAAACTGGACGAGATAATGAAACGCCATCATTGCGATTCCCAGCAACAATAGATCGTTTCCGAAAAGAGACCGGTCTTCTAGACACTCCCAAGAAGAAAGGAGCAACCCCAATGATGGTTACAGTGCAAGGAGATTTTTCAAGAATGCCGCTATTACATTGGAGATAACGGGAGTAGACCACAGGTTAATTGAAAAATTGTACGTCGTACTAGATACCTTAACAAGTGGAAATCGAAATTGACATCGAAGAATTCAATAGCTATTGCAATGAAACAACTGATTTTTTCATTGTATGATTGGTACCACATGCCGATAACTATGTAAGATATTGTTACACGGACCCGAGGTTATAAAACATAACAGAAGTCCAAGAATGAAGAATCAAAGAATTCAGGAAATTTCGACTGGAACACTGTCGTAAAGCCTCGAGAGCAAAAACAAATGTAGACATTTTACACAACTTTCTCAAATCTTCCGACCCATTAATAACAAGTCTGAAACCTGTGGATACAAAAAGACGTGATGCAGCTCTTCATCCTCAAGTTCTAAAATTAATCAAAGCACCTTCATTAAAAACAGTCCCTCTCATAACTGAACGAAATGATAGTGATGATAGCGATCAGACAGTGATTCTGATGATTAAATAAAGATTTAAGTTGATTTAATACTTAATTTATAGTAGTTTTTGATATATAATATTCACTTGTTTATTCTTATCATGTAATTTTGTCCCCCTAGATTTGGAAAATCCTACACAGTGCATCGCCTCATCTTGCTGCTGGAGGAAGAGTGGAGAGACCTCTT
>JAFIDM010010028.1:61569865-61587449 GCA_023159025.1 Thereuonema tuberculata | reverse complement strand
AAAAAAAAAGTAAAAAATATTATACAAAAGAAATTAAAAAAAGAATTAAAAAAGAAAACTTAAAAAAGAATATTTACAATAAGAAAGAGCAAATTTCTCAAAATAATGCGCTTTTGTGGCTTCCAAATTTTATTTTAGTTTCAAAATTTAACACCAGATGCCGCTGATGAAGTGAATATAATTCGAAGCCGATATATTCACAGAAACAGTTTTTTGAAATTTGGGATTTTATGTTTCAGAAAGCTGTCCGGCTTAGCTAAATGTTTAGTAATATAAGTTAATTCTATTCTTATATTCTAAATTTCTAAATTTCAAAATTGCAAATGATTAATTGAATACTTTGCATCGATAAACTCGAAATTATGCATCATTCGACTTTGGCCTTTCGATATATATATATATATATATATATATAAAAACACGCTCGTGTTCGAATTTAAATTAATCTGTGATTATAATATTTTTTTAACCAAGGAAATGCGATTATCCAAAGCTTATTTTTTTAAAAAAAAACTCTTTGTACTGGAAACTATTTTATCATCTGTGAGGATTTTCAACAAAATATCTAAGTCTTTTGGACGAAAGGAACCATCAAAAATTAAACTAAAAACAAAAAATACACTTCAAAAATAATTTATAGAATCGCCACAACCTGTTTTAGTCGGATTCTGTGATGTAACCCTTAAGAATGAAGGTTATCCTTAAGTTCTTGACGTGTGTAATTCCATTCTTAGTTTGTTAAAACTTGCAATCAACCTAAGGAATAGATTGATATGAAAAACAAATGTGCGAGTTGTTGTTTTTTTCCCTCCAGTGTATCGAAGCTCCATGTTGCTAGATTGGAAAAACCCTCCAACCCCTATATAAACCCGTAGCACAGCATATGACCGCTATTCTCAATGATGACCGCAGTTGCTTTACTGCAGTTCATGTGGCGGATACCGGACATTCCATCGATTCTAATAATCCGATTGTTATCTGCCACGAAGAAAATTACTTCATTCGGAAAAGTAAAGAATCATTTTTTGTTCTTACTGAGTCCCATATACATTTTTGTCTAATATATTTTTTCTTACAGGGTTTCCCTAATGTGGAGAACGAAGAAACTACAATTAAGTTGACTTCGTATCTTTCCCAGTTGATGATCATTTCAACTTAAAATTAAATTCCTATTTTGTAATCTGAAAACCGTACATATCAACTTTCATCGAGATCGGAGGTGTTAAGACTTCCCGTCCCTTTCTGTCCTTCTCCACCCTGTTAGGAAAACATTTTAAAAATACTTTTAACCTTATTCTAGAAATATCATTATTTTTAATTTTAAGCTTCTAAGGGCAATGGTTACTTGTAAAAGTTGCTATTATTTTTATTTTATTTAATAATGCAAGAAAGTAATAATGGTGCATAATTCTCGTGCGTGCTACGAGAATTCTCGTGCGTAAACAAGTTTAAGACAAGAATTGTTGGTGGCAGATGGAATTATGCTGATGTCAAGATTGGAGAAAAATCACCATGAAATGGACGATGAAGCATAGGAATCGCAATGATGGCTGAATAAATAAATATAAGAAACTGTAAGTAATCATAGTAATTCAATAGTCAAAGGAACCAGAAGTTAATATTTGACTGGAGGGTATCACTATGATATCTAGTTCTTCAAATGTTTTATTGTGTATGCTGATCCTAAGGAGAAGATTCCATTTAGGCTACATCAAATAAGAAATGCTGGAATGGACATTAACTTAGGAATTCAGCATTTGAAAGAATCAATTCATCACAGATCAACTCTTCGTTTGTGAAAGTGAGGGGAATTAAATGTCAAACTGGATCTTATAAAAGAACTTTATTAATACTAGACAGATGGTATTAGATAAGTTATTCTGAAATGAAATGGACTAATATTTATGTATAAAGATTACAATATTTATTTATATTGAAATTGCCAGCACTTACTTATTCAAGAATTTTATTTTTCCTGTGTTAATAACTATTAAGAACATTTACAGCTACAATAGACACACATATGATTTTGAAAACATTCAACTATTCCTTTTTCACCCATTAGGGATTGAATTTACAAAAACCCTTTCTTAGTGGGCCCTATGTCATAAGAGTGAACATTCCTAAAATTTCAGGTTCCTATATTCAGCAGTTTTTATTGTGCGATAGTGAGTTAGTAAGTGGATTTTGCTTTATTTATGTAAAGATTAGCAAAAAGCCGGGCTTCGAGTAGACTTGTGCACTTTATGCACTTTATTGAATATTAAATAATTGCTTGGAATCGTTTCTTTACCTTTAAAAGCCATAATTTTAGTTTTCGTCGAAGATACTGTCATGTTATATTTAGCAGATATGTTTTATAGATTAAATATGGATCTCTGTAGATCATCTTCTGTTGATGCTATGAGAGCTAAGTCATTGATGAACAGAATATTATTCATTTGCGTCAAGATATTATCCAATTGATCGTCTTTATGTGAAATATTCCTTGAACATTCCCTGTAGCTTACCAAAAATCTTCCAGTCATTTTTTTTTTGCCTTAGCAGAGTCGTCACTGTTAGAATCAGTCCGGTTATTATTCTTATTATGAGACTTGAAAGCAATATCAACTAGTCGCTAGAACGAAGGTGTAGGGAATATTTCTTCAGCATCAGATGCAATGGTTGTACCGTCTGACTCGGTCCTCAGAACCTCGTTGGTGAAAACAGGTTGCGCTTCGCGAAGGCAAGGGTGAGTTTTAATTAGGAGAGGCTATTTGAAACGCTTCAGTTGCTTTTGCAAACCGTGTAGGCTAAATCTGTTTTCATAATAGAGGGTTTGCATCCAAACAAGATATAAAACCTGCAAAAAAATTTTGGTTCTTATACGTCTGAAGGAAAATTGAAAGTAATATTAGTAACTCGGTCATTATTCTTTGCAGAAGATACTTTACGTAAGTGACTGAACTATCTGAATTAAAAAATAATTTTTCCAAATAATGTAAGAATGCTGTCCCTATTACGGATGAACATTTAGAAAACATGTTGTTTTTGATCTACTGCTTTAACATTCTTTCGCAAAAGAGTCATCGTCATATCTGCATGACATCCAGCTACCATAAGGTATTAGTGATTTTGTCTAAAATTTTAGCCTATTAATTCACTTGAAGTTATGTTACAAAATCAATGGTAATGTTGTTTCGAAGTAAGTTATTCTAAATTCCAATTTATATTTAAGGTTTAGCATTGTATATATATTATTTTAAAGTTTTATATTAATCTCTGATTATTTTATTTATTATCGAAATAACTACGATTATTGAAAGTGAATTTCTTTTAAACAAAAACGCCTTTACAGAAACTTTTACCCTCTGTGAGAAGTTTTAGATGTAAATCTTAGTCTCTATTTTTTTAATTTTCTATCTTTTTATTAATCTTCAGTCTTATATATTTATGTAATTAAGTATTTTGCCAATTTTACAGTTTCATAAAAAATGAATGTTTCCGTACAAAGATACTTTACTATTCCTTACTATAGATTGTGAGACGCCATTCTCTGTTCTCTTCACATGTTTTATTATTGCTATACTGTCTCATTTTATTACGTGGGAAGTATTGAAAGGAGTATGAAAAAGTTTAAAATACATAGTTAACTATTTTATTATTTAAAGATGACAAAAGAAAAGCTTATGAGACATTTTTCTTGGTTACATTTCCTCTTTATTGAAATAATAATTCAAATAAACAATTAGGAAATTTAAGATAATAAAAGTTAGTAGTTTAAATAATTTCGATCTTAGGAGTTTAATGTGTTTTTTTGTTTTTTATTTAACATTATCAATCAGTATGTCTAAGATTTTAAGGTGGAAGAAAATCTTGTAATTGACACCTTGGAGCCCGGATTTACACCCGAACCCAAAAAAAAAACAAACAAAAAAAAAAACAACAAAGAATAGAAAAACAAAGAAAATTGTAAGAACAATTTAAGTAATTGGAATATAAAAACGTGTAGATGTATCCAGTTGAATTTCAGAGTATGTATAATCTTAAAATAAGATCGTAGTGAGGAGAGAGAGTTAAATGGAATGTTAGTTCTTTATCTTTTGCAAACAAACAAATGCGTGTTTGATGATTAACAATTTAATGTTGTGTACTTAACATTACAATTGTCTCTAGGCTTCTAACTTGAATTATCAAAAGTACAAAATAGGCTTTGTCTATTTATTTCTAAACACTATTTGCGTTTATCGTCCATAGGTACTGAAACTTATTAAAGTTCATAAACTTAAATTCTCAATGTTCACTGTAAGAGGCTAAAGCAGGGTATGCGGTGCAGGCCAATCAGATGCTTCGTAAGGATATTTTGTTTTGGTGACTGTTTGCAATTGTTTCAACGCGGAGGGATATATAAATTGGTGTTGACATCATGTGGTTTGGTCGGCCATGTTTTTATAATTCCTTTTCCAGCAGTGGGAAATTTAAATTGGTCTCACTGCTTGTCTGTGATAAATGTAATTTCATTTATCTTGGATGGCTAACACATGGATGTAAAATGCTGATGATCGTTATCAACAGCTTTATTCTGCCAGGGAGAACCGTTTTCTCTCATTTTAGATGATCATCACCTAACAGAAATACGGTAAACGACGATGCATAAGCCTAACATAAGTACGGTAAACGAGGATGGATAGGCCTAACACAATACGATGTAACTCACATTCCCATACTTCCTGGGGGAATTGATGTGGCGTCAATAATTTCAAGGTAAGCCACATTATGTGTATTTCAGAGGTGGGCCATTATAGCAAGTCCCCCATTTTTCATATCTTAAACCCGATAGGTGCGCCATTCTAGCAAGTCCGCTATTTTTAAGATGTTAAACCCTTCTACGAAATTCGCCATGTTGAATATAGTCCTCACACACTTGTGACATCACAAGTTGAGAAAAAAAGTTCGCTGAAGGCATGCACCGTCATCTGATGTTTTACCGAATCTTCATGTGAGTGACTTCACTTGTGTTCATTAAATGTGTTAACTAATGCTCGGCAGAAATACTGTCTTATGCTAGAATATGTCGAGTGTATCCTTCACTTCGGAATTCAATCAGATGTGTCAGTTTTGGGATAAAACAAATGTCATACTGATGCAACTTGCTTCTTTCCGTAACAGCTCTCCTTAGTAGTATACATTAAACGTCAGAGATTAAATACTCGTAGCACTTTATCACAAATATGAAAATAGAACGTTGAAAACCCGGAAATCCTCGCCAAATGTCGAAATGAAAATGAAAGAGTATGTATGGAGTCGTGCTTCATAATAACCCGTCCAGGTATATATAATGATACCCTATCAGTCCCAGCTATTAAACATTATGGGTTACAGAATTTGAAAAGAAGAAAGAAGAAAAAAAAGAAAAACATAGGTGACACTTAAAATAGCAATTAAAAGAAAGCAAACGCTTTCTACTTAAAAATAGAAGGACTCCAGCCAATGACCATGAGGCTACCCCTTGAAATAAACATTGTTATGAAGTTAAACTAGAACTTTTGAACTAGAACTCCTTACGTTAAGAATTAAATAGATTAAGAAAAAATTCTAAATTGTCAGAAAAAAATAAAAATAAAAGTGATTTGAGTTAAAAAATCTTTTGATATAATTGATGTTACTTTTAACTAAGGTTCTTTAACGTTTAAAATAATTTCTTTAAATTTTAGAAGTTTTTAGAATAATGTTAAATCCAAAGAGTTTTTCTTTTTTTTTAGAGAAATTTTATTCTGTAAATTCAACTATAAAAACATATAGTTTTTTAATTGTTAATATTTTTTTTTATGTAGTTCATTGATTTTACGATGTTTAATCCTGTTTTTGTTATTTGAATGCGTAGTTTTCTTTTAAGATAGATTCAGCATATATAGACTTCTTTAGATTATCTGAGATTGTCAACAGATACAAGCTGGTTCGATCAAGGCAACGTGCATTTGTTTACTTAAGTTATTCACAGTAATAACCGCAGGTGGGCAATGAAGCAATAGCGTTCCTGACTGCTCATTAGCATATCAAGGGTTTCCCATGGACTGCTGAAGCACATGACGAATGAACTGAATATTATGCTGTGCCTACATATATATTTCCATTTTTTGCTGTTTTGTTAACGCTTGATAATACAGCCTCAATTGTGCTAAGAAACATGTCGCTTATTATTTTATTTTTTCTTTAATTAAAATTTGTGTGAAATAGTTCAGTGCAGTGGCTTTATTTGAAACAATGAACACAATCAATGCACGTAAATCAACATTTAATATGAAAATAGAACTCTAGTCAATATGGCGGCTTGCCATTTACTTTAGCATGTTAACCCTAGTATTTCGTTACTATGGAAATTATGGAACTTTACAAAACATTTCCACAGTTAAGCTAATGGTAGTTTTTTACGAAATCTCACTTGTGGAATTAGGCTTAATTTTCTTTTTTTTTGGATGAAAGTGACTCGTTATTACATGATAGGGATAAAAGCGTTGGAAAATTCTGGATTAGTTTTGTAGTTTTTAAGAACTTTATACATTTATTTGGAACTCTTTGATGGTGGCGGATCTACAATTTCGAAGCATGATGTTGTAGCGTCTTTGGGAGTCGATGATGGCCGAATCACTAGCGCTGTTAAGATGAGGTCGATAATTCCATCTGGTGGCCAATTTAAGCTGAGAAACTGAGAAATTAAAATTAATAGATTGCGTGAAATTTATATTGAAATTAAGAAGGAAATTTTATTTGAAACTGAGAAAGTGGTGTATCTAAGGGTAATAATGTAGGTAAACGAAAATTATTGAAAAATTGTAATTATTTTTTGTAATTATTTATTGTTCATTATTTAAATTTTAAGAAAAATAACCACAAAATTGTTGAAAATTGAAAATAATGGGTTGCCGTGAAGGATTGCTATGAAATTTATATTGAAATTAAGAAGGAAATTTCCTTTTTAATTGCCATTAAAAGCTTACATTACTGGGCTTACATTGCATGCTTACATTACATTACATGCATTATAAGCTTACATTACCTAGGAGGGGGGAGAATTTCCTGTTTCACGTTCCTGAAATCTACGTCATATAAGATACATTTTTAATACAATTTTATATAATTTTAATATAGTTAGCCAGATGAAGGGCCGCACGGTTGGCGTTGACACTTGCCTCTCACCTATAAGTACCGAGGTTTGGTTCTCATGTGTGTTTCGTTGATGGTGGCGATCCGCGATGTGCAGGTTTTCTTGGGGTTCTCCCTTTTACCCTGCATTTCTCATGCCATCCTTTGGCATTCTTTCTCTCCGTCTGTTTCCGTGGGATAGCACAATAGATTTTTCAGGTCGCGGTGATCGGCTTCTCTGCCATCCATGCTCACCCCATACTAACTAACTAACTAGCCAGATAAGGGTTAGTTTTTCTAGTAAAAAAGTTAGGGCAAAATCATTTGGAAGTAACTTTGTCTTCGCATATAGTTAGCCCAATATCGCAGTTAGCCAGATGAGCTTTATGAATGTAAAGCAGTAAATTTAACGTTGAGGTAGCATCCACTTCTTGGATATTTTCTAGAATAAATTCATAACAATGTATTTGTAGTCACGAAATAAGTATTAGCCAACACACCATGAGTTTAAAAATAAAAAAAACAATAAATTAAAAATACAAAATACAAAAAAAAATACATACGTAACCAGGAGCTCCAAACCTCCTGGTTACGTTTGTATTTTTGGTATTGTTAATTATATATGTATTTAAACTTATGCTGTCTTGGCTAATACTTATTTCGTCATTAATTAATGAGCACACGTAAAAAAACTTCTCATTCAAGAATGTATTTGCACTTGTTCTTTATACTGAGTTTGGATGGAGAGAATTACATTAGCGACATTAATTACATCAACTACGAGGCGGCAATCAACTTTGCAATAGAGCATCGCCTCCTGCCACGTAAACACGGATTAAAGTGCAAGAAATGCAAGCGCGCCAACTCTTTGCAATGGCTGGCACAAACGTCTGGGGGGTTACCCTCAATCCCTTGGCGCCTTCGTTGCTCCAATGATAACTGCCGTAAAGATTACAGCCTGACCAAGGATACTAGGTATAATTGTATCAAGCTATCGGTATCAATTAGCCTCAGGCTCGTTTATTGGTGGATACTTGGTGCGTCGATAGAGGTTGCAATGGCTGAGTGAAATCTTTCCTGCAGAACTGTTGTTGATTATTATCAGTTTTGTAGGGAGGTTTGTTATGTGGTAGTAAGCAATAACAGCGGTCCCATTGGTGGCGAAGGATATGTGGTTGAAATTGATGAGAGTCACCTTTATATTCGGAAATATTGTCGTGGTCGCCTCATTGCTCCCGAGAGGCACCAACGATGGATATTTGGGGGAATAGATAGGGACACCAAGGAATGCTTTGTCATGGAAGTTGAGAAAAGGGATGTAAACACTCTTATACCTCTAATTCGCCAGTTCGTACGGCCGCAATCGAAGGTGATCACTGGAGATCCTATACACGGCTGTCGAATGACGGATTCGAGCACCACTTTGTCAATGACTTTATTGAGTTTGTTAGAGCCGACGATCCTTCCATCCACACACAAACAATAGAGCGAATGTGGCGAAGTGTTAAGAAGGTCTGTAAGGCAGAAGGAAGGCCAACAAAACGGCTGGATCTCTACCCTTTCCAATTTCTGTATTTCTACGATCTTAAAATTCGATCGGGCATTACAGGTCCCCCTTCAAAATTTCAGCATTTTCTTGGTGACATCGCGAGGGTATATCCAGGTGGGTGTGCTGGCCGACGGCTGGTTGCGCGCGCCAGCTAAAAGGTAATTTATTTTTAATTTTTTGTATTTCATTCAATTTTTTTTTATCTTTATTTTGGATATTTATATTTCCCTTTAAGACATGGGTTTCAAGCACCGCAGAGATAACACGAATTTCTTGATGATAATTGTTCATTTATATTAGTTTGATTATTTATTTATTTATTTTCATCGTGGTTGCAAATATGTTTCTCTCACGGGCTTTCTCATGTCGGAATGACCCTTGCTTTCTGTCCTATTTCTCGGCCATCTTGAAAGTAGCGCTAGCACCGCCACCGCCATCTTGCAATTAGTTCGGCGTGGCTATTTGCAATGCCCGTCCGTTTCCTCAAAGAGTTCCAAATATATCTCGAAATTTCTCAAAAACTACAGCATCAAACCACATTTTTCCATCGGTTTTATTCTTAGTATGGATTAACGAATCTTTTTCATCCAAAACAAAAAAAAAACATCGATTTCGCAGGTGAGATTTTGTAAAATATTACCAAGCTGATTTCGCACCTCAGCTATAAGCATTAATTTTTCTTAACACGGCTTTAGGTTTTTGATGGACTGTTCATTTTACAACGTTCATCGGAAGCGATCTTAGCTTTTCTCGAAGAACAAATTTTTCTAACTAACAAACACAACAATCACTTCAAAGAGTCTTTCACGAAAAGCATACACCAGAGTGCACACACACTTACTTTGTTGTGTACTGTTATCTCTTTCGGTTGTTGTAGTTGTTGCCATAGTTTCACCATTTGGGTTTTTTTGCAGCACGAAATGTCAAAGTTTGGACATGGTGAGTAATATATATATATATTTAATTTCATCTTAATTCTCTAGCTTAGAATTTGGTCCAAACTACAAATTTTCTCAATTAAATCCTTAACGAATATTTCCCTTGATTTGGAGTGTTGTTGAATCGTTTTGTTCGCAAAATATCCGATATTCGTTTTGTTTTGACAGCATCTCTTTCTGCAAAACTACCAAAATCAAAATTACTGCTTGCTTTTTATAATATTAAAATATTGCTCTATCTATTATCATTATTCTTGTTTCAAATATTATACTGCAGTTTTGAGATACATTGAATGAATGAATATGAAATACTGGATCTTAATTAAAAGGGAAAATATGTAGATGAAGAGTGAATAACATAACAAAAATAAAAACTAATTTGAAAAGTTAAAGACATCATTTAAAATAACGGAAACAGCATCATTTCATCCGGGATTACTCTTTATTGATCCGCAATATTGAGTAAATAATTATTCCTTGCGAATAAATAGTAACAGACTCATTATCGTAATTCAGATGAATGCTCATTGTATAGGAATATTTGGAAGCTTTTTCTTAACCTTATTTCCTACATTAAGGTAATACATTTTAAATTGATATCAATTTTTTTTAAAGTTGATATTCAATATACTGACGATATCAAAGAATCGGATAAAATTTCATATTTTAGAATGTATTAATATTTTTATTCTTCATATATAGAATATTAAGGAAGAAAATTTAAATTGGAGGGATTTTTATGCAAAAAAGAAGCTTAAAAATTTCTTCGTTTAAAGTTCCGATTCAGGATTAAGTTCTTCAAATTTAACTATACAAGTTAACAAGTTTACTAAATTTTATTCAATTACAAAAATAATTCCAATATTTTCTCATTGTTTATTGTCAAAATGGTGATATAATTACTTCATGAGCTGAAATATTTAGAATGTTAAGGCAATAATTTTCAAAGTCATTAAGAAATAGATTCATTCCGCAACAAGAAAGTAAGCAGTAATTTACCAAATCCTACCTAAACAGTATTTCATTATATGCTAATAGAAAGACAAGGCAGAGGAGTTAAGGAATAGACAATTCAAAAATAGGTTTAAAGTATCTTTTAATAATTTGCTTTATTTCCTTTTATTGTAATCATAATTTATGGTAATTATCGTTTAATTTGTCTATGGGGAATGCCCTACTTTAACACGAGTTTCCAATTTAAATGAAAATCAATGAAAAATATCTTCGTACTTTCAAGAAAGAATGATCTTAGCTGAAGTTTTTAGTGAAAATACCAAAATGGAACTTTGTCTTTCGCTTAGTACCATCTATTGGAAATTCCATCGATCAGTTTTATGAATAATTCATTTAGCTTTGGCTTTTATTCCAACAATTAAATAAAGTCCAATCATTTCAAGAGTTGATTTCGAATTTTAAAAACATCAATTGAATTTAAATTACTGTAGTAAATATATGAAACAATGAATTTCAATTTCTAATTATTACTTTTTTTTTTAAATAGGTTTTTTTTTTTTTTTTTTTTTTTTTTATTTGTGAAATTCATTAAATGTAATGAAAAGACATCGGAAAACACGTTTGAAGTTGGATTGATTGTTTTCTGAATTATTCTCAATTGATTTCTTTTCATTATTTTGTTGACTTAATTTTCGATCTACCTTGTGTGGTATCGATAAACTGCTCTTTGTTGTTCCTTGTATGTCTTTAACAATGTATATATCCTTCTTTATTATTTGCATGTACCTTGAATTTGCAATTCTGCGAGTACGAGAAATTATATTAACTGACCTTTAATGTATGTTCTTTACATTATCTAATCGTATATTTATTTCTTTGTCTTTAGAAATAAAAAAAAATCGTTCAAATATAACGTTCTACATATTGTAATTTTCTTTAAGATTTTAAACACTTTGGGCCGAGTGCAACAATCAACATACGAAGCAGTCATTAGTTGTGGAGCCGTAAGTTAACAACTGGCCGTCAAACAGGCGTTGCAGTGCACCAACGATGTTTTATCAGTTATTTATTGATGCTCGCTAAAAATCTAACGTGTTTTTAACAGTGGCTGCGATTGGTTAACAACATCATTTCCGGATAACTTTTCGCATGCGCAATCACGAATTTTATCTACTTTCACTTATGATACCGCCTTTTAGCGGCGCAATTTTCTCAGTTTCGGATATACTGAGAAAATTGGTAGCCAGATGGAATTCTCGGCCTCATCGTAACACGGACACGGCCTTCACCGACTCCCAAAGACGCTAACACCTCAAGCTTCGAAAATGTACATCCGCCAGCACCAAAGAGTTCCAATTAAATGTATAAATTTCTTAAAAATTAATCCTGGATTTTCCAACGCTTTTATTCCCATCATGTATTAACGAATCATGTATTAGATTCGCCCTAATTCCACAGGTGAGACTTCGTAAAAAACTGGATTCAATGTCGGCCATCTTGCTAAAGCTGAACGGCGCGGGGGCTGATGGGAGTTTTCTATTTAATGACGCATTTAACTCGCCAGTCTCCGAGCTGTTACAATTTGGCGGCTGATCAGCGATTTAACGACTGTTAAATCCCTACCGAACGTTAGTGCTTAGAAAATGTCATTTGATCGTTGCTTTCACAGCCATCAAAGTTACTGGAGGTTTAGTGCACCCTTACTGTTAAATTTTAGCTTTCGCTTATGAAACGATAAATTGTCAAAGGTTGGCAAATTGATAATCTGAAATACCTCGGATAGCTTTTTAAGGGCTCTCAAATGCAAATGAAAATCTCCAGTTTGTAGCATCCCACCTGTTGAAAAAGTATTAACCAACCATTCCAAGAAGACGCTCCCAACCTGCATATCACGATCATTTTTTGATTAACGGAATGTTACACTTTTCTTTTCCTTTCTCTCTCTCAGAAGTCACCGTCGTAGTAAAATGACACTTATAAAAACTAGTAAAATTTTAAAAATATCTGAATAAGAAGTCACAGGTAATACAAAGGGATAAAAACGTTGAAATAAATCACTGAGCTACTTTTGGAATATTTGACACATGAAATCCAAAACAGTCTGTATCAAGATCCAAACATGGACGAATCGTAACAACATTCAGTGGACATACAGAGTGGAACATGCGGTTTCAATTTCTAAAAAAAAAAAAAAAAAATTAATACCAAAAGTCGCCTACAGGGAAATATATGACGCTGGTAGCGCACTAATTTGCATAACCTCGTTACCTGTAGAGCGATCATGATAGAAAGAAAGGCTTGAAGAATTCACATCACTTGGCGACTTTCGATGGCTCTTACCTTACGTTACCGTGTTTTGTTAGTGAAGCTGTATTATCAGCGGGACAAGAATGCCAGTGCTGCCTTTCGGGAATTTCAGTGGTTGAAGGCGCTACGAAGATGCCCGATGAGCAGAACAAATCTACGAAAAATGATTCAACGCTTTGAAACTACTGGAACTCTAGCTGTGCAATCACGCAAGGGACGCAAAGCTATCAGTCAGCAACACGTTGAAGAAGTTGTAACTGCTGTTGTGGAACAGGAGATGAAAAGTATGCAGGATACCAGCAGTGCACGGGCAACATCCCTCCAAACAGATATCCCATACTCACCGGTGTGGAAAATCCTGGATCAGAATTTGAAGTTTTACCCCTATAAAATCTGTCCTGTTCAAGATTTCCGTCCTGACGATGCGACCATCCGCATTGACTTTGCATGGAAGTGGAAGAAGCATGGCTGTGGCGGATTTCATGGAGTGACGAAGCACTCGTTTATTTGAACGGGTCACGGGTCCACCTCGGTGAGTTTCCTCGGATGCTTTACGGCATTGACCGATGATGACGTAAAGCTGCACCACACTGTGGCTTTCGACGAGTGGATATGCATCTGTTGCATCTGTTGACCCATGTGTGGGATTACTCGCAGTCCAAATGCGGCAATTGTGAGTGTTAATATCACCGTTTAAATAAAAGTGCGTGAATTGATTATTTTCTCCAAATTTCAAAAAAAGCTCAACCCATTAAATATTGAATGTATTGATAATTTCGTTGTTATATATTATTTTGCTTCATTGTTTTTTGTTTTTTTTTACAAAATTGTATTTTACGAAAAAAGGACAGATAATACTAGGTATATTAGCTGTTTTGGTATTATTATTTTGTAGCCTAACCATTTTGCATCATAATTAGACAGAAAGAATTAAATATCTGAGCCATTATCATGAATGAAAATTTATTAAACAAAAAATACAGATTCTGCGAAAGTAGAATAAGTATTTCAAAAATCGGATAGAAACAAACATTGTTTCCTTATACAGAACATATATTACAAACTATTTGCGACGGTTGCCATTGACAGTCCTGTCTTGTCGGCCAGTGGCATTTTTACCACCAACCAGATTTCCTGCCGGTTGAACGGTATCTCCCACATGATGTGCAGCGGTATCCACAACACCGGACAGAAGAGCACCAACTCTCTTCGCTGGTGCGTTTCTTTCCATCCTTATGGCCCAGACACTTATGTTCAGTACAGAAAAAAGAACACAAAAGATGACTATGTACTTCATATTGTAGCTAAAAAGAATGATACAAACAATTAGATGAATTCTTGTCAAGTGCTGTTCTGAAATGATATATATATATATATTTTTCATTTTCAATGTTAAAGATACAACAAAAAGGGAACAATATGATCCAAAATAAAAAACTCAATTTTCTTTGCTGTTTTCTGAAATTGAATCTCGAATAATTAATTTATAAATAAACGCCAAAACTTTTTCTCATTCTATTAAGCGAATTGTCTACATCTTTTTATTACTTAAAAATTAACTTATTTGTTAGTGAAAAACTTTCCAAGATAAATTCTAAAGTTTAATAGTTTCAATTATTGACGTGGGTTATGATTTATAAATAAGTTATAAGTTAGTAAACTTATGGATTTAATGAAAAAAAAAATAGCGAGAATTTTTTTTTTAAATCCAATTGAAATATTAAAAAGGAACTGGGAAAGAGGAATTTCTCGAAATAAGAAGCTTTATTATATATAAAAAAAAAGACAGGGCAAAGGCTATGATTTGAAAGTTGGAGATTTTTTTGTACTTTCATCAAATGAAAATAGATAATGGTGGTTACTAATTGTGTCTTAATTTCCAATCGGAAAATGCTATTTACTAAAGATTTAAAATAATATTTTTTCTGCGCAACTTCTGACGCTCAGAATGATAACTGTAGTAATCTCCCGATTATCCGCGGGCGGATTAAACGATATACAATAAAAGAGGCTAACAAAGTAAATAAAGTAATAGGAAACTTTAAAAATACTTTCTCAGATGTTTAGATACAATTATAGACAAACAATTTAAGGAACGACCTGGTGGGTGGAGCTTAGGCCGGCAGATTACACTAAATTACGTGAGAGCCTTCCCCTTCTACAAACACGTCAGACAGTAAAATAAACCAACTACTTGAATTTTATTATTATTATTTTGTAAATTTGTTTTACATTCTTTCATTCACGTACACTAATTTGTAAGTTGAGTGTTATTTGAAACAAAACATGACATCTGATGCTTGAGGTATTTGATGCAGTTGTATATGGAGACTGTAAAGTTTCCCCCTTCTGCTAAACTAGCGCATGCGCACTAAAAGGTCTTTCCTTAATTTGTTTACTTTTGTATTACCATTTTAATGTAACTAAAACTTGTTAAAAGCATTTTTCCGTTGATTTTCCTCCTTTTTCGTTCTATTTCGGATTATCCGCGGAATTCGCTTATCAGCGGTTGCCGTACCAACCAATATTGCGGATAATCGGGCGTTTACTATACTAACATGATTTTATTTACTAATTAAAAATGTCTAAAAAATTTCTACTAAAATTATTTACTAATTGAGAAGACTCTCTTATGAATTTTCTCAATTTTTAGAAGAAGTTACACTGAGTAACCAATTTATTACAGGTATCGTACTAAAAACGAATTGGTCCTCTTGTAATATTTGATCACAGTCATAATTCTTTAGACTTAGATTCTAAAGGTGTTCGAACTGTTTCGCAGGAATATTGACCAATGGTGACAGAAGACAAATACGGCGAAGTAGTTTCGAATGGATCTTTCTATTTCGTCCAAAAACTGCTCAATGGGTTGAGATTAGGTAACTGAGGCATCCAATGAAGCAATTGGAAATCAGAGTCACTGAACCAATCGGAGACCAATCGAACACGGTGGCAGGGTGCGTTCTTCTGTTGAAAGTGGCCAATTGTTTCAGGATAACACCGTCGGCAACAATGTTGAGGTAGCCCGTGATAAAAATAGATGTGTAAGGGGTACGAGGGATGAAGTGTGTCCCAGGAGTACATTCTCCAGACCATTATTCCACCACCACCCTCTTGTACGGTTGTCATTTCGCAGGACGGGTTCATAGATTCCTATTGTCTGCGCCATATTGTCATCCCGCCATGAGCATAGTGGCGAAGCCCCTGATACAAAGAAACTTTATACACAGACGATTCGTGCCAGTCGCCTCTTATCTTTTTCATCCATTAGCCTTCTCAGTACACAATTTCGCCTATTGCTTGAAGTTTTTTGACCCAAATGCCATGCTCTGAACACCCGCATACTGTGCCACGAGAAAAGCCGTAGATCTTTATAAATTCCGAAATACTGAAACCCGCTGAGATCCATGATCATGTCTCATTTAAATATTTTGTCTTACCCAGGTTCCGGACAATTGTATTATTATATAGTTCTCTTGATACAGAGCAAATTTTTAAGATGCTCCTCGTTGCTGGTAGGTCAGCTGTCGTCAGTAACGGACCTGTCCAATAAATGGTCTCAGTAAATTGGTCACTCAGACTAATTCGTAACAGTTTATTAAAAATAACAATTCTTTTCTCAAATCGCAGATATTTATTTAATGAAGCAAATTTTCGGAAAAAAATGTTTAGGCTTATACTTCTTGAAATTTTCTTACATTGAAGATTAACATTTAGTTTCTCAACAAAATCAGAGACACGATAATAATTATAACAACTGATTCATATTATAGTCTATAATTGGGCTCAAGCTTTCAATAAACTCAAAAATAAGCTTTCTGGTTCTACCTCATAAAACTTAAATTCTTATTAGTAACAACAATATCTAAAAATGAGATTTAAGATTTGAATATTACAAATAAGTCATGTTAACACTCTCCAAAATCAAGTTTTTGTTTTTAAATTCTACTGATTTATAAGAATTTAGATGTTTATTTATTAATCTATTATCAATTTCAACACCTTCATATCTATTTAAAATTATTTGTTCTTGAATTTCTTATAAATAAACTTTCAATCAATTTCATTGTGGAGTTTTCTTTTTCTATTTCTAATATTTTTACTTTTGTTTAGGTCTATGTCTAAATTTATAGCGATGGTCTGATATTTCAGATACATCAACTTTCTTTCGCTTAATATAGTTACAGTGTTGTTGTATAAGTTTCCAAAGGGTACGTTTACTCTCTAGATTAAAATGATCACAATTCATGCATTCAATTTTATCTACAACACGTAGTTCTTGTTTCAAAACACTTTTATTTACCTTCGAGTGAACAAATTTTTTAATTTATTCTTATATTCACGTTTTACATCATAATCAAATCTTTTACATATATCTTTCAACTGTGACTATATGCATTCAAATATGATATTACTAAATTTTGTTTTTTATCTTCTATTTCTTTGATGTTAAAAGTGTTATATTTGTTTACTACTTGTTTTAAAAATTTACTTTTATATTTAATTTTTGAGAAAATTTCTGGTATTTTAATTAACTCTTTGTTAAAATATAAGTTGTAAATCTTACCAGTTCAGCAGCAGTTAGTACTTAAAAAGAAAAGATTTTCCAATTAGTTATTTTGATTATATCTTCGTATAATATTGATTTGCCCTAAAAAGAACTTACAACAACCTCTTAAAATTAAAAATAAATATTTATTGAAGTAAAATAATA
>JAFIDM010010028.1:61553638-61569465 GCA_023159025.1 Thereuonema tuberculata | reverse complement strand
TATCAACAAGAACTTATAGTTAAAAACTCATTTTAAAAATTAAAACTGCAATGATTTAATTTCTATTTCATAAAGTTTCGAATTTTTACGGCAACAGTATTTCAGATAGGATGAAAGGGAAAACAATAAACATAATATCTTACCAGTTCAACAGCAGTTGATACTGAAATAGAAGTCGAAATGTTTCTGATTTGGTTTGGTTTGTTCTACCTTGATATACGTAGAATTTTTCTTTGTATCTGACCACATGGTACTAAAATTTAATTCCTGAAAAAAACATTCCAGTGTTGAATCATCTGTAATTATCAGTGATGATTCGACTCAAATATTACAAAACGTGGTGCTGTGTTCCTGTCTTCGATTTGAGTTAGAATAATATTTTAAAGCTGATAAACATTGTAGACTATTAGAATGTAGAAGAACGAAAACACGTGACACTGAGAGGGATAGATTCTTTACACATTGATTGACAACTATTTTTTTGAACAGATATTTATATAATGTCTAACAAAAATATTTGTTTACTTTATTATTCTTAGAATAAGGCACTCCAAACCAGTTAACTATTTATTGGGAACTTTTCCTTAATGTAAAACATCCCAAATCATTTAATACTTTCTAAGAGAGCAGCTTAATAATAAAGTTTATTTGTTGTTTATTTGCCAACCCCAGACTCTTCGGCACAACAAGAAACGAGAAATGTGAGCATTTAGCTGACGAAATGTTGCCCAGGGTACGCCATAGGAGGCAGCTCACGCTATACCCCCAGCAACGGACGAAACACAGAACAAGAAAGTAACATCCATGCGAACGCCAGGATTAGAACCCAGGTTTTGACACATCAATCGAGCGGCAGACTACCGTTTAGACAGCTCGGCTATGCCGGAACAGCGCATAGTAATAATAAAGTAGCCAAGGATGATAAATATAGAAACTTCCGAAAAGGAACAGAAATTGACGTCATTCTGTCTAACATAACAAATCTCTTTTTCTTTGGGATCCGTAATGTAAGGATTGATTCTTATGAAATGGTAAAATAGGGAAAATTCTAATTACTAATTGGAAAGTTAGAGATATACATGAAGAGTTTACAATAAAACAAAGAAAAAATTATATGGATCTTGATTTACAATTGGACAACTTTCATATAAAGGAACCAAGCACCATGAAATGAAAAATGACAAAAAGCTTCTCAATTAACTTTATTTTAAAAAATTACAAAACACTTCTTTAAAAAAAGAAATTAGGATGAATTTAGACATTTATTATTTTATTTTTATTATATTTCCATAGTACAAACCACTTTCCTCACAGTTTAATCACCGAAAAAGACGGTTCGTTCTCATTCAATAAATGCAAATTATATTTCTTAAAGGCACTATTACAGATGACTACAGTGTTACCCGTTACATTTTTTTCTAATGAAATGTTTTTGAAATCAATATGGAGTCCCAAATGTCGAAGGATCCCGGATCGGACCGCAACCGTCACCCCATCCCCGTTAGTCCAACTCAGCCTTTTAGAATGTAGAATATAGAAAAAAATGTATGGTTGGGTTCAATAACTCAACCTCCAAATTACAAAGCAAATCATTACTTTTGTCATCACTTTTTTTAGTTTTACTGGCCTTCCCCACCAAAAATAAAAATCCTAAAAAATAGTAAAATCTAATGTTTCACTTTCTTTTGGTTTGACTGTTCTTATTTCGATCTTTGATTCTCCCTTGGAAATACTCTAAAAGTCCTTACTGTTTTAGATTTGAAGCTCAATTTACTATCGAAGGAATCCCATTTCTCTTCCCTGTAATTCTATATTTCCCAATGGCAGTGATTAAGTTTTAAAATTTCTAGATATAGTCATTTAGTTTTTCATTTTCTTTTGAAACTACACAGCTAAAAAGAAAAAAAGAAGATTGAGAGTCCAAAAAATTAGACAGGAAGTATCTCTTCAATTGAATGGAATTTTCCGAAAATCAAGAAAAGAGCTGCAGGTTTCTAAAGTTTAGATTTAACGACCAAAACTTCTTTTTTCAATCGAATTCTATTATCAGTCGTATTTTGATTTATCGTTGGTATTCCGTTCCAATAATCTATATTCAAAAACCAGATGTTTACCTAACCACATGACAATAACAAAATAATTATGGTGACATGTTAGAGAAAATTAAAAATATGTGAATAATCTATATTACGAAAATCTTTGAGTTCTCTGTTTGTCTGTCTTTCCTCCGCAACAATGGAAAACGGATTTTCATTTGTTATTGTTGCGAGCGCTATCAAATAATGAGTTAGATCAACAATGACGCGCTACCAAATAATGAGTTCATTCCGAAAGGAATAAAATAACACTTTTTGCTAAACTATTCAACAAATCATAACCGCTTTCATTGGAATCGATTCTTCTTAGATTATCTGATATTTACCATCGTTAAAATCTCTAGTAATTCATTAAATACTATCGAAATGGATAATGAGATAAAGCAAGAGAAAGAAGACTGAACGATATTGAGAGGAAACTGTTGAATAGATCACGATAGACAGATTTGATAGACGTCGAATGACATCAGGCAGAGAGAGAGAGAGAATGAGAAAGAGAGAGAGACAGAGACAAAAAAAGAAGAGAAGAGAGACAGATTTTAGACGCTGAACGCATCAGGCACAGAGAGAGAAAGAAACAGAAAGAGATATAAGAAAGGCATAGAGCAGATGCTGAGCGATGATAAATCTGTACACGGGGAATGGCCTAGTCTCTTTCCAATATTATTTCTCTGTCCTCTTAGGAACTATCAAAAGTGCTGGCATATTCTCAATTAGGAAAAGGTTTGAAATAAATAGGTTATTCTAAAATGAAAAAAAAAGAGCAGCTAATCAGAAGCATTTAATTAGTAATAAAATAGTTTTATTTGTTATCATTCGTAACTTGTGTTCTCGAAATCACCTCTCAATCACGACGTCTGCTAAGTTTGGAGGTGGAGTCATTGTAAACCCATCAAATATATTTTCTAAGCACATACTAATAGCCAAATTCTGATAGTTTCTTCATTAACTTATAACTAGAAATTATATTTTCTCATTATTGTTACAAAAACTTATAATTATTAATTGGAAACCAGTTTAACACTTGAAATTATAACGCTTTAAATTTATTATAGAAAGCTTTAGATTTAAAGAACATTTAACGTGTGGCGATAAATGCTAAATAATTGAAAAGAAAAACAAGAGCAGCACCTGACTAAAATAAAACTTATTTTCTGATTCGATTATGGGAAGGAATTCGGTACAGCTGTTTCGATCTTCATCGGACTCATCAGCCCAATTCCGCGTTCCCCGATAAAAGAATCAGGAAGGCAAGATCTTATTAGTGAAGATCACCGCCTACTTGGCAGTGATCCCAAAAATAAGAAAAGGCAAAAAAAAAAAATTGCTGTGTTGTTAGAAACTAACAAAAAACCTTTTCCTACAACTATTAGGCAAATAAATTAGAATAGAGAATTTTATTTTAGTCAGGTGCTGCTTTTTTTTTTCTTTTACTTACCATTTATCTCAGCACGTAAAATATTTATTACTTTTTTGAGAACCTTCTGTTCTAATTTATTTTCTTTTTACCTACTAGTTGTAGGAATAGGCTTTTTGTTAGTGTCTAGCGATACACCAATTTGTTTCTTTAGTTTTCTTATGTTAGGGGAAAATGCCAAGTAGGCGGTGACCTTCTCTAATAAGATCTTGCCTTTCTGATTCTTTTATCGGAGAAAGTGGGATTGGGCTGATGAGTCCGATGAAGGACGAAACGGCTGTTCCCAGTTCCCTCCCATAATCGGATCAGAAAGAAAATTTTATTTTAGTCAGGTGCTGCTGTTGTTTTTCTTTTATTTTATTTAGCTTTAGATTTTTTACGTTATTAGTTTTTAAGATGTAATAAGTAACTGGTGAGTCAATTACGGAATTAAAAAACAAAACAAAAAAAACACTACACATTTTTTGATGTGAAGTGTTTCAGTTTTTATTAAAAAAAATTCTAGAGAAAATCATGCCAGTATTGTACAGCGCTTTTCTACTTCTTCATGTATCTCAAAAAAAAAAGTATAATAATTATAAAGATATACTTATCAGTATTAATATATATTCCATTAGATCGCTTCAAATTCTATTTTATTCCATCACGATATTTCGAATAGATCTACTCGACCATTCTGTATCAGGTGAATTAATACAGAAAAGAGAATTACTATTTAAGTTATTCCTCTTTAGATAAGTGTAAACAATGAAATTTCACAAATTCCAGTTGACAAATGTTCATAAAATATAAAATGACAAGAATGATATCGTACATATTATTAAAACAATTGTCCTAAAAACTATTTAACTTAAAATTTTATTGTTCTTTCATTTTGATATTTTTTGAATATACGTATGGAATTGTTTGATACTTTGAGGGATTTTATCTTTGTTTATACATTCATATGTGTTTATGTAGCAGGATTCTAACAAGAGTCTTTCTATTTCATCATTACATTTTTGCATTACTCCCATTATTGGATCTGGGTTGTGTTTCTCATTTATGGCGTGAAAAGCCCAGTCTGATAACAGGTTCCTTGTTATTGTACGCTCTTACGTGTTCAGATAGTCTTTCTTTTAAAGTTCTGGCTGAATTTCCGTAACATAATTTGTTGCAGTCCTTACATTAAATTTGTATCTAATTCCCATATTGAATTTGTCTTCGTTCTTAGGTCTTTTATTCAATTTAATCAATTTCTTGTCTTTAAAAAAGACGATTTTAATGTTATTTTCAGAGCATTAATTTCTACTTTCTTTATTGATCCTTGTGCCAATTGGGAAACGTATATAATTATTGTAATTAGAAATTCTTCCCTTAGTTTGAACCTTCTTTTTCAAGTTGTTGAAGAATTCTTTAATGATTTTATTGACATATGTTATAGAGTATTCCTTCAAGCAATATTTATTTTTCATAATTTCTATTTTACTTTTTCAGTTTCTTTGATCCTCTGCATAACTTATTCTTTTTAGACTGTTCCAAATAATTGCTTTTTTTGTTTTGTTGTTTACATTTGAGTGAAAGTTCATGGTCTGTAACTTTTTATATCTTTTTCGTAGAATTCATATAATAAGTTGTTGTATTTACTTGACATTGTTAAGTCCAGATAATTCAGTTTGTTGTTTTCTTCTTTTTCGAAGGTGAATTTTACTTTATCGATCAGTGAATTAACATAGTTGAAGGAAATTTTGAATTGCCTTTCGGTGCGTTTAAATAAAATGATGATATCGTCCACATATCTGTAGTAGTTAAATTTTGTTCCTTTCCAATTGTTGATTAGTTTAAGTTCCAAATGATTTTAGGTAGATATTTCAGATGGATGCAGAAGTTATATACAATTGGAGATTTAGAGACCACAAGTCACGTATGATAACAAATAAGGATATTTTATTACTAAGTAAATGCTTCTTATTAGCTGCTCTTTTTTTTTTTTTTTCATTTTTAGAATAACCTATTTATTTCAAACATTTTCCCAATTGAGAATATGCCAGCACTTTTGATAATTCCTAAGAGGACAGAGAAATAATTTTGGAAAGAGACCAGGCCATCATAATTGTACAGATTGATCATCGCTCAGCGTCTGCTCTATGCCTTTCTTGTATCTCTTTCTGTTTCTGTCTCTCTCTGTGTCTGATGGCATTCAGCGTCTGAAATCTGTCTCTCTTCTCTCTCTTCTTTTATCTCTGTCTTTCTCTCTCTCTCTCTCTGCCTGATGTCGTTCGGCGTCTATCAAATCTGTCTGTTGTGATCATTTCAGCCGTTTCTTCATAATATCGTTCACTCTTATTTCTCTTGCCTTAGCTCATTATCCATTTCGATAGTATTTGATGAATTCCTAGAGATTTTAAGCTACAGTAAATAATAAAGATTAGTCACATATTTTTAATTTTCTCGTATATGTCACCATAATTATTTTGTTATTGTCATGTGTTAGGTAAACATACGGTTTTTTAATTATTGGAACGGAATACCAACGATAAATCAAGATACGACTGAAAATAGGATTCGATTGATAAAAGAACTTATGGTCATTAAATCAGAACTTTGAAACCTGCAGCTGCTTTTTTGATTTTCGGAAAATCACAGTCAATTGAAGAGAAACTTTCTGTCGAAGTTTTTGAACTCTTAATCTTTTTTTTTTTTTAGTTCTGTAGTTTCGAAAGTAAATGAAAACTAAATGACTATATCTAGAAATTCAAAAACATAATTACAGTATTTGGCAAATATAGAATTACAGGGAAGAGAAATGAGAATCTTTAGATAGTAAGTTTCAGCTTCAAATCTGAAAAATTAAGGTCTTTGAGCTTATTTCCGAGGGAAGGTCGAAATAAGAATCCTCCAACTAAAAAAATAATGGAAAATTAGATTTTATTACTGTTTTCGGATTTTTATTTTTGGCGCGGAAGGCCAATAGTAGTTATTATAATAAAACTATAAATATTGATGCCAAAAGTAAAGATTTGCGCATTTTTTTAAGAATCTCTCTTTAATTTTAATAACACTAATAAAAATATCGAATAAATAATGTATCATAATTTACTAAAAAGATATTTTTACTTTTTTTTTAAGATACAAGAAGTAAAAAAGCACTGTACAATAATGGCATGCTTTCCTCTGCAATTATTTTAAAATGAAATTTGAAACACTTGACATCAAAAAATACGATCTTTAGTTTTTTTTTGGTTTGTTTTTTATTTCCGTAATTGATTTATCAATAACTTTTCACATCTTCAAAACTAATAAAGTAAAAAATCTAAAGCTTTCCATAATAAATTTAAAGCGTTATAACTTCAAAGTGGTTTCCGATTAATAAATATTAATTTTCATAACAAAAATGACAAAATATAATTATTAGTTACAAGTTAATAAAGAAACTATCTGAATTTGTCGATTATAATTTGCTTAGGAAAAATTGGATTTGCAATTAGATAAGCAAATAGGATTTGCTTAGGTGGGGGTACAATTACAACACCTCCAAATTTAGCAGACATCGTAATTGAGAGGCGATTTTGAGAACACGAGTTAGGAATGATAACAAATAAAACTATTTTACTATTTAATAAATGCTTCTTATTAACTGCTTTTATTTTCATTGTCAGAATAAGCTATTTATTTCAAATACTTTCTTAATTGAGAATACTTAAGAGCTTTCTTATAATTCCTAAGAGGACAGAGAAATATTCTAGGAAAGAGATTACTCATATATTTTTAATTTTATCAAATTTTAATTTTCATGTCCCCTTATTATTTTGTTATTATCATGTATTAGGTAAACATCTGGTTTTTGAATATAGATTACTAAAAAGAAATACCAACGATAAATCAAAATGCGACTGAAACATACAATAGGATTCGATTGACAAAAGAACTTATGGTCGCTAAAACAGAATTCGCTCATAACCTTATTTTCCAGAAAAAAAAGGAAATCGAATATATATTAGATATTATTTATGCTGTTTGTGTATGGATGAATATTTTACTAATGTTAAATCAAATTGATCAAACTTTGAAGCAGTTTTCTCGGTTTTTAATTGAAGGGAAACTTCCTGTCGAAATTTTAAGACTCTCATTCTTTTTTTTTCTTTTTTTTCTTTTAATTCTGTAGTTTCAAAAGAAAATGAAAAACTAAATGACTATATCGAGAAATCCTAAGAGTTAATTCCTGCCATTGTCAAATATAGAATTACAAGGAAGAGAAATGGATATCTATAAATAGTAAGTTGAGCTTCGAGTCTAAAAAAATTAAGGTCTTTCAGCGTATTTTCAAGGGAGAATCAAAGTTCGAAATAAGAACCCTCCAACCAAAAAAAGTGGAACATTAGATTTTACAGTTGTTTTACTATTTTTCTGTTTTTGCAGGGGAAGGCCAGTAGTAGTTATTTTAATAAAACTATAACTTGTGATGCTTGAAATAATGTTTTGCGAGTTTACTTAAGAATCTTTTTTTAATTTTAATAACACCAATAAAAATATTAATTTAATATTAATTTCACAGTAATATGAATAATAATATTATATGTCGCCATGTTTATTTTGTTAATGTCATGTGTTAGGTGTACATCTGGATTTTGATTATAGATTATTGAAAGGAAATACCAACAATAAATCAAAAATGCGGCTGAAAATAGGATTCTATTGATAAAAGAACTTATGGTCATGAAAAATGAATTCTTCAGAAACCTTATTTTCCAGAAAAAAAAGAAAATCGAATACATAGTGGTCAGACATTATCCCTCACTATAATTGTTTTTCGTCTGATTGACATAAAAGGTAAATTTAGAAATTGTTTTGTAAATTAATTTTTCTTTAATAGTGAGTACCTTAAATGTGAGTATCTTAAATTTGTTTTCTATGTTATTTTTTTTCTAATACAGAGATTTTGTTAAACTTAACATAAAATTATCAAATATTTTAAAAATTAATTTATCTATAGTTGGTTTATGCAAAGAATAGTGGATTAAAAACAAAACTGAAGGTGATTCTCCCTCCATTCGCAAATTCTTTGCAAGAAACTCAAGCATCTTATGTTATCTGCTAAAAGAAATTCTATCCAGCTTTCGGACGCAATATCCCTCAAACAGTATGTTCAAGCTTTATCTATCTCAGCCAATGTTTTTCAAAAATTTTCAATGCAATAGATAACTCATATTAAGAAATTAACCAAAGTAACTATGCAAAGATGACCTCTTTATCATCCGGCCTCTGACAGAGTTGCTAACTTATCCCCTTAGAAGCTCACAACACCTCAAGTATCCTTACTAAGCAAAAGTCCTCAATTTGAGTTCCCAACCACACAGAATCACCGTAATATTATTTCCAATATCGAGATAGAATAATTTCGATCTCAGAAACCTATTCCCCCTTCACTTCGTAGCTCCATATTCAATATTATTAAGAAGTCCCACAACCTTAATAGAAAATTTAATATTAGTCCTTTGGTGCATGAGGCCCTTCAGCAGTTAAAGTTTAACAAAGCTATTGTTACCATTAATGCCGATAAAAGGTGTAAAGCTGTTATTGTTTCTTGCAGTCAGTACTTTTCCTTGGGTTTGGAATTTCTCACTTGTACTGAGGGAGTCGATTTCTTCTTTCAACAAGAAAAATCTGTGTTAAATTTCTTCAAGAAAATTCCCCGGGAACTTTTTCAGAATGCTCTAATCAAATAATTATTTAGTCAGAATCACTAATAATCATAGTTTCTCATTTTTGTTACGAAAACTTATATTTATTACTCGGAAACCAGATTAACACTTGAAATTATAACGCTTTAAATTTATTATGGAAAGTTTTAGATTTTTTATTTTATTAGTTTTGAAGATGAAATAAGTTATTGGTGAATCAATTACGGAATTAAAAAACAAAACGAAAAAACACCTAAAGATCATATTTTTTGATGTCATATGTTTCAGATTTCATTAAAAACAATTGCAGAGAAAATCATGCCTAAATTATAAAGCGATTTTCTACTTCTTGTATCTTAAAAAAAATAAAGTAAAAATATCTTTACTAAATTATGATACATTATTTATTCGATATTTTTATTGGTGTTATTAAAATTAAAAAGAGATTCTTAAAAAATTCGCAAATCATTACTTCTGGCATCACTATTTAAAGTTTTATTAAAATAACTATTACTGGCCTTCCCCAACAAATATAAAAATCCGAAAACAATAGTAAAATCTAATGTTCCACTTTTTTTTTCGTTGGAGGTTTCTTATTTGGAACTTTGATTCTCCCTTGGAAATACTTTAAAAGTCCTTAATGTTTTAGATTTGAAACTAAACTTAGTATCTAAAGATGCCCATTTCTCTTCCCTGTAATTCTATATTTGCCAATGGCAGTAATTAACTTTTAGAATTTCTAGAAATAGTCATTTAGTTTTTCATTTACTTTCGAAACTACAGAAATAAAAATAAAAGATTGAGAGTGCAAAAAAATTCGACAGGAAGTTTCTCTTTTCCGAAAATCGACTGAGATTTTCCGAAAATCAAGAAAGCAGCTACAGGTTTCTAAGTTCAGGTTTAACGACCATAAGTTCTTTTATCAATCGAATCCTATTTTAAGTCGTAGTTTGATTTATGGTTGGTATTTCGTTTCAATAATCTATTTTCAAAAACCAGATGTATATCTAACTCATGACAATAAAATATGGTGACATTTAAGAGAAAATTAAAAATATGTGACTAATCTATATTACTAAAATATTTTATTTCTCAGTCTGTCTGTCTGTCTGTCCCACGCAGCAATGGAAAACGGATTTTCATTTGTTATTGTTGCGAGCGCTATCAAATAATGAGTTAGATCAACAATGGCGCGCTCTATCAAATAAGGAGTTCATTCCAAAAGGAATAAAATATCACTTTTTGGTCACCTATTAAACAAATCATAATCATTTTTTTTTTAATCGGTTGCTCTTGGAATATCTCATACTCGTTGTAAATCTCTACTAATTCATCAAATAAAATCGAAATGGACAATGAGATGAGGCAGGAGAAAGGAGAGTGAAAGATACTGAGAGGAAACGGTTCAAAAGATCACAACAGAAAGATTTGATAGACGTCGAACGACATCAAGCATATAGTCATTTAGTTTTTCATTTACTTTCGAAACTACAGAACTCAAAAAAAGAAAAAAAAAAAAAAGATTGAAAGTTCAAAAAATTTGATTGGAAGTTTCTCTTCAATTGACTGGGATTTTCCGAAAATCAAGAAAGCAGCTGCAGGTTTCTAAGTTCAGGTTTAAAGACCATAAGTTCTTTTATCAATCGAATCCTATTTTCAGTCGTATTTTCATTTATCGTTGGTATTTCGTTTCAATATTCTATTTTCAAAAACCAGATGTTTAACTAACACATGACAATAACAAAATAATTATGGTGATATGAAAGAGAAAATTAAAAATATGTGACTAATCTATATTACTAATATCTTTTATTTCTCTGTTTGTCTGTCTTTCTTGCGCAACAATGGAAAACGGATTTTCATTTGTCATTGTTGCGAGCGCTATCAAATAATGAGTTAGATCAACAATGCCGCGCTACCAAATAATGAGTTCATTCCAAAAGGAATAAAATATCCCTTTTTGCTAAACTTTTAAACAAATAATAACCTCTTTCAGTGGAATCGATTCTTCTTAGATTATCTGATATTTACCTTCGTTTAAAATCTCTACTAATTCATCAAATATTATCGATATGGACAATGACATAAGGCAAGCGAAAGAAGAATGAACGATATTGAGAGGAAACAGACAGATTTGATAGACGTCGAACGACATCAGGCAGAGAGAGAAACAAAAACAGAAAGAGATACAAGAAAGGCATAAAGCAGACGCTGAGCGTTGATTAATCTGTACACGTGGAATGGCCAAATCTCTTTACAAGATTATTTCTCTGTCCTCTTAGGAATTATCAAAAGTGCTGACATAATCTCAATTAGGAAAAGGTTTGAAATAAATAGGTTATTCTAAAAATGAAAAAAAACAGCAGCTCTTAAGAAGCATTTAATTAGTAAGAAAATATTTTTATTTGTTATCATTCGTAACTTGTGTTCTTGAAATCACCGCTCAATCACGATGCCTGCTACATTTGCAGGTGGAGTCATTGTACCCTCATCAAATATGTTTTTCTAAGCACATTGTAATAGGCAAATTCAGATAGTTTCTTTATTTACTTGTAACTAGTAATTAGATTTTCTCATTATTGTTACGAAAACAAATATTTAGTAATCGGAAATGTCACTCCGTTTAAGTCGTCGTTTTCCTTTGGTCCCGACAAGGTCTCATGCACAATAATGTAAAATAACCCTCCTTTATCCGTCACCAAATTTAATTCTACTCCGGATAACTCGTCACCCTCAAAAATGGCCAAAAGCATCTTTCTTCTCCATTTCGTATTGTCATCGTGTTGTCTTTTCAGCCCCGCCCCTTCACTTCCAAGCCAAATCTTTACGGGGAATTTTTGCCAATGCTTGTCACTTCATTCCTTCTTACCCCTTCGGAGGATTTGGGTTCTTGGAATCTCGCTGCGACTCTGTCGCGTGTAGACGTTTTTCTTGACCGCTCCTGTGTGTGACATCATTTCATAGCGAGTAAGCCCCGCTGTAAGGGCTACTTTTTCTCTTGCAATTTCGTGGTTCGATTACGTTTTTAACATACAAAGGAAACGAAAACCTACCTCGTTATCTTTTAAATAAAAAAAAAGACTTAATTGCCCTTTTTGAAAAATTAAATCTTTCGAAAACAGCTTTTGCCAAAGAACACCATATTCCAGGACTACATTAAACGATATTCTATCATCGGAACAAGTAATTGAAGAAGCTGACTGCATAGACAAAAGAAAGAGAATGAGGAAATTGAAGTTTGACGAGATCGACGAGGTTTTAGTTCGATAACTAAAACATGCCAGATCGCATGGCAAAAGATTTCTGCCATGATTCTCAAAGAAAAAGCCATGGAAATTGATAAGGAGTTGAACATTGAAGATTTCGGCGGCAGCAATGGTTGGCTGGAACGTTTCAAAGACCGACATTGCCTTTCTTTTAAAACGACTAAAACGTGGTGACTATAAAAAGTGTTTATTTTATTTTATTTTTTTATTTGCATGAATTGATTTCTGAAAATCTTGTTTTTCTCATCGAATCCTACAGCAATTCATGAAAATACTGTATTTCAGTGTTTTTTTGCTTTTTTGTTTGTTTTTTTTCAAAAATGCCCACTCCGCCTAAGTCGTCACTCCGCTTACGTCGTCAAAATTGTTTGGTCCCTTGAGTGACGACTTAACGAGGTTTTACTTTATGTTTTTTACATTATCTAATCGACATTTATTTCTTTGTCTTTAGAAATAAAAAAAAAATCGTTCAGATGTAACGTTCTATATATTGTAATTTTTTAAAGATTTTAAACACTTAGGGCCGAGTGCAACAATCAACAAAGTTGTGAAGCCGTAAGTTAACAACCGGTCGTCAAAAGGAATTGCAGTGCACCAATGATGTTTTGTCAGTTATTTATTGATGTTCGCTAAAAATGTAACGGGTTAATAAAAGTAGCTGCGATTGGTTAACAACATTTGTCATCATCTCTGGATCGCTTTTCGCATGCGCAATCAAGAATTTTTTATCATCATCTACTTTCACTTATGATACCGCCTTTTAGCGGGGCAATTTTCTCAGTTTCGGATATAAATTTAAATTGGTAGCCAGATGGATTTATCGGCCTCATCGTAACAGCGCTACGGACACGGACTTCACCGACTCCCAAAGACGCTAATACCTCAAGCTTCGAAAATGTACATCCGCTGACACCAAAGAGTTCCAATTAAATGTATAAATTTCTTAAAAATTACAAAACGAATCCTGGATTTTCCAACACTTTTATTCCCATCATGTATTAACGAATCATGTATTAGATTCGCCCTAATTCCACAGGTGAGACTTCGTAAAAAACTGGATTCGATGTCGGCCATCTTGCTAAAGCTGAATGGCGCGGGGGCTGATGGGAGTTTTCTATATAATGACGCATTAAACTTTACCAGTTTCCGAGCTGGTACAATTTGGCGGCTAATCAGCGATTTAGCGACTGCTAAACCCCTAACGAACATTAGTGCACAGAAAATGTCATTTGGTCATTGATTTCACAGCCATCAAAGTTAACGGAGGTCTGGTGCACTCGGCCCTTACCGTTAAGTTTTAGCTTTAGCTTATGAAACGATAAATTGTCAAAGGTTGGCAAATTGAAAATCTGAAATATCTCGGATAGTTTTTGAAGGGCTCTCTAATGCAAAAGAAAATCTTCAGATTGTTGCATTCCACCTGTTGAAAAAGTATTAACCAATCATTCCAAGAAAGACGCTCCCAACATGCATATTACGATCATTTTTTGATTAACGGAATGTTGCGCTTTTATTTTCCTTTCTCTCTCTCAGAAGTCACACCGTTGTAGTAAAATGCCACTTATAAAAACTAGTAAAATTCTAAAATATCTGAATAATAAATCACAGGGAATACAAAGGGATAAAAACGCACAAATAAAATCACTGAGCTACTTTTGACACCCGAAATTCACGACAGTCTGTATCAAGATCCAAACAAGGACGAATTGTAACAACATTCGGTGGACATACAGAGTGGAACATGCGGTTTTAATGTCTAAAAAAATGTTATTTAATGTAAAGAATTTGTCTTAACAACTACACATCCAAAAATTGAGTCTGTATAAACGTCCAGCTCCAGCAAAGTTGTGAAATTATATCAGTCAATATCTTTTAAAACACAAAGTTCCTTTTGTTAATTATCTTCAATAATAAGCTGAATTTCTCTGAAGAATCATTCTATCTGAATACCTTTTAGCACTATCGACTTTTTCCGTCAATTTGAGTAATTAGTTGCAGAACTAAAACATAATTCACTAATTAAAGTCTAATAAAATCTAAGTATTCAAAGCACTTCTTTCTAGCTTGACTTTGATGAATAATATTAACTTGCAGAACTTAGCACACAGCATTTAAAAATTAATATTATCATTAAGATTAATTTCTCTTTCTAGTTATTAGAAAAGATATGTCTAGTGTTTAATAATTCTTCAATACGCACAGCATAAATAATGTAGCGCAGTCAACTTGTGATGCACAAAGTTAATATGAGTTATTCACCGAGTTTAACAGAATATTTTTTTTAATCTAATTTTCGTTTAAATAAATGGCTATTCCGATTCTCAGCAACTTAACGATTAGGCATATCTAGTATAAAAGTTCTTCTGGAACAATTAAAGTAAAATATCTACTTACTTTAATCTTGAGAAGACCGCTGAAGAATCTAGTAGGATGTAATGAACCTACCATTTGAACAACTCTTGAAGATCATTAAAAACCACATAGTTACCAATTTCGACGAAGACGAATTCAACTTGGCGGCGTTCGAATTTGATATCGTGCCTTGATATCAATTCCTTTGATAGCATAGAACTTGAATTTATTCTCAATCCCTGAATCGTTCGCTTGAAGTCTAATCCAGCAGCATCCATGTTAATTGTCGATGCCTATCCATTTATTTAATTCGGCATACCGTTAATTTCTGCTCCGAAATTGACATCTTAAGGCATCGTGCTACTTGTGTAAACTGCTATGAAGATTTTATTTTAACAACGACTGAGGCTTGGTCACGAGATAGCGTAACACACCTCTCATGCGCTTATTATTAAAACAATTAACGGAATGCCATTGTTTTACTATGATTAGGCATAATCAGTTTGACTGATATTTTATTTCTATTCTTATAATATTATAAATTTAAATAAAAATATATTAAAATTATATCATTGCATATTGCTTAAAGCTGCCCCCAACGTATCGTCGATAGCAGAGGTTACAACAATATTATAAGGCTTTGAAATCTTCTTTAATCCATAAAAAACTTGATTGTGAAAAGGAATAGAGACATAAATTTTAGGAGACTGTACCTGCTTAAAATTAGGATTATATATATAGTTTAAGGTTCTTACCACCTGTTTATTAAAAAAAATTTTGTGGGATATCCATTAGTTAAGAAAATGTTTTGCAAAGTATACATTTCATTTTCGAATATTTCAAAAGAACTTGGTAAGTTCGGCTACCGGGCCCACCAGTAAGTTGGTCACTCAGACTAATTCGTAACAGTAAAGTTTATTAAAAATAACAATTCATTTCTCAAATTGCAGATATTTATTTAATGAAGCAAATTTTCGGAAAAAAATGTTTACGCTTGTACTTCTTGAAATTTTCTTACATTGAAGATTAACATTTA
>JAFIDM010010028.1:61530954-61552341 GCA_023159025.1 Thereuonema tuberculata | reverse complement strand
TAATATTACACCTTCAAAACCCCCCTTGCTTCAAACATGAAAATTAAATTTTATACTTTATACTTCCATTCCTAATAACTTGATGAAGTTGGTTAACTTTTGCAGATTCAATGGTTTTGTCAGTCCATCTGACACATTTAATTTAGATTCCAAATATTCAATACATAATTCATTATTTTCTACAGCTTAATTTTATGTCGATGTGTCGACTACGACTTTTATTTATAGTATTAGTGGCTACTTTTATTGCAGCCTGGTTGTCACAATAAACTACACTTGGTTCTATCACATAGTTGTTCTCTTGAATTTCAGCAAGAATATTCCTGATAGATTTGTGTTCAGTAACACATAATGCAAGAGAAATGTACTCCGCTTCTTGGGTGGAGTTGGCCACGAGTTTCTGTTTTCGTGTCAACCAATGAATAGGACCATTACTTAGTAACATGACACATCCTGATATAGATTTCCTATCTACTGTATCATCTGCCCAACTTGCATCACAAAAAGTTCTCAACTGTTTATTTGAGTTGGAATAAATTAGTTTTAATGTTTTACTTCCTTTTAAGTACCTTAAGATTCTTTTAAGATCTTCAATATCTTGTTCAGTCGGATTTGAATTCTTTCTGGACATCACATTGACTGAATAGTTTATGTCAGGTCGACTCGTTGTACACAAACTACCAACAATACTCCTGTACTTAGTTTGATCCTTTAAACTTAGTATTTTACTCTTTTCTCGAGTTTTACTACTATATACTTCCATAGGAGTACTTAGACTTTTATGATTTATCATCTTAGTTTCTTCTAACAAATTATCTATGTACAGCTCTTGAGAAATTTCCATTCTCTTATTCTCTCTATCATACTTTACATTCATACCCAAGAATTCTTGAATTGGGCCTAACTTCTTAATTTTATATATCTCTTCAAGTTTAGTTAGGGTAGCTTCTATTTCATCCTTACTTGGGCTCATAATTAATATATCATCAATGTATACTATAATTATTACTTTGGTTGAACTACTTATATTTACATAGATACATGGGTCTGATTCAATACTTTTGAATCCAATTTCATGTAGTTTAGATTTTATTTCTAAAACCATTGCCTTCCGGCTTGTTTTAGACCATATAAGGTTTTTGAAAGCATTACTCCATCGTATTTAGATTTGTCATAGTTTATTCCCTCTGGCATTGTAAGATACATCTCTTCTTCAATGTTACCATACAAGTATGCTGCGGTGACGTCGCATTGTTCGACATACCATCCTTGATCAGTGGCAATTGCTAATAATAAACGAATACTGGTCATGCTCGGTGTTGGAGCATACGTTTTGTCATAATCAAAAAAATTTCTTTGAGTAAAACCATCTACTACTAAACGTGCCTTGTATCTTTCGATTTTTCCGTTTTGGGGATACTTTACTCGGAAAACCCATTTAGTTGTCAGTGGGGTGACGTAACGAGGGATACGGACTTTCTTCCATGTATTATGTGCTTCTATTCTTTGTATTTCTTCTTGAATGGCTTCTTTCCATTCTTTACTTTCCTTACTTTCCAAAGCTTCTTTGTAAGATTTAGGTTCAACTATATGTACGTAATAAGTTTTCATGCCTGTCGTCTTCGGTTTGGTTACGGTACCTGAAAGTAACACCATACGAGCTTCTTCTGAAGTATCTTGACCATGTGTATCATATATGTCATCGTCTGATTCATCAGAACTTATCATAGGTTCTCTTCTATTTGTTAAGGATACCAAATTTTCATAGTTCTTAGGATTAGTTTTCTTTACTTTTAATAATTCAACACCCAATAATTTTTCGTTAATGTATACATTTCTAGTTTTCTCAATTTTGTGTTTTCCTGGGATCAACATTTTATATCCCTTTACACGAGTTGAATATCCTATAAAAATTCCTCTATAACTTCGCTCTTGAAATTTATGAGTTTTGCGAGCTTTAGGAATCCTGATATATGCCAAACTGCCAAATTTTCTTAGGTGTTTAACGTTTGGATCATAGTTGCTCCCATGCCAAACTGTTAATTGAATTTGGTTTCCAATACATTCATGTGGACATTCAATAGATAGTTTGCGCTCTCAATAGCGTAAATCCAAAAATTTGTAGGGAGTTGTGAAGAGATCAACATTGTCCTTGCACAATCAAACAAAGTGCGATTAAAACGTTCAGCTATCCCATTGCTTTGGGGTGAATACGCTGATGAATAATGATGTCGGATACCTTTCTCTTGAAGAAATGCTGTCAAGCTTTCATTGCAATACTCCTTGCCTTGATCAGACATTATATTCTTTACTTTTCTGTTCATTTGCGTTTCAACAAAGGTTACAAATGATTGAGTTACTTTGGGTAAGTCTTCCTTGGACTTTAATAAATAAATGAAAGATCTACGTGAATAATCATCCACGAAAGTTAATACATATTCAACATGATAATAGTTTGGGATACTTATCGGACCACACATGTCCGTGTGTATAGTTTCCATAATTTCAGTTGTTCTTACTTGTTTTATTTTCCGATGAACAACATCAGTCATTTTTCCTAATTTACATGAGTCACACACTGTGCTTATGTCAACTGAAGCATTGTCAATTCCACGTAATGAGTTGTTATTCATCACTAATTTTAACTTTTTATAAGATAAATGACCTAGCCTCTCGTGCCATAGCTCTGATCTGTTAAGAGTAGTTTAACACATGATACATTAGGTGACTTGATTACTTTTACTGATGCATGATACAAGTTTGCTGATAGTAAACCTTTCAAAACCCATTTACCTTCTTTATCCGATACAATGTATGTTTTATTTTCTAAATGTTGCACAAAACCCTTTTGGTCCAACTGTGTAGACGATATTAGATTCAATCCAAGATCTGCAACATGAAATACATTATGTAAAGTTAACATAACTTTTCTATATTTAGATACTTGGCATTCTAATTTTACTATGCCTTTGCCCACAGCTTTAATAGGTTTCAATGAAGCACCATGAATGTCAACAGGTTCAGATATTTCATCATACTCTTGAAAATTGTTTCGTTCACAACAAATATGGTGGGTTGTTGCACTGTCTAACAACCATATATCACTACTATAATTGGCTAGTAAACAATTTTTGTTACCGTAGATAGACACACCAGAATAACCATCAACTTTACTTGTTGAATTCTTCTTTTTATTCTGATTCTTTTGGCTATCATTAACTCTCGTTCTAGATTGCGAATTATATTTTCCTCTGTAACGACAATCGCGAGCGAGATGCCCTGGTTTGTTGCATATGTAACATTTCCTTTCTTCAGGATTATTTACATTTACCTTGTATAACTTTGTAGGATAGACATTAATATCTAAATTAACTTGATTAGGAATACTTGTCTTTTTTTCTCTCTCTCAAGTTCATTTAATGCTTTATCTACAAGAATTTAAAAGGTAAATTACGAAGTATTTTCAGTTAGTAATAAACCTTGAGCAATAGAATTTAGTTCTGACGGTAACCCAGATAGTAACATCCAGCATAATTCCTCATCACTGATAGAACCTCCTATCTGATTTAATTCTTTTAATAATAGTTTTACATTCATAAGTTCAGATATTAATGAATCACATGAATTGAACTCTGTCATATTGTACAATTTTCTTAGTTAAAAGGTTTCACGTGTGTGAAATCAAACAGTGTACATATAAATCTACAACACACTTAAAATAATTATAAAAACCTTTAAAAAACTTTAAAAAAACCGTTAACATGTTTCAATTAGCTTCCGCTAATCATCCTCAGACGGAGTGAAGGAGAAGGAATTATTCAAAAAATCCAAAACGAACACCAACTTTTAATTGGCTCCGCTCGTTTGAGGCGAACCAATAATCGTGAAGCGCTTGAGTCCAATGCCATTTTACCGACGGAGGGGGGAAGAAGATCCAAGAATATTTAAAACCGACAGCCATAATGAAGAATGTTATCCACAGATACCTTGGCATTACACGATTTGTATTTCAAAATAAAAAATGATTCAATAAATTTTCTAAGATAGCTATCATTCTGTTTGGCAACAATTCTAACCTTATCCCTATCGATTTCATGATGAAATCTATGCACATGATCGGCAGAATTATACTTAAAATTACGTTTCCCAATTGCCTTTTCGTGTTCCTCCAGTCGTTTACGGAAAGGCCTATATGTTTCCCCAAAATAAACACAAGAATGATTTTTACAAGGAATAGCATAGACGCAATTGTTGTTATTCAAACATGAGGTATCATCCAAAACCTTAGCACCCCCATTAATACAATTTGCGACAGTGAAGCCCGTGGCTGCAACCACTCCAATTCCATAACTCCTCAATATTCGAGCAATAGGGTAAAAAACCCTCGGTACAAATGGAATGCTTAAAAAAATATTAGGCTTAATTTGACTAAAATTATTTGGATTATAAATCTTATTTAGAGTGCTCTTAACCATTAAATTAATAAATCCCTCATTATAACCACAATTTAAGGCAATTTCCGTAATTTTTTTAATTTCCTCTTCAAACAATATATAATCAGATGAAATCAAAAAGGCCCTTCTAATTGCCATTATAAATGCATTCTTCTCAAAGCTATTGGGTACCGCCGATTGTGCGTGTATCATAACGCCTGCATTGGACTTTATTCGGAATACCGAGGTTTGAATGCTGCCGCCAACCCTTGTAATATTCACGTCCAGAAATGCGATGGATGCATTTTCCTCTTCCTCATGCGTGAATTGAATTCCTTCATTAATCTGATTAAAGCATTGAACAATCTGACCAACACTCCTTGAACCGTTAATAATCAAAAAAGTGTCGTTCACAAATCGCCTATAAAATACAATAGAAGATTCCAACTGTGGAATAGCCATTGTCTTCATATCAATGAAAGCCATGACCATTTCGGCAATAACAGCCGAAGAAGGCAACCCCATAAAGATACCATGCGTTTGTGGAAAGAACTCACCCTGAAAATTAAAAAATTGCAACTTAAACAGGTGTTTAAACAAACAATCAATATTAGCTCTACTAAAACGCCTGCATCCCCCCTCAGAAATTAACCCTTCAGGTTTAAAATCCAATGCTTGATTGATAAGACCAAGAGAAATGCTCCTAAAGAGCTCTTTAACATCCAAGGAAATAAATTGAGTATTATGCAATTGAGACACCAGTTTTAAGTCCTTTAAAAAATCATAACTATTTGTCACCGACCATTGTGATGAAAAACCAACCTGCTGAAGCGCTACCACTATCACCTTAGAAATGCAATAAACTACCGAAATCCTACAGTTCACAATCTACCGAATGGGAAACGCGCCCTCAATCTTTGCCTTATGTATCTTGGGTAGGGCCCTAAATTTAGGAATGTTACAAATATTAACTAAACACAAATTTTTCATGCTATTATTAATAATTTTCCTTTTAAAAAGCTGATTAATGCTCTGTTTATAATGCGCTTCAATTTTTTTACTTTAAAGTTTTTTAAAGTTTTTATAATTATTTTAAGTGTGTTGTAGATTTATATGTACACTGTACAATTTTCTCTTTAACCTAGTAACTTTTAGTTTATTTAATTTATTGTACTTGTCATCCAATTCTTTTATTAATAGACTTGGTTCAGTCTATTCTTTAATTAATAATTGATAGTGATCCTCTAACAATGATATGATTACACCATATGCCTTCTCAGATTTTTCTTTAAGCTTTCGCTTTTCTGATTTATCCTATTTTTTCTATATCATTTTTAGACAAATTTGCTGCTTTCCAAAGACCTTCACGCATTAGAGTATTTTTCATCCCTATTCTCCAGGATGTATAGTTTGAGCCATTGAATATGGGAACAATTAACTTCTCATTTCCCTTTTCAGCCATTTTGACTTTAGTGCCTATGATTATAATCCTCAGTATCAATAATAATGAAGTAGGTATAACCATTAGTATAGTTTAAGTAATAAATCTGCAGTGCCTGAGACGCAGTTAAATTCATTCACAGAATCTTGGAAATATGGCGCGTAGTTAGATGCAACCACTAATTCTTTAATTTCTTTAAACCTAGGGGGTGCAGTAGAAACACAGGGCGCAGTGGAAGCGTGTTGGGCCCATAACCTCTTGAAAAGATGAAGCGACTAGGGTATTTTTTTTTTCTTTTTTTGTTAAAAATACTTATAGTTGCTTACTTTCAATAACAACAGCTGAGTTTCAGCAAAGTTCCACATTGGCTTTTCACTAATGTGAATAGTTAATAGTTTCTCACCAAACGAAATTGACTCTTGGTTCCGTTCCAAAACTTGTAATGATTCCTTAATCATTACTGTGTAATGCACACGCTAAAGTTTCGTTTCTTTCCGTTTACTATAATGCACAAACTAAATGTTTTCTCTGTCACCTTGACTTGAGAATTCACCAATAATAAACTTGAATTAGGCTTGCTCTGACTAATTCGGTAATTTACTAATTTACTGTTCACTTGCAAAATTATTCAACTCTCGAATAATTTCTATTTTTCATTTACTTCTAATAAATTTCCTCGCTAATTCAATGTTAACTTTCCGTTCCAATTATTTCCTTTAGTTAACAAAAATAACGTTCACTTAGTACGTTTCTTCTTTTCGAGTTTCCCAATCCAAAATGAGGAAATAAATAACTTTTCGACATTTACAGTTTTGCGTTCCGTCTACTTAATATTCGTTCCTTAATTGTTCTTATTCCAGCGTTGCCTTCGCTGTAGGTCACCTTCTTTTTCCTTTCCACGGAATCCTAACGCAAATTTCTGTAGTCGAATCACAGTAGCAAATCGTCTCACACTCGAAATTACCGCCGAGCTTGAGTCCCAATGCAAGTGGCGATCTAACTTCTCGAATCCGAATGCACACATGTCTTGTCTGACGTCATAGTTAACCTTGTGGCACTTTCCATTACAACTCAAGGGTTCAGGTTAATAATCGGACTGACCCATAATTATAATTCTTAATTAAACAACTAAAGACGATTTGATTGATTTGACTTTAAATTAATTTTATTTTATAATTAACACTTTATATTAGTTTTCTTTTGAAGCTCTAATAAATTACTTTTAATAGTTTAATAATATTTCCGGGGGCGGAATAATTACTTTAATATTACACCTTCAGAAATCGTTTCTTTTTCAGTACTAATTGCTGCTGAACAGGTAAGATGAAATATTTATTTTTCTAAACCGGAAAAACACAAGAAGTAACATTACAAAATTTATATTATGGTTTTGTTCAAAAAAAAATATAAGTTTCAACGTCATCTTGCTTCCAGGTATTCTACAGTTTTCTAATCTGATCATCTTTTTTATTATTCAAAACTACTGCAAGTTTTTTTAGATTTTTTAAATAGAAAAGCTTCCTGTATTTTTGTGGCTTTACGATTTTAATAATTCATAGAAATACGTATTTTGCTTTTTTACTATTTAATAAGAATCAATTTGTAAGATATTTTGGATAAAGAAGACATTTAAAAGAAATTATTAACTGTTTTGAAATATCCTTATTCTAAAAAATAAGAAAATTCTCTTATTAGAAATTTCTATTTAGTAAATAACATACTTTAATAGTTATCATTCATGACGACTCTTCTGGAAATCAGCTGTCAATCAGGCTTTCTTAAGGATTTAGAGGTGGAGTTGCCTACAACCTTATATTTTATTGTATGCTAAACGCACCAGTAGTGGACATTATAACAACAATTTTCACTGTATTGTTAAATTCCGGTTTTATAGAAATCAGTAATATTTCTAGAAATATATTCTCTTCCTTTAAGCGTTCCTTACTCTGAAATTAGAAAATGAAGAGCAATTGCATTTCAGGAAATTTTTTTTGTTAAATGTTGGAAATGTTTGAGTAGGGAACAAAAACAAAATGGAAAAATCTAGTACTGGACACTTCAATGAATCAATGGTAGACATTAAAATTATACACTGTTAATCAATTATATAAAAATTTAAGTCTGTGGAATTTTAAGTTTGGGCCAAAACTCCAAATTAATTTTTGTATTTTTATATTTTTTTTTGTGTGTTTTGTTCGCCGATAGTCTAATGGTATACAACTTTTATAAAATTTAAAATAACTGTTGCAATTAAAAATCTAATATTTCGTAAAATTGAAGTGAAATTATTTAGTTTTAATTTGTGAAATTGCTTTTGATTTATAATTTATATTCGTAGAGTTTTAATAATAACAATTCGATATGTTGGACAAACATTTTAATTTTTTGCTTTTAAAATTTAAAATTTTAGAAATTGAAAATCAGGAAATTAAGGAATCTATTATTTTTTTACAATTTTTTTTTTTTTTTTTCAGTTTTCTTTAATTTAAGAAATTTAGAATTTTTTATAAGGGATAAGAAAAAATCTTATCTCTAAACATTAGTTTTACTTTTTTAAAAAAACAACTTTTCGGAAAATAAAGAATATTTCAATTTTGAAAAACCGTAGTTATTTTCTTATAATAAATTTGAAACTATTTTTTTGTAAACTATCGATTGAAAATCCATTTAAAAAATTTTAAACTACAATGCTTTTACATTCGTTCCATAAAGTGTCCATTTTCAAAATATATTTGTATTCAAGATGTAAGATGGAGGCCCACAAACAACGATACACAAAGTACAGTAGAGTTTAGGTCCATGTTAAACTGTTCCAGACTTTATTATGAAAAATAATAGCAGAAAAAATTGTAAAGGATCAATCTTAAGAGATCTGAATACTTCTATCATTCCTTAATAAGTGAAAAGAGAAATAAAAAAACTTAGAAAAATAATTTAAAGGAATTTGAGTTATCAACAGATAAACAGATAATCATATTGAAACACTATAGAGATTCCTATAAGTTACATAAAACTTTTCCACTTCTTAGAGTTTCTCTTAACATTGAAACAATAAACAGAAAATATTTAATTAATTATATAACATTAAAATTGTAATGTTTAAAAAGAAAAAAAAAAATTCTTTTTTGGATTAGAATGCTTTAAGATTTAACATTTAAAAAAAGTAAGAATTGCTATTAATCTAACGATAACATTTATATTTTTGTATTTATATTAATATTGTTCTATGTACACTAATACTGCTATTAGTAAACTAGGGATTAGTAAACCAATTACAATGCTTCGCAACGTCTTCAGATAAAATATAATTGATATTGGTTTAATTTCCTTATTATTATAAATGTGATTGTTATGAATGCAAAAGGCGCAATTGTTGCAATTATTGTGATTGTTGTAATTGTTGCTAATGAGATAATTAATGATACTTGTCCACAGAGAAAACTGGAATATAAGTCTTCTGATTCTTATCAGAAGACTAAAACTATGCTCAAGAAATGAATGCTATTGACACAGCTCAATTTCAACGCAATGTCACACGAAATAATTAAATTACAATGAAAATAAATCGAAATCTATGAAAATTCAATTTAACAATGCAATCGGAAACATTTAAAATGCTAAGTGACAGCAGCTGTCAAGAAGCAGGCTGTCCGGCTTGAGCAATGTTTATTATTGCGTATGTTGCGTTTACGTCCAACAGACGCCGCTGTTTTTCGAAAAAAGCATGTTTTTACCTGTGACATCTATACAATAGGTATATAAAAACGCGCGTATTCGAATGCAACGTTATGTCAAAATTTCAAAGCAATCGGTGAAGAACATTCGGAGATTTAAGATTTTGAAAAAACTAACATTTACATTTTTATTTACCGTATGTAGATTATATTGATATGTATATTATCTGTAACACCTTAAAAAGGAGATATTACACAGAACCTACAGACAGATCCCACTAATATTGGATCTCGTAAGACTGAAATTGTAAACTTATTAAAAAAATGAAAAAAATCTAAAATAGTTTCGATTATCAAAGCAACTCACAAGAAATTAACTAATAATTTGTTGTTCTTTTTTTTAGATCGAAATATGAAGTACATAGTCCTCTTCTTAGTACTTTTCTTTGTACTTAACGCGAGTGTCTGGGCCAGAAATCTGGAAAAAAAGGAATTAACGAAGCGACTCCTTGGAGGTGTTTTAGATAATGAAGGAGCTGTCATCGGGGTAGAAACTGGCAGCCTTGGCCTTGGCAGATAGTTTCTGATTGATGTACTTCTTAAGAAATAGTTACTTTCATGTTTGTTTCTTTCTAATAATACAACTAATATTCTGTCTTACTTGTTAGCAAAAATTGTTAAATAAATATAATTTCAGGGTAACATATATAAGAGCCCAGATCTGTGAATGCTTTTGGTGAATTGTAATACAAAACGCGTGAAAATGGCTTGGATGTTAATTTTTTTTTTCAAAATCTTATTTCATAGTTGTTTAAGCCGAATATTCAATATATATCAAAGTTAATTTGAAATTTCAATATGAAATACATAATAAATTTGTCAATATAACCAAACCACAAATTCCAATCTATCTTCGTTTGAAAATATATCTGAATAAAACCTAATTTCAATATCAGTTTGAATGTACACTCATTAACAAAAAAAACGACTCACCTAGAAGGAGTTGTCCGATGGAGACAAAAATTGGTGGAGAGGAAGATTATGTACAGAATAGAAAATGATTAAACTTTCAGACAAATTGAATGATTTATTTCGGAGTTACAGAGTTACAAAGTAACGAGCTCAATAAGGTGTTGACCCACCTCTACCCTGAATGCAAGCTGCCACACGACGTGGCATAGAGTGATAAAGCTCCCTAATGGTCTCCTGCGCTATTTCTTGCCAAATTTGCTCCAATTGTCGGGCTAGGTCATCCACATTCCCTGGTGGATGCAGTCGCCTTCCCATCATATCCCAGACACGCTCGATTGGAGAGAGATCTGGGGATCTGGCTGGCCAAGGAAGTGTTTCACAAGCTGCAAGACAGGTCATAGCAACATATGCTGTATGTGGTCTGGCATTATCCTGCTGAAAAATAAGGCCAGGATACTGCAAAAGGAAGGGTAGCAAAACATGTCTCAGAATGTCGTCGACATACCGCTGTGCTGTAAGTGTGCCGCTAATGAGGACCAAAGGGGTCCGGCTATCAAGGGAAATGGCACCCCAGACCATAACTCCTGGTTGAGGGCCTGTATGGCGTGCAATAGTGAAAGCAGGATCGGCACGCTGCCCTGGGCGTCTCCAGACACGTCTGCGACGATCGTCAGGACAATTATTTGAAGTTTTTGGAACTGAGTCAATTTCGTTTCGTTCAGAAGGGGCAAATACAACGAAACCTAACGCATTTTTATAGGACGAGAAGTGGAACGGTTGAAGCTTAAGAAGTATACCTGAAGTTTATTAAGCGTAACCGAAGAGAAGAAATTACTTCCCGAAAGTGCCTACCAGAAAATTAGTTGGATTAGATGAGTCCTTCTCCAATGAACTATTCTGGGACTAAATCCTGCGAATCAATAGCCAGCCGAAAAGTTTTCAAGGCAGACTGTCAACGAACCAGTGATGAAAAATATCTCCTGTGGATCCGAGAAATGGATTAATTTTATTCGACGGAATTCAACTTATCATTGCTTCGACAGAAGGAAGATTACAGTCAACTTAATAATTGAATTCGTAAGTAGGAATTCAAAACGGCGAAAGAGGAATTCGTTTGTAACGAAAGGGACAAGTCAACCCTCACATCGAATACCAACTGGATACGCACGAGGAGTGCATATTGTATATTAATTATTGTACAAATAAAGTTTTACAGTGTTATCAAATCTGCTCTGCTACTTTATTTTGGGTTTGAAGGATTGTTAATCCCACCTTCAGATTCCAAAGGATAATACTGGCTACTCTATCATGACGCCTTTTGTACTCAGTTTGAGCAATTTTGCTGCAACAACTAATAAGATGATCAATATAAGATAAAAAGTATTTTACGTGCTGGATAAAATTTAAGTAAAAGCCTGCAATTAAAAGCACGAATTTGAGAAGATTAAAAAATAACAGATTAAAAACTCACGACGTTTCAAACCCTCAATTTGTGCTTAGGGTTTTTTATCAAGTGTATAAGTGTTATCCTCCAAGCTTGGATTCGTTATATGAAATGTTTTTGGACTAAAATCCCGGAAGTTGATACATATACTCTCCCTGTTGGCGGATGGTTGAAACTACCCTAGAAATAGTTGTCTGCTATTATGTGTCGAGCGTCTTTGTGTAAAGGATATTTAGAAGCTGTGTGAGAGTGTTTTTGAAAAAATAATAATAAAATCCTTAAACGCCATACTGCAAGATGTTAGTGGGGGAAAGCTCTTGGTTATAACTTTTGTGAATTCTTATCAATCCTGATTCATAAAATCTACGGAGGTATTCATCTTTAATTTTGCTGTAGATGACGGGATTGCTAGTATCCTGTTCATGGTGACGCATGTGGCAGTGGCTTGCTGTTAAATAAGCCATATTTTTAGTTTTGACCGCGTTATAATGCTCTTTTAGCCTCTTGTCCAGCTTGCGCTTGATCTGTCCAATATAGAGACATATATTATTTCTATGCATTTTGCAATAGATTCCGTAAACAACTTCATGCTCATTTAGATCATTGTTTTTTCTTTTTTTTGGAGTTTTTTTCCCTATTGAGCATTCTGCCAATGGTGTTATTGGGTTTTCGAGCAAGTCCTAAATTGGCTGCATCTAGAATCGGCTTTAATTTTTTAATTAAGGTTTCTTCGTATGGAATAGATACGTATCGATCTATTTGCTTTTTATGTGGGCTATTTCCCGAGTTTTTGTATTGAAAGTTACGAAAAAATCTTCTTATGTACTTATTTAGTGTCTCATTTGGAAAGTGTTGTGTAAATAAGATTTAAAAGGAGCAATTATCACAAAGGAATACTTACACCAAAGGAATCCTGCTTTTACAACAATTGAAGACCAAGAGCATAAGGTAAAGCATCTTGATCCCGAACCGATTGTTAATGCAACAAATGAAGAATCACGCACAGGCGAGAGTCGAATGATTGTATGGTCTCCGCCATTGCAGAGAAGATGTTCCGATCTCGCCACGATTAGACGTTTGGAAGGCCGCTAGTCCTAAAATGTTTTAGAGACCAACGATGGAAATGCCGCATTTTTTCGATAAAGAAATAAGGATTTGTACACCGAATAATTACGATGAGTTTATTAAAGTCTGAAATAGGATTTTCAGTTTTTCAAAGGCCAAAAGAACTAATTCTACTTTTCGATATTTTCAGGAGTTTTTCACCGTCGCTAGGTAACGCGACATATAAGTAGATTAGGTTTAAAGAAGGACGTTCCAAACCCGGAAGAATTTCTAGGATGAAAATAATGTAAGTCTATTTATTTTCCAATTAATACTAGGGAACGATATTTTGCGAGGAACTAAAAGTCTAGTCGTGAAGATATTTAATGGAGTTAAAGATTAATCGAAATGATTAAGAAGATAAAGATTAATCCAAGAACTAAAGACGTTTGATAAAAGATTAGTCAAGTAATTAAAGTCAAAGATTAAAGATTTATCAAGTATTTACAGTCAGTAAAGTTTAAGGAATTATCAAGGTGATAAAGATTATTATTAATAAAGATTTAATCAAGTCGTTAGGAACTGCATTTAATGATAAAAGAATATTCATTAACAAAGAGTAAAGACTTGTTGATTTAAAGTAAAGATTCGTCAAAGAATTAAGCGAATTGCTTTCAAAGACTTTATGCTAAAGTTAAAGATACAGTTTAAGGTTTAAAGTGAACCCTAGTTACTCAACTTAACTTTATGAAGACGATTTAAAGAAAGTTTAAAGTAAAGAGTTGAATTAAAGAGAAAAGACTATGTGTAAATGAACTCTTAATAAAACAAATATTAACGCAAGGACTATTTAGTTAATATTTATGTTGTTATCATACAAGTGCTATTAAAGGGATAAGAATCACAGCTAAAGAATATACATGTAAAGGAACTAATTTTCGTTATGTGAATAAATTGTTATTGTTTTGACATCGTGCTTAAATGTTTTTATTTGCTCTGCTAACAAAGTTAAATACACAGGGGATTTCCTTCGAAGCAGTTTTAGATATTCTGTTTTGAGAAGTTAAGCGTTTAGGTTCATTCTATCAGGGTACATCTAGGATTCATTAGAAGAAGAAGCAAGAAAGTCTTATTTTTTTATATGCCCAGCAGATCCCGGTAGGCAGATAACGTTCAATCACCCTGATCAAGGACTGAGATTAAGTTCCTAAACACACTAGAGGTGGGATCAGATATAATTATCAATTCCCACACTCTCCCTCCACAACATTACTAATAAAAATCCATTTTATCATATCAATTTCTTGCAGTAATAATATGTGATTGGAACAAACTTTTTTGGCTCTATCCATTGCCATTATAACAGAATATCTTTTATAATTATGAGGAACAGAGCTATCATGATGGATCGTTAATAATGCGTCGGTGGGCTTTCGATAAACCGTTGTTTGGAATTTTGTGTTCCTCCTTGTTATTAGGACATCCAAATAGGGAATGGTTCCATTGTTTTCTTTTTCCATGGTATATTGGATACTATTGTTAATACTGTTAAAATCCTCCAGAATATTGTCCACATAGTTCGAGCATCTCACATTCGTGCTTTTAATTGCAGGCTTTTACTTAAAGATGATCAATAGTTTCATCTTTTTCTTTGCATAATCTGCATTTACTGTCGTTGCTCACGTGTTGTATTGTCACGAACGTATTCGTGCCCCGCGCTCCGCTCATTTCCCTTTCCATTTTCTTTCTTGGCAATATTTTTCTAATATTTCTTTTCCTTTTCTTTCTTTCTCTTTTCTGATCATTTCCAACCTTCCATATTTCTCTCTCTTCGTTCCTCAGTCCTGGCGTCTGTTGGACTGCAATTTCCCGACAAGCTGGCACCAAAGAAACCTTAAACAATGGTTTAACGACTTCGGGAAGGGCTACTCAAAACGGTCCACAAAGGCTATCAGGCCATGAAGCCATTGTTCACCGTTAAAACTTTCTCCCAACTTTCTCCCTTTTGTTATGTGCATCGGGAGCCCGGGAAAACAAAGGGCCTGATGTCACAACAACGAGTGGTGTTGCCACAAGCGGTGATGGGGACAGAAATGTCTCACCACCCCTCCCAGGAATATAACGGCGACCCCCGGGAGTAAACAGGCAGTATCACAGCAGTGTCGGAGCAGTATCCGAGGAGAATCCGACGAGCAGCGGCCAAGAGCAGGAAGCGAGGTTTGGGGAAGGCGACACGGTCCACGGCCAGCGGCTCCAGTCGCCAAGAACCCCACCCGCATATTTCCCTGCTCGGAGTGGATCCACGTCGGAGGCAAGCAGCGTTTGAGAAGGCCAGGCGCAGGCAAGACGACCCGGGCTCACGAGTCAAGCGTGTACGGTCATCGCAGAAAACCTGCCCGCTTTCATTTTCACTTGGAGCTCACCCCCTAAAGAAGGTCGACGGCAGTGCATATGCGGAAAGGCGGACACCAGAGAAGACATCGCGGACTCGTTCAGAAATACGATTCCGCCAGTCTCCAATCCAGCCGCCTGTCCGCTCTTAGCTGTCGACATCTCCGGAGATACGGAGATCGAATTCAGTGCTCGCAAGTGTGTCTCCGCTGTGCCCAAAGGATGCCTCCGAGACCGTCCCAGCCATTCATCCCCGTCAGCGAAGGATCTCCCCCCAGTGCCGCCCAGGACAGATCCGAACGGACAATTTGAGAGAGAACATGTAAATTATCTCTTTACTTCATATAATATACTTGATATCTTGTATTTATTCTATCAGTTTATTTCTGTAATAAAATCTTTCTTTTAACCCTTTACCTGAGTTTTGCCCTTTCTCCTTCATCTGAAAGGCGCGGGCCACTGTCTCTAGGCTGGCTTTCCACGGCACCTCCCCCTTTCCCCGTCCAAACACCTCACTCCCACCTTACACACCTCTCCCCCCTTGTCTCGTAGTCGTGGTTTGCTTAGGGATGCGTTAGATGGCGAGCGCCTCTAAAACAACATGTGACAGTATTCTGGTTTTTATCACATTAGTTAATAAAGCTTGTTCTTGAGATTATTATTATTATTATTATTTCTGATTCTATTATTTAGTAAATAATTTTTTTATTTTTCGAATACATCAGTAGCTTATTCTACATTTAGTAACTCACTCAATAAATATTCAATTAAAGTAAAATTAGCATAAAAATAGAATTCATTAAGAATTATTTAAAAAAAAAAAAATTCGGCCATTTTGTTTCGTTGTCACATTAGGGATTCCAATCATTATAACTATTTTTTACCATTAATAACTAAGTCTTTTTACAATGGTTTTTTTGATGAACATTCATTGTGGTCTCAGTAGGAAATCAATTAGAGATTTAATTCTGTTCATAATTCTATATTGTGTCATTGATTAAAGTATTTTTGTTGTCAAAACAATTAAATTGTAGATGTTAGCAAAATTGTAGGAATAAATAATATTCTAAGAATGGCCCAAATGGTCTATCAATTTTCAAAATATATATTTAATAAATACATTCAAACTGATATTCAAATTAGGTTTTATTCAGATATATTTTTAAACGAAGATAGATTGGAATTTGTGGTTTGTTTATATTGATAAATTTATTATGTATTTCATATTGAAATTTCAAATTAACTTTGATATATATTGAATATTCGGCTTAAACAACTATGAAATAAGATTTTGAAAAAAACATTAATAACATCCAAACCATTTTCACGCGTGGTTTTGTATTTCAATTAACCAAAAGCATTCACAGATCTGGGTTATTATATATGTTATCCTGAAATTATATTTATTTAACAACTTCTGCTAAGGTAGAATCATTAGTTGTAACATTAGATAGAAACAAACATTAAAGTAACTATTTCTTAAGAAAGTAGATGAATGAGAAACTATCTGCCAAGACCAAGGCTGTCAGTGAGTCCCCCGACGACACCTCCTTTTGTATCTAAGACACCTCCAAGGATTCGCTTCTCTAATTCCTTTTTTTCCAGACTTCTACCCAAGACACAGACGTCAAGTGTAAAGAAAAGTACTAAGAAGAGGACTAGGTACTTCATATTTCGATCTAAAAAGAAAAGAACAACAAAGGATTAGTTAATTTCTTGTGATTTGCTTTGATAATCGAAACTATTTTAGATTTTTTCATTTTTTTTAATAAGTTTACAATTTCAGTCCTACGAGATCCAATATTAGTGGGATATGTCAGTAGGTTCTGTATAATATCTCTTATTTTTTAATGTTACAGATAATTTACATATTAATATAATCTATATAAATAAAAATGTAAAGGGTTTGTTTTTTCAAAATCTTAAATCTCCGAATGTTCATCATCGATTGCTTTGAAATTTTGACATAACGTTGCATTCGAATACGCGCGTTTTAATATACCTATTGTATGGATGTCACAGGTAAAAACATGCTTTTCTCGAAAAACAGCAGCATATTGTTACCGGGCTACTCCCCCGCATTTGGAATCGCCTCGTCCAACCCGGCTTCCCTGTTCAAAGTTGATCAGTCCGGAGATCGGAACGAGACAGCGAGCGCGCTTAAAAGGAGGAGCAGAGCCGTTGAGAGGCAGTTGGGTGCGTGGCAACAACCACATCGGAGTCTCCAGTTCCGGAGAAGTGAGAAGTTTGTCTTGGCGACAGCCAGTCGCAAGTGTGAAGTTCGCCCGAAGTGAAGGTTAGTTAGTCCGAGAGGCTAAGCAGCGTATACGTTGGCCGAAGAACTATACTGTTCTCTCCAACTAAAGAAGTTACTTCCAGCCAGGAACATAGTGAAGTTTACGACTACGGAAGAAGCCAGTCCTAGCCGTAGAAGGTGCACCGGAGTTCGCAGTGTTTCCGAGACGACCGAGCATAAGAGAGAGTGCGACATCGAAGAAGCCATTCCTTGCCGCCAAGGGTTCACCGAAGTCCGCAGTGATTCCGAGACGACCGGACCTGAGAAGTCTCGACTACGGAAGAAGCAATTCCTAGCCGCAAAAGTGTTCCTGCGACGACCGGGCCGGAGAAGAGGTATCTACAGGAAAGTCATCTGTAGCCGTGACAGACTGCATTAGACCAGTGGTATGTGCAGAGGACATTCCCGAGCCGAAGACCAGGGCAGTTAGGACTTTATGCAGCATTTGTGTTTAATAATAAAGAAATAAAAGTTTAAACTAATTTCATTCAATTCTGCATTCACACAGGTGAAGCCATTACCTCGATCTTCGCATTAAAGTCCCCCAAGCCGCCGGCTTTGTGTGGAGTTACATCCCTGAGCCATACATACCGGTAGCAATATGTTGGACGGAAAAGCAACATATGCGTAAATAAACATTGCTCATGCCGGACAGCATGCTTCTTGACAGTTGCTGTCACTTAGCATTTTAAATGTTTCCGATTGCATTGTTAAATTGAATTTTCACAGATTTCGATTTATTTTCATTTTGATTTAATTATTTCGTGTGACATTGCGTTGGAATTGAGCTGTGTCCATAGCATTCATTTCTTGAGTATAGTTTTAGTTTTCTGATAAGAATCAGAAGACTTATATTCCCGTTTTCTCTGTGGACAAGTATCATTAATTATCTCATTAGCGACAATTACAACAATCACAATAATTGCAACAATTGCGCCTTTTCCATTCACAACAATCACATTTATAATAATAAGGAAATTAAATCAATATCAATTATACTGTATTTTCTTATCAGAAGACTTTCCGAAGCATTTTAATTGGTTTACTAATCCCTAGTTTACTAATAGCAGTATTACATAGAAACAATATTAATATAAATACAAAAGTATAAATGTTATGATTAGATTATTAGCAATTCTTTACTTTTTTTTTAATGTTAATACTTAAACCATTCTAATCCAAAAAAGACATTTTTTTTTCTATTTGAACATTACAATTTTAATGTTAAACAATTAATTAAATATTTTCTGTTTATTGTTTCAATGTTAAGAGAAACTCTAAGAAGTGGAAAAGTTTTATATAACTTACACGAATCTCTATAGTGTTTCAATATGATTATCTGTTTATAATTCAAATTCCTTTAAAGTATTTTTCTAAGTTTTTTTATTTCCCTTTTCACTGATAGAAGTATTAAGGAGATTTCTTAAGTATTAAGGAGATTTCTTAAGTATTAAGGAGATTTCTTAAGTATCTGTCGGTGAAGATTTATCCTTTACAATTTTTTCTGCTATTCTTTTTCATAATAAAGTCTGGAACAGTTTAACATCGACCTAAACTCTACTGTACTTTGTGTATCGTTGTTTGTGTTGTCTCCATCTTATATCTTGAATACAAATATATTTTGAAAATGGACACTTTATGGAACGAATGTAAAAGCATTATAGTTTAAAAATTTTTAAATGGATTTAAAAATCGATAGTTTATAAAAAATAGTATCAAATTTATTTTAAGAAAATAACTATGTCTTTTCAAAATTGAAATATTCTTTATTTTCCGAAAAGTTGTTTTTAAGAAAAAGTATATCTAACTAATGTTTAGAGATAAGATTTTTTCTTATCCCTTACTAGCTGTACCCGGCATGCGTTGCAATGCCACTCAAAGAAAGCAAGGGCTCGGAGAGAAGGGGCCATAAATATAAGGTCCCGGTGTCGATCGGGGTTGGGCACTTAGGCCCTTGTGTCGCCATCCCCCCCACCCAAGTGTGGTGTCCCTGCCCCCCACCCCAAAGGAGAGTGAAGTTTTCCCTTTTTGCAATTGACATGGGGGAGGGGCCGAGAATGGCCTCTAAATATAAGGTCCCGATATCGATCGGGGGTGGGAAACTTAGGCTCTTGTGACGCATTCCCCCACCCAAGTGTGGTGTCTTTGCCCCTCATAGGAAAGCGAATTTTTCCTTATTTGCAATTGACTTGGGGGGCCCGAGAAGCGGCCCTAAATATAAGGTCCCTGTGTCGGTCGGGGGTGGGACACTTCAGCCTTTGTGTTGCCTTCCTCCCACCCAAGTGTGGTGTTCCTACCCCCTATAGGAGAGCGAATTTTTCACTTCACTCAATATTTGTGTAGTTCTCATTTTCACCACCAGGTGGATATTGGGTTTTTCAGGGTTTTACCCCTTTTCAACCCCTTGGGGGGGGGGGGCGGGTTCTAAGGTAGCCTATCTTTTCCGCAGGGTCCTAAAGAGTAATTCTGCAAAGTTTGGTCCAGATAGGTCAAAGGGCCTAGGAGTCTATAAAGGACAAAGAAAGAAACAAAGAAAGAAAGAAACAAAGATACATTCATTTTTATATATATAGACTAGCTCTACCCGGCATGCGTTGCAATGCCACTCAAAGAAAGAAGGGGCTCGGTGAGAATGGGCCGTAAATATAAGGTCCCGGTGTCGATCGGGGGTGGGACACTTAGGCGCTAGTGTCGCCATCCCCCACCCAAGTGTGGTGGACCTGTCCCCCATAGGAGAGCGAATTTTTCCCTTTTTCCAATTGACTTAGGGGGCCCGAGAAGGGGCCCTAAATATAAGGTCTAGGTGACGGTCAGAGGTGGGACACTTATACCCTTGTGTCGTCATCCCCCCACCCAAGTGTGGTGTCCCTGCTCCCCCATAGGAAAGCGAACTTTTCCTTATTTGGAATTGACTTGGGGGGGCCCGAGAAGGGACCCTAAGTATAAGGTCCCCGTGTCGGTCGGGAGTAGGACACTTCAGCCTTTGTGTTGCCTTCCCCCCACAGGAGAACGAATTTTTCTCTTTTTTGCAATTGACTTGGGGGGGCCCGAGAAGGGGCCCTAACTATAAGGTCCCGGTGTCGATCGAGGGTGGGACAGTTAGGCCCTTGGGTTGCCATCCCCCCACCCAAGTAGGGTGTCCCCGCCCCCCATAGGAGAGCGAATTTTTCCTTATTTGCAATTGACTTGGGAGGCCCGAGAAGGGGCCCTAAATATAAGGTCCCGGTGTCGGTCGAGGTGGGACATTTAAGCCTTTATGTTGGCTTCCTCCCACCCAAGGGTGGTGTCCCTGCCCCAAATAAGAGAGCGAATTTTTCCCTTTTTTGCAATTGACTTGGGGGCCCGAGAAGGGGCTCTAATTATAAGGTACCGGTGTCGATCGAGGTGGGACACTTAGGCCCTTGTGTCGCTATCCCCCACCAAAGTGGGTTGTTCCTGCCTTCATAGGAGACCGAATTTTTCCTTATTTGCAATTGACTTGGGGGGCCCGAGAAGGGGCCCTAAATATAAGGTCCCAGTGTCGGTCGGGGGTGGGACACTTCAGCCTTTGTGTTGGCTTTCTCCCACACAAGTGTGGTGTCCTTGCCCCAAATAGGAGAGCGAATTTTTCCCTTTTTTGCAATTGACTTGGGGGGCCCGAGAAGGGGCCCTAAATATAAGGTCCCGGTGTCCATCGGGGGTGGGATACTTAG
>JAFIDM010010028.1:61506832-61520656 GCA_023159025.1 Thereuonema tuberculata | reverse complement strand
ATAAGCTTATTTGATCATTTTTAGAATAAAGCATTCCAAAAAGGTCAGCTATTAAGTTTAAACTTTTCCTCAGTTTAAAACATTCCAAAACATTTAATATTTCCTAACAGAGCAGCAGCATAATAAAGCATACCAGTATGATAGGATTAAAACTATTTTTAAAGGAACAGAAAATGGCGTCGAGCAGTCTGCAGTCACAAATCTCTTTTTGGATTGGATGCGTAAGATAATATCGATTTCTATAAAATTGTAATATAGGGAAAATTCTCTTACATGTCACCACGATTACTTCGTTAGTGCCTTGTGTTAGGTATACATCTGGAATTTGATTATAGATAATTGATAGGAAATACCAACGATAACCAAAATGCGACTGTCACATCCGATTGGATTGATAAAAAAACTTCTGGTCGTTAAAACTAAGCTTTCTAACATGTAGCTGTTTCCTGGGTTTTCGGAAAATTCCATTTGATTGAAGAAAAACATCCCATCGAATTTGTAGGACTCTTAATGATTTTTTTTTTTTATTTATTTCTGTAGTTTCAAAACAAAATGACTATATCGAGAAATCTTAATCCTTGCCATGATGAAGACGTTATCAGCGCAACCACAATTCACGTGGACAATGAGAGTACTATGAAACTGATTAGAAATCCAGTCCTGCACAAATGTACAAAACACAAAGTTATTAAACAACATTATATTAGACAAAAATATTATAGACCCCATTACAAAATGTTCCAACTGATCAACAAATACCTGACATTTGATATTACATTTTTTAATTCCGTTATTCATTCACCAATAATTTATTGCATCTTCAAAACTAATAAAGTAAAAACCATAACTTAGAAGTTATAATTTCAAGTTTTAAACTAGTTTTTGATTAATAAATAGGAATCGTAAGAATAATGATAAAATATAATTAATAGTTACAAGTTAATAAAGAAACTATCTGAATTTTGTCTATTAAAATGTGCTTAGAAAAAATATATGATGGAGGTACAATGACTCCACCTCCAAATGTAGCAGACATCGTAATTGACAACCGGTTACTAGTAGATTTTAGTCACTCAAGTCAAAACTTTTTATGTTTTTACTATGTCCAGAATGAAAATTTCATAAATGGTTAATCGGATTCTCTTTTTATAGTAAATATGATAAGAACTGCAAAACTACTTCAAGAGAATGAATATATCTATCAGTGATGATGTCAAAATATTAGAAATAGAAAAAGAAAATTACACAAGGAAATTTGTGTAATAAGAAAATTTGTTAATAAGAAATTCAAAAACAATAACTTAATGAATTTTGATATTATTTAATAAATAAACATATAAATTATTTTAAAGCAGTAGAATTTAAAAAAAAAATCAACGAACGAAAACACGTGGCACTGAGGGGGATAAATTCTTCGCACATTGACTGACAGAGATTTTTTTGAACAGATATTTATATAATGTCTAACAAAAGTATTTGTTTACTTTATTATTTTTAGAATAAGGAACTCCAAACCAGTTAACTATTTATTTGAAACTTTTCGTTAATGTAAAACATCCCAAATCATTTAATACTTTCTAAAGAGAGCAGCTTAATAATAAAGTTTGCTTGTTGTTTGTTTGCCAACGTTCTGACTCCTGTACCGAACAAGGAACGAGAAATGTGAGCATTTGACTGACGTTGCCCATGGGTACGACATAGGAGGCAGCTCACGCTGTACCCGCATGAAGGAGAAAGAAACACAGAAGGAGAAACAATCATCTATGCCGACGCCGGGATTAGAACCCAGGTTCCGACACATTAGCCCAACCGCAGAGCGCCATCTAGACAGCTCGGCCATGCCGGAACGGCGCATAGTAATGATAAAATAGACCAGCACGATAAAAAAAAGAAACTTCTGAAAAGAAACAGAAAATGACGTCATATAGTCTGCAGTAATAAATCTCATTTTGTTTGGGATCCGTAAGGTAAGGATTGATTCTTATGAAATGATAATAGAGGAAAAATTCTATTTAGTAATAGGAAAGTTACAGAAATACATGAAGATTTAAAAAAAAATAAAGAAAATATTGTACGAACTTTGATTTACAATTGGACGGCTTTTATATGAAAGGAACCAAACACCATGAAATGAAAAATGAGAAAAAGCTTCTCAATTAACTTGATTTTAAAAAAAATTACAAAACTCTTCTTGGTAAAAACAAAACAAAAAACATTTGTTTTGTTTAGGATGACATTAGACATTTATTAATCTATTTTCAATGTTATCCATGGAACATTCCTCATAGTTTGATCACCAAAAAAGGCGGTTCGTTCTCTTTAAATAAATTGATTACTCCACCTCCAAATTTAGCAGGTATCCTTTTTTACAGCAGATTTCTAAAACACATGTTTACAATGATAAATAAATAAAAATATTTGCTTACTAAATAAATACCTCTCATTAGCTGCTCTTTTGTCCATTCTTAGAATAACCTATTTATTTCAAACATTTTCTTAATCGTGAATACGCCAGAACTTTTATACTCTCTTCAAGGACAGAGAAATAATATTGAAAAGAGATTAGTTATTTATTACAATCAATTTTCTCTTAGTAATCTCCATTTTGGTTTTGCTATTTTTTTATTAGATTTATATCTGTTTTGATTATAGATGGTTGAAATGAAATACCAACGATAAAAAAAAATGAGACTGTAACATCCAATAGGATTCGATTGATAAAAGAACTTGTGGTCTTTTATAAAACCCTACAACCAAAAATAGTGGAACATAAAGCTACGCGAACACCATCCGATTTTGTGCCAACTTAGTTGCCCAACTTCGAGTTTGTCAGCCGCGAACACCATCCAACTCGCAAATGAAGTCGGCCGCGATAGCAGCAATCCCATAATTCAATGCGTTTCAATGCAGCTGTGGAAAATCCGAAAAATTCGAGGTTTTGAAACCTCTCTGATAAATTCTGCCGCATACAATTACTGCATTTCAGTATAAACTTTATTTATGCATGAAAGAAACTCGCAATATTCTGATATTCATTGTGTATTCGTTTGTCGTTGATTCTAAGTGTTGATAATCATTTATGGACGCAATTTCTTTCTATATGCGTGACGTGTTCCAACGCTGCCCTGTGATTGGTAATTCCGACCAACTTTCCCGAGTTGGTCCTGTACAACCGACTCGAGTCGGCCAACTAAAATCGCTTCCAAACCGCTGAAAAACGTGTTTAAAGTCGGCTCTAGCAACTCGAAAACTGAAAGTTGGCAAACTAAGTTGGTGCAGAATCGGATGGTGTTTGCGGGGCTTTAGATTTACAAACGTTTTTGGATTTTTATTTTTAGTGGGGAAGGCCATAATAGTTATTTAGTGATGCCAAAATTATTGATTTGCGAATTTTATTTTTTTTAAGAATCTCTTTTTAATTTTAATAACACCAATAAAAATATAGAATTAGATAATAGATAATTAGATAATAAAAATAGTAAAAAGATATTTTTCCTTTTTTTTTTAAGATACTTGAAGAAGTAGAAACGCGCTATACAATATTCGCATGCTTTTCTCTGTAATTTTTTTAAATTAAATCTGAAACACTTGACATCAAAAAATATGACCTTTGGAATTCTTTTTTTTTTAATTCCGTAATTGATTCACCAATAACTTATTATATTTTCAAAATTAATAAATTAAAAAATCTAAAGCTTCCCATCATAAATTTAAGGCGCTGTAATTTCAAGTTTTAAACTGATTTCTGATTAATAAATATTACTTTTCGTAACAATAATAACAAAATGTAATTATTAGTTACAAGATAATAAAGAAACTGTCTGAATTCGCCTTAACAAAAAAAAAAGAGAAAAAAAGAAAACATATTGGTGAGATATTAGTTTTTATTATAGCTAATCAATTTTCTATTACTAATCTTCATTGCAATCAACACTACAGAGCTGCTTTCGAAATCGTTTTTTGCTTCACGGCGCACTGTTATATTTCGTGAAATCCCTTAGCGCACACACAACAAAATACCTTTGAATAACCTCAAACTCAACAAATCAGTTAGATATTGTTTTGTCAGCCATTGACTCCGCACTTTACTTTGCTCTCCCCGTAAAAACCTAGACCGTATTACTTATGCATCTTTTTTTTTATTATTAAAAAGGAATTGAAATTAATGAGTATCCTTAAAAAGTAAGCCGACGTTCAAATAGACAAAAAGGGAGATTTTCTAGCAAAATGTTCGAGGAAGTGGTAGAATACCAATATGGAACCCCCAAAACGGTAAGAATAGGTTTATCAGAATTTTTTTGATCAGAAACGCTAGGACTAATTATTAAAAACAAACAAACAAACAATGTGTTGCGAAAAGGTTTAAATTTTAAACTTCGAAAATTTTCTCATGCTCTCTTTTTAAATTATCAAATTTTACAGTTTTTATTATATCAATTCAGGTCTTCGTGAATCCTCTCACTCTTAACTCCCAGCATCCTATAGACCTACTGTCTTTTGAAAATATGCAATACAGTAATTGTTTAATTTTCAATTATGGGAATTAGGCCTATTATTATAAACAAAAAATTATAGTTATTAACTCATTTTAAAATTAAAACTACAATGATCTAAGTTCTGTTTCAGAAAGTTTCTAATTTTCGATTCCAACAGTATTTCAAGTATGATAAAAGGAAAAAGAATAAACACTATATCTTACCAGATCGACAGTATATAGTTGGTACTGAAATAGAACTCGAAATGTTTCTGAATTTGAATTGTTCGGTTCCACCATTATATGCGTGTAATTTGCCACATGGCACTAAAATTAAAATCCTAAAAAAAAAATGTCATTTATGAATCACTTCACGCAAATGTTAGAAAACATGCAGCTGTGTCTCTGTTTTCGACTTGAATTAAAATAGTATTTTAAAGCTGATAAACGTTATAAATGAGAATGAGGAATAACGAAAACACGTGGCAATGAAAGGGTTAGCTCCATCTTAAAATTCTTTACACATTGATTGACCCCTGATTTTTGGAAGAGATATTTATATATTATGTCTAACAAAAGCATTTGTTTATTTATTTATTATTCTTAGAATAAGGCAAACCAGTTAACTATGATATTTATTTGAAACTTTCCCTTATATTAATACTTTCTAAGAGAGCAGTACAATAATAAAGTAGACCAGGATGACAACGATAGAAACTTCTGAAAAGGAACAGGAAGTGGCACAAACAGTTTGGAGTAACAAATCTCTTTTTTGTTAGGATCCGTAAGGTAAGGATTAATTCTTATGAAATCTATATATATAAAAATGAATGTATCTTTCTTTTTTCTTTCTTTCTTTCTTTTTTCTTTCTTTCTTTCTTTCTTTCTTTGTTTCTTAGTCCTTTATACACTCCTAGGCCCTTTGACCTATCTGGACCAAACTTTGCAGAATTACTCTTTAGGACACTGCGGAAAAGATAGGCTACCTTTGAACCCAGACCCCCCTCCCAAAGGGGTTGGAAAGAGGTAAAAGCCCTGAAAAACCCAATATCCACCTGGTGGTGAAAATAAGAACTACACAAATGTTGTGTAAAGTGAAAAATTCGCTCTCCTATGGGGGACAGGGACACCACACTTGGGTGGGAGGAAGCCAACACAAAGGCTGAAGTGTCCCATCCCGACCGACACCGGGACCTTATATTTAGGCCCCCAAGTCAATTGCAAATAAGGAAAAATTCGCTCTCCTGTGGGGGGCAGGGACACCTCATTTGGGTGGGGGAATGGCGACACAAGTGCTTAAGTGTCCCACTCCCGATCGACATCGGGACCTTATATTTAGGGCCCTTTCTTGACCCCCCCCCCCAAGTCAATTGCAAAAAGGGAAAACTTCACTATCCTATGTGGGCAGGGACACCACACTTGGATGGGGGGGATGCGACACAAGGCCCTAAGTGTCCCACCCCCGACCAACACCGAGACCTTATATTTAGGGCCCTTTCTCGGCCCCCTCCCCAAGTCTATTGCAAAAAGAAAAATTCGCTCTCCTATGGGGGACAGGTCCACCACACTTGGGTGGGGATGGCGACACAAGGGTCTAATTGTCCCACCCCCGATCGACACTGGGACCTTATATTTACGGCCCCTTCTCACGAGCCCTTTCTTTCTTTGAGTGGCATTGCAACGCATGCCGGGTACAGCTAGTAGTAATATAAGGAAAAATTTAAATACTGATTGGAAAGTTACAGAAATACATGGATCTTTAACAAAAATAAAGGAAAAAATTATACCAAGTTTGATTTACAATTAAAACTTACAATTAAGAATAGCTGAGCTGAGGAAAAGACAGATGAATGGAGAATTTACTTACCAACATACAATCATAACTGGAAGTTCTAGATTGTATCCGACACAGTTCTAGAAGTGACTTGCATACAAAACATACGGAATCTTAAGTCTGCGAATTTCAGTGAAATTTCAATGTACCTGTTACGTCACTATTGACATGTACTAGACGTGGACCCGTCTATGGACCCGTCTATGTTTGAGGGTTGTCTCTAAGTGTAGCCACTCAGTGTATTTCATAACAGCCAAGTATTTAAGGAATGCGATATTTTAAATGTTCTGAACTTAGTAATATTTCAAAAATGAAGCCTACACATCTGCTTAAATTTCTCTTAAGAATTTAATTACAAAAATTAATTACAATTTTGGGTAATGCTAGTTTGACTAGCTGAATTCTGGCCGCTGAAACCTGGATCCAAGCTTGTGATAGTAAAAAGATGATAAGACGATAAAACGAATACATGGGAGCAAGATCACCTTGTACAAATACTGTAAAGAGCACGAGCGGGAATTAGCAGAGTCCCGGCCGATCCTCGAAATCCACAAAATTGGTTTGCATTCTTCATTGTTATCCTTTTAAAGTGATTTGACTGAAAAGAAATTTTGTAAAAGACCCTACTAGTTGACCACATGATTTCGAAATGTTTGAACTGTATTTTCTCAAAAATGGTAATAGATGGCTTGACGACATTAGATAGACCTTAAATAGTACTTTTTATAATTGTAAAAAGTTATGATCCAATATTCCTGTTTCATCTATTTTTAGAATGGGTCAATTACTAATGTGTCCAAGCTGGCTATATCAAGAGGATGCCCAGACTCAATTTGCCTCAATTTGGTCCTATAGTAAGATACTTAAAATATGAGTCTTCAAGAAAAAAAAAAACATTCTGGTGCAACAAAAAATGAAAAGTATGTTTTAAAGTTAAAATGACTTTGTTGACAACTTTTGGGGCGTTTTCACAAAATATAACAAGTGATTTTTTGTATGCTGTATATAAGCCTCATTCTTACAGCAAATCTTGTTGGATTAGACTTCGTGCTTGTTAAGGGATTATCATCTTCTGTGTTGTAAAAGATCATCTTTTCGAGAGTCGTAATTCAGGGGTGTCAATAATGTCGATCGGTATGTACCAGTCGATTTCGTGTAATGAACAATATATCCATATATTTTCTTTTAAGTCCCATTTTTCAAAACCGTGTATATAGATAAGTCCGATATACGGTGGCGTCACATACCCAAAAGCAGCCATTTTTGTAATCATGTGTTTCCTGTCTAAAAGTATTCGCAAGGAGTCGAAGTTTACCGAATTCTGATCGTCTGGAATGATGCCGTATGCAAGTATGTGTTTAATATTCAGTGTTGATAGGCAAGAGTGTCACAACTATGTACTGAACTATTTTATGAAAACAGTTCTGTCATAAGCACAGTAAACTCGCTTAGTTTATCAGTGAGTGGTCTACATGCTCCCGTGAATTGAGGGCACATGCCGATGTATCGGGGAGACTCGCCAGCCCGTAAAAAAGCGAATGCCACAATATTGCTTGGCTATTCGAAATACAGATCAAAATTACATGACAATAGGGCATATTGGAAATACGGGCCATGGTTTCGACTATGCTATGAAACCAATTATATGAGGAGAAAATATAAGGAATCCTATTTTATACTGATGTAAACTGCTATAACGACAACCTCTCGGTACAAACAATTTCTTATTATGGTTTCCATAAGTGATTGTAATGAAGTATTTATTTTAGTTTTGCATGTATTCTATATTTGCGATTACTTTTTTTGGGGGGGTTTGTTATGCATTGCTTAATATCTTACGACTATCCGTAGTTCTTTCCCCCGGGAATTAATTTCCATGGTCTCACGTTCGTTGCGAATTTGGTTTCGTCATGACATACCTTCAATAATGAGCTCGCCTGCTTCCAGTCACATGTTCCTGCTTTCCTGGTATCTGGGTTTTTATTTCCCAGTTTCTTTACTGTATCATCGCACTTGAGAAAGATCGCTGGCCGACCGGTAAACGTTTGATTTTTGTATTTTTAATTGTAATATTTTTTTTTTCAAAAAGTAGTCTTTGCTTGATGACCGTTCATTTATTTCTTACATTATGTTCCATACTTAATTTGGTTTTTGTGGGCCCTTTTTTAAAATAAGAAATCAAATCCAGCCAAATTCCTTAAAATGTACCTCTATGAAGAATACCTAACAATTTCGGTTTTGGAGGACTGACCGGAACTTTATCAATTCACATCGTGCTCTTTTGTTATATAATTTTTTTTGCTACATTTGAAATAAAAAAAAAGGTATATATTTTACCAGATCAGCAGTTAGTACTTAATATGAAAAGATTTTTCATTTGTGATTTTGATACATTTTCATACAATATTGATTTGTCCTAGAAAAGAAATTACAATAAAATCTCTAAATTGAAAATAACCAGATTTTCTTTTATAAAATAATATTACTATATAGACTGATTCCAAAAGGTGGGTCAAAATTGGGCTTTGTGGTCCACTCATAAAACCAAACGAAAATGTTCGTATAAATATGGATCCGGAAATGAATAGTTTTCGAGATAAACGTCTTCTATCATTATTATATTCAATGTAGGTGTGTTACGAAATAAACACAAGTTTTTTTTTTTGTTTTTTTTGGCACAGTATGATGCGAGAAAACGTACTGCAAATATTCATAAATGAACCACAAATAAGCAAATTAGGAAACGAATGATTGAATAAACGGTGTTATAAATCAAAAACAAACAATTAATGGATCCAGAAATGAGTATTTTTTGCGTAAAACGTAGTTTGCATTAATCATTGTTTTAAGTCAACACAAATAATGGAAACAACTTGGATAATAAATGTTCGAAGTGTCCTCCATTAGCTTGCACGCATGCCTCCTCTCGCCTTCTCGGTGATGAACGATTCTTCACAAATCACAGGATTTTGCGATATGTCCTAAAAGCAATTGGTTATTCATTCTCGTAACTCATCCTCACTATTGACTGGCCTGGAATACGCTAATGTTTTTAAATATCCAAAATACAGAAATCCAGAGGATTAAGGTGAGGGGAGAGTAGAGGCCATCGCCGTGGGACCAGTCCTACGCATCCATCTGCCACCAAATTGATCATGTAAATGCCGCTGTTTAATTCGATGAAAATATGGTGGTGTATCATCGTGCATTTACTATAATGTGTTCCGAATGGACAGCGGAATATCTTTAAGTAATTGAAAAAAGTCATTTTGTAAGAATTAAAAATAAGCCTCCCCGATTAGTCTGTTCGGAAGAACAAATGGTTCTAATAAATGGTCTCCCACCATTCCAGCCCACACATTCACTGAAAATTGCACCTGATGACGTCGTTGTTGGTGAATAGCGTGTGGATTTTGGTCGACCCAAATATGATCATGGAAATTAAAGATTCCATTTCATGTAAATTGAGCCTCGTCTGTAAAAAGAATTCTGCTAAGGAACGACGGAATTACTAACTATTGTATTAGTCACTCACAGAAGTGCAACCATGTCTGATAAATCTCCTTTATTTAAATAAGATTAAATTCTTTCAAAATGATAGGGAATGAATAGATTTTCATGGACAATATTCCAGATGTCTCCTCTTCTTCTATTCTAGCGACGAGTAATATTTGAACTTTTTTTTTTTTGACTGGAAAGGCTAGGACGAATTATTTCAAAAAAAAACAAAACAATGTGTTGCGAAAGGTTTTTAACTTTAAACTTCGAAAATTTTCTCATACTCTCTTTTTAAATTATAATTAAAAACTGTAGAAATATGATATGAATTCAGGTCTTCGTGAATCCTCTCTGTCTCCAACTCCCAGCATCCTATACAGTCTTTTGAAAATTGCAAAACTCTCACTGTTAATTTGGAATGTTAATTTTGTTCAGTTTTGGGAATTAAGGCTATTATTATAAACAAAACATTATAGTTGTAAACTCATTTTTAATTTAAAACTACAATGATCTAACTTCTATTTAAGAAAGTTTCGAATTTTTGATTCCAACAATATTTCAAGTATAATAAAAGGAAAAAAAATAAACACTACATCTTACCACTTGGACAGCAGTTGGTACTGAAACAGAACTCGAAATGTTTCTGATTTGGTTTAGTTGGTTCTACCTTTATAAGCATAGGATTTGTCTTTGTAATTTGCCACATGGCACTAAAATTTAATAACTGAAAAAAAAAAAGCATTGACGAATCACCTGTACTTCACGCAAATGTTAGAAAACGTGCAGCTGTGTCCCTGTTGTAGATTTGAATTAAAATAGCATTTTAAAGCAGATAAACGTTATAAACCATTAGAATGTAGAAGAACAAAAACACGTGGCAATTAAAAGGATAGCTCCATCCTAAAAATTCTTCACACATTGATTGACACTTGATTTTTGGAAGAGATATTTATATAAATTTATTTATATTTATATTTATCATATCAGTATTTATATCAGTATTTATTTACTGATTTATTATTCTTAGAATAAGATAGTGCAAACCAGTTAACTATTTATTGGTAACTTTTCCTTAATGGAAAACATCCCAAAGCATTTAATACTTCCAAGAGAGCAGTATTATAATAAAGTAGACAATGATAGAAACTTCTGAAAAGAAACAGAAAAACAGTCTGCATTAACAAATCTCTTTTTTTTTTGGGGGGGGGGATCCGTAATGTAAGGATTGATTCTTATGAAATAGTAATATAAGGAAAAATGTAATTACTGATTGGAAAGTTACAGAAATATATGGAGCTTTTAAAAAAAATAAAAAAAAATAATACTAAGTTTTACAATTAAAACTTACAATTAAGAATAGCTGAGCTGAAGAAAAGACAGATGAATGGAGAATTTACTTCCCATCATACAATCATAACAGGAAAAGAAAGTTCAAATCCGACACAGTTCTAGAAGTGACTAGCATACAAAACATAGGGAATCTTAAGTCTGCGAATTTCTGTCAAATCTTAATGTACCGGTATAGGAAATGTTTTGTCAATTATTACAATAAAAATTTATCAATTCTTAGTTAAAATAGTGTAATAAGGCATTATTTCTCGCACTACTAAAGTGTTACCTGTTACATTTTTTCTGAATTTTTAGTAATATTTTATAAAGTTGAATAGTTTGCTTAAAATAAAGGATTCTAATGAAATGTTAGTGAAATCAATATGGGGTTACCAATTCGATGGCACCCGGGCGACCCTCCCCCTTAGTTCACCATTTCCTAGATGTTCACAATCATAACAATTAAGAATATTTGTTTACTAAATTAATGCTTCTCATTTGCTGCTTTTTTTTTTCATTTTCATTTTTTCAAACATCTTAACTTCTTAACATCACACCAAAATTAAAATGTAAAACTACATTTAATATGAAAAAAACAAAACCATCTTAACTTCTTAATCTCGAGCTTTTTATACTTCCAACGACGACAGAAAAATAATATTGGAAAGAGATTAGTTATTTATTATTTTTTATTTTCCCTTTCTAATCTCCATTATGGTTTTCTATTTTGCGACTATAAAATCCAATTGGATTCGATTGATAAAAGAACTTATGGTCATTAAAACTAAACTTTAAAATCTGCAGCTGTTTTCTGGATTTTCTGACAATTTCATTCAAGTGAAGAAAAAACTTCCTGTCGAATTGGTAGGACTCTCAATCTTTCTTTGTTGTTGTTGTTTTGTTTTTATTTCTGTAAGTTTCAAAACAAAATGAAAAAATGAAATGACTAGATCAAGAAATCTGAAAATTTAATCTTTGTAATTGGCAGGTATAGAATTGCACGGAAGAAGGATAAGGACCTTTACGTAGTTAGTTGAACTTCAAATCTAAAACATTAAGGTGTTTTAGAGTATTTCCAAGAGAGAATCAAAGTTCGAAATAAGAGCCTGAAAGGACACTATAAGGTCTCCGTTTCTTCTCTAATTTTAGAAGTCAACTCGTTTGTTGAAGACTAGTGATTGTAGGGTTTGTTGGGGAATTCCTCGCATTATTGGAAAGAATAGACACTAGTGAGTTCCCGAGATTGTAGATGAATGGGTTTAGTTTGTTGAGTTCTAAAAAAATAAGTAATGCACTATATAAACCCGTGCACAGAAAAAGTTTGTCTCTTTTTTCACGGAATTTTAGTTTCTGCAGTTTCCATGGGAAACATGTTTTTTATATCTATGAGAGGTTAATTTATTCCCAAATTGATTCTTTCTGCATAACTACCAGTTTGGTTTAATGTTTAAATCATGTGAGTTTAAAGCATAATTTTTTCCAACATTAATTTAGTAGTTTATCTCCATTGTATAAATATTCATCGAGTTTAAAGTGCCACCGTTTTGTAAATGGGAACATTCCATTTTGTAATGATGCAGTCGTGTTGTCATTGGAAAAACGAGGATTTCCTGACCGAGTAACCGCTTTGCTGAGGGTGAAGTCACAACTTGCCTGGTTAAGCCGTGTTATCATCGGAACAACAAGGACTTCCTGATCGAGTACCCGTCTTGCTGATTGAGAAGTTCCCAATTTAATGAAGCAGCCATATTATCGTCGGAAAAAAGGGTTTCCTGACCGAGTAACCGTCTCGCAAAGCGGAGAAGTTCCAACGTTTCTGGGGAAGCAGTGATATCAGATGAGCTACGAGAACTTTCTGACTGTGTAGTCATCCTACCAATGGAGAAGTTTTTAAACTGGGTTTATCATCGAAGTGACTACAAGCACCTGAGCTGAGTAATCATCTCGTCGAGGGAGAATCCCAAATTTCCCATAAAGTAGGCTTATCATCGTAGCGATCAGAATCTCCAGATCAGTACAGCCATCGTATAAATGGGAATGCTTCCTTTCTTTTTAGGGATTCTTGCAACATGTAAGAATAATTTAGTTCAATTATTTGTTTCAAGTTTATTTAACAAATTAGTATAATTAATGATGGATTATGCTTTGAAATTAATATTTATCTTTTAACAGAATTTGCAGATTTATAAATTCTTGAGATAATAATTTATTGTGGAATACTTAGTATTATTTATAATCTTTATATAAATTTTTGAAAAGTTATTAACTTACGAAGTTTAGTTAGAAGTGAATTATTATTTAATTGTTTCTGTTATGTTTTAAACCAGAGAATTCATTTTAGATGTAGATCTGAAAATTAAGATTTTTTTTAATATACATGAATGTAGATCTGAAATTGAGATTAATCTATATTACTAAAATCTTATATTTCTCTGTCTGTCTGTCTGGCGCAATTTTCTGTGAGAATGGAAAATAGAAATAATTTTTACGATGAAACATCCGCGACATGAATCGAACCTGCAACCTTCTGATCTGAAGTCAGATGCCTTATCCATTAGGCCATAGGGACTACAACTCTCTACATATTTTTTTTTTACTTATATCTCCTTTCCCTTCCCCCATCAATAAGGAATGTATTCAATCTTTTTTTTGAATCTCAAGATTGTTTATTTATTTCCCATCCGTTAGT
>JAFIDM010010028.1:61486984-61506392 GCA_023159025.1 Thereuonema tuberculata | reverse complement strand
AAAAAAAAAAAAAAAAAAAAAAAAAAAAAAGATAGTCAAGAAGGAAAGAAGCACTATTTCTATTAGGTAGAATACTGAAAAATCACTATTTTTAACTTAAAAACCAATACTATTTGTAACTGAAAAATCACTGAAAAGTATATCTATATTACTAAAATCTTTTATTTCTCTGTCTGTCTGGTGCAATTGTTGTAATTTGTGAAAATAGAAATTATTTCTACAAGTTCATTACGTGAATCGAACATGAACTTTCTGCTCCGAAGTTAGACGTCTTAGCCATTAGACCACGAGGACTACTTTCTAATCTTTAAAAATTCAAAATATATTATAGATATATGATTCACACGCTGGTTCTAAAAGCAGTCGTGGATTGAGAGAATATAGACATCAAAAATAAAATAAAAAAAAAAAACTTTTTAAAAATTTTAGTTTCAGTTTACTTGATGTAATTTCTGTCTGTGTTTTTTTTAATAAATAAAAAGTTGTTTTCCGTTACATAAGCGAGGCTTCCGGAGCAAAGCGACGGGTAGCAGACTAGTTTAAAATTAATATAGATTTCAGGAACAGCGAAAATAGGCCTAAGTTGACAGATTGAATTTTGCTCAACATGGAAGCCATTGGCATTCAATGTATGCTTTCGAAGTGTTATTAATAAATTGAATAAAGAAAAATATGAATTATTGCAACAGGAAACTCACCGAAGGGATTTATGTCTACAATAAGAAGTCTTCAGAAGTGAATTTTAATTATCAAGAATATCGTTGAAATTGGTCTTCATATGAATATAAGAAAATGAGAATTGATAACAGAAAAGAAAGTTGCTAACTCAACTTGAACGAAGGATATAATATTCAATGATAGGAATAATAAGGAACTATTCAAGATAACTAAGGAACACTTTACAACTATTTTGTGAAAAGCCAATATTAGTGAACTAGTTTTATCTAATATATGAGAATGTAGATTAGGAAATTAATATTCTTTCTTTAAATATTTGATGATGTAAATTTGAAAATTTAAGTTGTTTTTTTCTTTTAAAATCTGAGTTTGTTTAAATAAATGATTTATTTGATTTATTTGGATTTGTTGTTTTTTTTAAGGTTAAGTTTTGTTTCACTTCCACTGCACAAGTGAACTTAAATCTGCTCTGCTGTTAGTTTTTTCCCACTTCCCCCTGTGTTGTTGTAAATAATTTTTAAGTCCCATAGCTTAAGTAAGGGGTAGTAATTTTTTTTTTTACCCGCTCTAACCCCTCTAACCAAACAAGTGGAACATTAGATTTTACGATTGTTTTTGGATTTTTATTTTGGGTACGGAAGGCCAGTAATAGTTATAAATAAAACTATAAATAGTGATGCCAGAAGTGATGATTTGTGAATTTTCTTAAGTATCTGTTTTTTATTTTAATAACACCGATAAAAATATTGATTAAATAATTTATCATAATTTTCAAGGCCAAAAGCGTATGAAGTTTTTCTAAAATTTGAAAACCAAATATTAAAATTTCCTAAAGTATTTTGGTTATTACTACTGTTTTAACTATCAATTGAATGGCCCCAAGGACAAAGGTGTTAAGCGATAGTTTCATGAAATTTCTGTTATAGGCATCAACGAAGGTTTTAAATGGTAGCCCATCTGTTGGCAAAAGATGGAGTGTCAATTCAAATTTTTTAAACAATTACTTCAGTACAAAGGTGTTAAGTAACAATAAAAAATTATTTCATTTGAAGTACAAAGGTGCTAAGTATAGTTAATACCTTTGGGCACGAGTTGGGTCCTGAGCTACATAAATTTCAAAGTGTAAAGGTGTTAAATCCAAAACAATCAGTAGATGGCGCTTCTTTCGACATAATTGTTGCGTCCATAAAACAAGCAAAACGTCAGCCTGTGTTGTCAGGTATGTTGAGTAGGGACACCACATCGCTAAAAACTCTTTGGAGATGAGAAACGAAGCTGAGAAGAGTACAATTGCACAACAGGAAAGTTCAAAGGCACTAGTAGCAAACGAATGGCAAGAAAAAGCAGAATCAAACCCCAGTACACTAGTAGTTTCTGAAACTAACTATTTCAGCTATAGGTCATTTAGTAAATCCAATCCCAACAAAGAATGACATACAGCAACTGAAATTCCTTATCAGAGGTAACATTACATGCATAATATTAAGATGAAATTAAAAGTTGCTATATGATTTATGTTTTATATGAGAAGTGAACCTAATCGCTGCTTTATTAAATTGTTCACAGAACGAGCAAAAGGTTGAAAATTCTACACTGTGACTTTATTAACAGTCAGCCATCCACCAGTCATGCAACAGAATCATCCAATGGAAGTTCAGAAACAGACAGGAGCGAATCAGACTGGAATCCAAGGACTATGCGTCAAATAGCAAGGATTCAGACACTGAAACTATGAGTAACAACATGCCTCAAGCAAATCATGTGAAGGAGAACAGGCATAGATGCAAACCTGGACCGAAAACATAGCTTTACGAGGTAGTCATGAAGTAGTTCAGCTCTCATTGGGCATTTATACAGATCAGTGGGTAAGTCAAAAACCACAACCACCTCATTACATGGTCAGATTCTTGCGGTGGCCAAAATAAAAATTTTTTACTCGTATGCTTCTGGAACTACCTCGTGTGGAAAGGTTTATTTATGTTGTTGACCAAAAATTTTAATTCTAGGACATACTAAGATTGCGATAGAGATTTCAGTCGTATTGAGGAAGCCATCAAAAAACATGAGAAAATATACTCGGCACATAATATACTCGGCATATAAAAGATACTTATAGGACCATTATTGGTGCAGTAGATAAGAAAAAGCCAATAGTAGTAACCGATATGGTAGATAAGTTTTCTGATACATATAGTCTGCAATCAGGCCTGAATTTTGTTTATTCGTTTGCTAAATGTTGACAAGGAGAAGATATCATTCAGAGAAGAGGTAAGATGGATAACGGTTGATAAGTTTAGGTCGTACAACTGCAAGAAATCCTTCAATGAAAGCGAAGATTTTAAAGAAGTAACCTGTTTCGAGTTCGTGGGCAGAAAGATATCACAAACTACACTTTGAAAAAGGTTAGACAGCACAACACTATCTTAGAAGAAAAAATTAAAGACTTGAAGACGGAAATGGAGTATGTACCAAATGTGTATCAAGGCTTCTACAACGAAATCAACCGCTCAAGTGAACCGTAATTTTGTATTGTACATTTAGTCTTCGTATAATGTAATGTTTATTAGAATTTATTTGTACTTAACACCTTTGTGACGTCTTATTTCCGTTTTAAGAGCGTGTTGCGTAAAGGAGAAAGGTGTTAAGTACATTTACGACTGAGTTACGACCAATAAATGTGGTTTCAACAAAATCATGATTTTTCAGGACAATTTTTAGATATTAATGATCATTAATAATTTATTGTGAACGATATACAGCTTATTTCCAGGGAGCAACCAAGCTTTAACTTTAACTTTAAATATCTCGAAACTGCCAAGATGTTACTTAGCACCTTTGTCCTTGGGGCCCTTCAATTACAAATCGAAATGCAGTTTAAAAATTAAAACTAAAATGATTTTATAAATTTAGTTTTCTAATTGTAATTATAATAATTAAAATTTTAGAAAAAAACTAGTATAATGGAATGTTGGATAAAAGAAAAAAATGAGACTGTCAACTTCCGCTTGATCGCACGATGTACTTGACCTGATTTCGAATCATCAATCAATGAGAACCGCCCCTTACTCCATTTTTTAAGACGTGACAAAGACATTTTGCTATGTCTTACTCATGCAGCGATGAATTTCTGTACTACTTTCTATACCTTCTGCAACGGATACCCGCTCGCTGTTCAAAACTCGTTGCTTTAATGATGACTGATGGTACACAAGCATGACGACCTGAAGAAATGCAAACTGCTACTCTCGTTATTTGGATGTAGGACCACCTCTCACTTCTTTATAACACTACAGTGTCCCACCTATTTTCTCTGTCAAAAAAACAAGACAAAAAAACATTCGGCATTTTATCAGGGTCCTTTGGTTAGTTTTTATTTAAATGACCCTAATAGAATGTTGATAGAACAAAAAAAAAAAACAAGGTGGAAGAGTTTAGCTACACTTTAGAATCCTACAACCGAATTACACTCAAGCATTGCAAACATTCAGCTACGTCTTAGTGTTTGACAAATTCCAAATCAAATTTCCAAGATATTTCCGGAAAATGGTTTTTTTTTTTTTAATGTTTTATTTATAACCAAAAAATCGTTTCCGCCAACTGTTGTTTTGCCCGCTTCATAAAGGCGATACAATCTCTTGCCTTGAAAATGCGCCCCTCCGCCGCCCACGAAGGAGTTAATATTATTAATATTAACATTTATTAATCAACAACCTGTGTAAAAATTGAAATTTAAAGCTTGAAATTTCAAAATTTATTAGAAAAGTTTTAGATTTTTTACTTTATTAGTTTTGAAGATGTAATAAGTTATTGGTGAATCAATTAGGGAATTAAAAAAAGAATTCTAAAGGTCATATTTTTCTATGTCAGCTGTTTCAGATTTAATTAAAAAAGATGTATAAAAAAGCATGCTAAAATTCTGTAGCTAATCTATCTAATTCATATATCTTAAGGAGATGTCATCAATTTATTTCTTTTTTTAACAGAAATCAAAAATTTTAAAGAATGTATCTCTTTATAGTTAGTTGAATTGTTAATATTAATTTTCAAACTTTAATATATCCAAATTTATGGAAAATAGCCTATATTATTCTTATTTATGAAGGGTGGAGCACATGATAACTTTAAAAATTATAGGCCTACTTCGTTGCTTTCTAATACAGTAAAACCTTGTTAAGTCGTCACTCAAGGGACCAAACATTTTTGACGACTTAGGCGGAGTGGGCATTTTTGAAAAAAAAAAAAACACTGAAATACAGTATTTTCATGAATTGCTGTAGGATTCGGTGAGAAAAACAAGATTTTTATAAATCAATATATGCAAATGAATCAGTGGAAAATAAAAAAAAAAACACTTTTTATAGTTACCACATTTTAATCGTTTTAAAAGAAAGACAATGTCTGTCTTTGAAACGTTCCAGCCAACCATTGCTGCCGCCGAAATCTTCAATGTCCAACTCCTTAGCAATTTCCATGGCTTTTTCTTTGAGAATCACGGCAGAAATCGGCACATTTTGCGATCTGGCATATTCTAGCCATCGAACTAAAACCTCCTCGATCTCGTCAAACTTCGATTTCCTCATTCTCTTTCTTTTGTTTTTGCAGTCAGCTTCTTCAATTACTTGTTTCGATGAAAGAATATCGTTAATTTTTAAAATGTTTGATAATCACTATATATTATTTCTCAAAGGTGTATTTTTGTCGGAAGGCCATATTTCCTTTAATACTTCATCAAAATCAATGATTGGGACATCATTTTGAAGATTACGTTCCCCGCTACTGACGAAAAATAAACAAATTGTTTAAAGTTAATGCTTTCGTTAAAAAACTTAATTTTAAAAACCTTTTTATAAAAATGGAGAAACGCTTTAACAGAAGCGGCTTATTTTTCGAAACCGAAACACTGCAGCGTCGTAATTCAAATATATCCTTTTTTGAATAAAAATGCATTTTAAAATGATTTTCCATCGTTTATTTAATAAGAACACATAAAAAATTTTTTTATTTTAATAAAAATTACGATTTATTAGAATAAAAAAACAAAAATTTGTCAATTTCTCATATATTATTTTTTAAAGGTTTTTTTTTTGTTTGTTTGTTTAGTTCCCTTAATACTTCATCAAAATCAAATGATTGAGATATCATTTTGAAGATTACGTTCACCGTTAATGACAAAAAAATAAACAAATTCTTTAAAATTGATGGTTTCGCTAAAAAACTTTATTTAAAAATCTTTTTATAAAAATATAGAAGGCAATCTGTTCAGTAATGTATTTCTACATTACCATTCGGTGTCTGAATTATGCGAATTATTACAATATACCATGTAAATATTCCAGTATTCTAATATAGCGAATTATTTCAATATACCATACGAATTATTCGCAAGGGTCAACCTTTTTATAAAAATCGAAAAGGCGCCAGCTATTGACAATATGTTTAACTAACGTACGACAGCTGTTGGATTTGTTTATTATTTCTCAAAGGTGGTTTTTTTGGTGCGAATTATTCGCACGGGTCAACTAGTAATCTATATTACTAAAATCTTTTATTTCTCTGTCTGTCTGTCTGTCTTTCTGTCTGTCTGTCTGTCTGTCCGGCGCAATTTTCTGAGCGAATGGAAAAAAGAAATAATTTTTACAATGAAACATCCGCGACAGGAATCGAACCTGCAACCTTCTGATCCGAAGTCAGATGCCTTATCCATTAGGCCAAAGGGACTACAACTCTCTTCATATGGTTTTTTGACTTATATCTCCTTTCCTTTCCCCCATCAATAAGGAATGTATTCAATCTTTTTTTTGAATCTCAAGATTGTTTATTTATTTCACATCAGTCAGTTTATTTGTAATTCGAAACTGACAATTAGAACGATAATTGCCGAAACGTTGCAATATTTTAAATATTCTTACTTAATCAAATTCTATGTGATATTGAAAAATATGTGGGTGTACACGCCAGATGTTGGAGTAAAGAAAACAGAGTCAAGAAAGAGAGAAGCACTCTTTTTTTGAGGTGGAATACCGAAAAAATCATTATTTGCAACTCAAAAACCATCAATAAATGTAACTCAAACGTCACTGAAAAGTGACAATTATAATTAAAATGAGTCAAAAAAGAATGAAGCGACACTTCTATTAGATAGAATACTGAAAAATTACTATCTGTAACTCAGAAACCATCAATATTTGGAACACAAAAGCCACTGAAAAGTGCCACTTAGAATGAAAAAAGAGACTCAAAAAAGAAAGAAGCAGTATTTCTATTAGATAGAATACTGAACACTATTGTAACTCAGAAACCACTGAAAAGTATCATTTGGAATAAAAAAAAAAAAAGTCAAGAAATAAGAAGCAGTATTTCATTAGGTAGAATACTGAAAAATCACTATTTGTAACTCAAAAACCATCACTATTTCTAACTCGAAAACCACTGAAAAGTATCAATAGGAATAAAAAAAAAGATAGTCAAGAAAGAAAGATGCACTATTTCTATTAGATAGAATACTGCTCAGAAGTTAGACGTCTTAGCCATTAGACCACTAGGCCTACATTCTAATCTCTGTAAAAAATAAAAATATATCATAGATATATGATTTACAAGGTGGTTCTAAAAGCAGTCGTAGATTGAGAGAATATAGACCTCAAAAATTAAATTAAAAAAAAGCTTTTAAAAAATTTTAGTTTTAGTTTCCTTGATATAATTTGTGTGTGTTTGTATGTAAGTGTGGTTTTTTTTTTAATAAATAAAAAATTGTTTTCCGCTACATAAGGGAGGCTTCCGGAGCGAAGCGACGGGTAGCCGACTAGTTATATTAATTTTAAAATAAATTTTCTGAAGAAAAATTAAAAAATTGACAATTGAAGAAAAATATATACGTATATAAAGTGATTCTAAAAAGTATTTTATATTATAAAAATAAAAAACAGAGTAATACTGGAATTTGTGCTGGTGTGGTCGTGCGGTCTCGGCGGCGGCCAGCCGTGGCGACCAGTGCGCCAGTACCTGGGTTCGAATCCCGGCAGTGGCATGGTTGTTTCTTTCTTCTTCTGTGTTTCGTCCAACGCTGTTCAAGGGGTCACAGTGGTGACCTATGTCAGCGGATTCTTCTCACAAATATAATAATACTGGAATTTTAACTAGAAATAACTGTTTAAGAATTTTTAATATTCCCAAATGAAATAATAATTTTAGTTTAAGAAATGATAATAACTATAATGGTAATAGTATAAATAATATTAAAAAAGCAATTTAAAAAATAAAAAAATAGAAAAAAAATTTAATTACAAATCTATAATTTACTTATGTATAAAATTTATTTTTTCTTCACTTTTTATTATAATAAGTCACATATCAATTATTCCAGCACCTATAATGCAGGAGTGATATGTATATCACAATTTACTTCCTTAATTCTTTGAATCATTGGGCACGTTAAATTTCTTTTCATTTTAAACTAATAGGACTGGTTATATAAAAAATACATTAATCGTTTGTTTCAAATTGTTTGAGAATTGTTTCAAAGCACTTCATATGATTTCTACTAATTTTCGTACTTTTTTTTGTATTCGAATCTTTCAGTCAAATAACACCACAAAATACATTGAAATTTGGCTGAAAGTCCCTGACTTAAGATTCCCTTTGTGTTGTATGCAAGTCACTTCTGGAACTGTGTCGGATTTGAAGTTTCTTTTTCTGTTATGATTTATGATTTTTGAATGGAATCATCCACCTTTTCCTCAGCTCGGCTAACTTATTCTTAATTGCAAGTTTTATTTGTAAATCAAAGTCCGTATAATTTTTTTTTTATATTTTTTAAAGCTCTATATATTTCTGTAATTTTCTAATCAGTAATTAAATTTTTCCTTATATTACTATTTCATAAGAATCAATCCTTACATTACGGATCCCAAAAAAAAAAAGAGATTTGTTACTCCAGATTGTATGACGCCATTTTTGATCCTTTTCAGAAGTTTCTATCTTCAATATCCTGGTCTACTTAATTATAATACTGCTCTCTGGTTTGCAGTGAATTATTCTAAGAATGATAAATAAGAAAATAAATACTTTTGTTGGATATTTTATATAAATATCTCTTCCAAAAATCAAGTGTCAATCAATGTGTGAAGAATTTTTAAGATGGAGCTATTCTTTTCATTGCCACGTGTGTTTGTTCTTCTACATTCTAATGGTTTACAACGTTTATCAGCTTTAAAATGCTATTTTAATTCAAATCGAAAACAGAGACAGCTGCACGTTTTCTAACATTTGCGTGAAGTACAGGTGATTCGTCAATGCTTTTTTTTTTTTTTTTTCAGGAATTAAATTTTAGTGCTATGTGGCAAATTACAAAGACAAATCCTATGCTTATAAAGGTAGAACCAACCAAACCAAATCAGAAAAATTTCGAGTTCTGTTTCAGTACCAACTGCTGTCCAAGTGGTAAGATGTAGTGTTTATTCTTTTTCCTTTTATCATACTTGAAATACTGTTGGAATCAAAAATTCGAAACTTTCTTAAATAGAACTTAAATCATTGTAGTTTTTAATTTTTAAATTAGTTTTTAACTATAATGTTTTGTTGATAATAATAAAAATAATTCCCAAAATTGAACAAAATTTACAGTTACTGTTTTGCATATTTTCAAAAGACTGTATAGGATGCTGGAAGTTGGAGACCGAGACGATTCACAAAGACCTTAATTGATAATATATTTCTACAGTTTTTATTATAATTTAAAAAGAGAATATGAGAAAATTTTCGAAGTTTAAAGTTAAAACCTTTCCTAATACATTTTTTTTTTGAAATAATTAATCCTATCCATCTCAATAAAAAAAAAGTTCCAAATATTAGGATAAGCCTATTCTGTCTTTTTGGGGGTTTCAAATTAGTATTCTACCACTCCCTCGAACATTTTACTAGAAAATCTGCCTTTTTGTCGATTTAAAGCTCGGCTTAGTGTCTAAAGACACTCATTAATTGAAATTCTATTTCAATTAAAAATGAGATGCATAAGCAATACGGACGAGGTAATACAAGGAAGGGCAAAGTAAAGTGCCGAGTCAATGGCTAACAAAACAATATCTAACTGATTTGTTTGATGTTGAGGTTATTCAAAAGTATTTTGGTGTGTGCGCGCTATGGGATTTCACGAAATATAAAAGTGAAGTAAAAGATTTCGAAAATTGCTCTGTAGCAGATTTAAATTAAAGAAAAATTCTAAATGAAATTCTAAAAAACTAAAATACAGACGTAAAACAAATCTATACGTTAATTTTGTAATAAAATCAATCACGTTTATAATGTCAAATGGTAATTACAACAGAGTTTTTAAAATATACGGAGGATATATGCACTTACATTCGGTCGATTTTGATAACGATATAAACTTAGCAGAGCCTTTTTCTCCACCACCGGTTGTGTTCAATGCTGTTCCTAGCCTTTCCGATAAATAGTTATTATGATAAACCTATTCTTACTTTTTGGGGGTTTCGTATTAGGTCTAGTATTCTATCACTTCCTCGAACACTTGGCGAGAAAAATCTTCGTTTTTGTCAATTTAAAGCTCGGATTACTGTTCAAAGTAATTAATTCATTAATTAATTAATTCATTAATTCAAATTCTATTTTAATAAAAAACAAACGAGATACATAAGTAATACCGATAGATTGTTAAGGGGAGAGCAAAATAAAGTGCGGAGTCAATGGCTGTCAGAACAATATCTCACTGATTTTTTTTTTTTTATGAAACACAGGTTTCATATTCAATTAGAACCAAAAAATTACAAGATGATAGGAGCAATTTAAATTTAACAATTATAACAAAAACAATTAAATTTTGATGTAAATATTGTTTGCTAATTAGAAAACTGCTTGTTTATTTACAGTAAAACCCCGTTATTACGCTCGTCAAGGGACCATGACCTACAAGCGTAATAAGCAGGATAGCGCTATAGACGGGAAATGATTTAGGATATGAGGAAAGATTTAGACACCATTTTACAGGAAACATACTTGATTCTGCAATAGATATAGTGCAAATATGAGCTTATTTCCTATTAAAAAAATCTTTGATTGTGGTTTGCCGTGTATGTGTGCTGCTGTAATGAATTATGACATTTTCAATGCGGTTCAAGTAACTATTAACGTCAATTGATACAGCACTAGGAGTAACACTAATATATTTTCGGAGCAGATTTATTGCATACTTTACTTTTTTTACGTTTGCAACAACCCTTCGCTGCATCGGTAATTGCATCCCTGTTTTTTTCATTATTTTTCTTAGACTGGACGAGAGAATTCCTAGAGATTCTGCGAAATCCTTCTGACTTCTGTAGAATTCTCGTCGTACTTATGGAGAATTTGAAATTTTTCACTCATAGAAAGGGATTTCCGCTTCGACATTTGGCACTACTCTATCACAGACCCGCACTTCAGAGTTCAAAGATTCCGTCCTACGAGGGGAAAAAAAAAAGAATCTTTAGTGTTAAATTTATTTTCGATACAAAATTACCGATATAAAAAAAAAGCTACAAGCGGGATTTGAAGCGTTATAAGAGGGTAAAAGTATACAGAGATATACAGAAAAATCCAGGGACCGTATAAAAGGAGCGTAAAGAACGGGATAGTGCTATAAGCGGGAGCGTTATATCAAGGTTTTACTGTATTTATTTATTAATATTTTTTGAGAAATAAACAAATATGCAAACAAACTTCTTTCTATTCCTTTCAGAAACATTCCTTGATTTTATACAGAATTATAAAATGTGGCTTATAAATTATAAAATGAATTAGAGAGAAAAATATGAATTTAGATTTAATGAAGAGAAAAAAAAATAGGTGGTTAATTTATGCTCAAGAAAGCAATAATATATTCAAAATAATTCCTTTTTTATTTAAAAAAAAAAAAAAAAAACTATTCAGACACCTATTTACAATTACAAATTAAAAATTACAAAATCCCAATGAAACAACAACGTTTCAAAACCTCAACTTATAGGGTTTCTTTTTCAAGTTTTAAACCCCCTACATTAAAAGCAATCCTCCTTTTTCAGGGTTCGTTGTCACAAATAAAATTAACACCGTGAGATAAAGATGATTTTTGTTTCCCCCTTAAGTTTATTTATTCATTTTTTATAAAAGATCTTAGTTATTTAGTTGTATTGGTAATTTTATTTTGCAAAATAAATAAATGCACGAAAAATAAAAATGACAGCTTAAAAAAAAAAAAAAAAGAATTGGCGTAATAAATTTCGCTGTTAAGAAATTAATAAAACTTTTAATTTAAGAAGTGCCTTAAAAAAAAAAGACTTTTGACTGAATCATTTAAAATTTAGGAATAGAAAAGAATGAGCATGGATTATGTGATTAAATACGAGTGCTATTGAATAAACGAAATTTCGGATTGCAAAGCTATTAAAAAAACAAAATCGATAAATTTCATTTAACTTAAAAGATAAAAAATTCTAGATAAGAAACCTGGGTTTTCCAAACAATTCTTAACTAAGAAGATACTAGTTGCTTCCCGTGAAATATTCATGGAAGTAAAACAAATTCCACATTTTTTGAAAAACACAAGATTGAAAAAGATGTTTTAAGTTAATTTTTTTAGAAGCCTTCCATAATAGCCCACAGTAATTTGAATATCGGCTTATTTGTTAAAATAATATTATAATATTGTTAAAATAAAAAAAATAAAAAATTGATTTACCACTTTCATAGTAGCCAGCACTGCGGTTTCTCATTATGAAAACACAATGGCAACCTGCTGCCCTAAAAGAATAGGCTTGTCGAAATTGCGACAATATTAACGGAAGTAAAACAAATGCCACATTTTTGAAATATCCTGAAATTTTTGAAACACACAAGATTGAATAAGATGTTCTAAGCTCATTTTTAAAAGCCATGGCTTCCGCAACAGCCCACATATAATTTGAATGACTAAGCCAAATTTTGTTAAAATAAAAGAAAATAAAAAATTGATTTAAATTACCAGTTTCAACAATAACAATAACGAATGCCCAACAGCCAATACCAATAAAACTGTCTGGACAACAATGACGGCACGCGTTCCCCAACTTCTTTGAGTATTGAGCGAGCGGCTACACAGCCGAAATTATGAAAAAACCGAGGTTTCACAAACTCTATGATAAATTTTGACTCATGAACTTCATGCATTTCAGTTTAAACTTCATTTATGTGGGAAAGAAAATATGAATTCGCTAATAATAATTGTAGAATCGCGATCCGTCGCGGTGAAGTGGGACGAATATTAGAGACGCCATGTTTAAACATGGGTGTGACGTCACACCTGACGTGTTCCAACGATTGGTTATTTCTCCGACTCTGCTTACAAATTTACAAATTTATAAATATCCGGACATTTTTTGCCTATTTATAGGATGATACTAATGTTTTAACTGTACATTTGAAGTGTTATTAATTTTTTTATCTTTAGTAGAAAAGCTTTCAACAGTTTTATGATTTCAGAATCTTCAGAATTCTTAAAATTACTTATATCACAATTTGATAAGAATCAATGTCTACGATATTTTGGATAAAGAAAAAGCTTACAATAAATAGTTTAATAGTATTTGAAAATGAAGCCTGCACACCTTCTTAAATTTCACTTAAAGAATTTAATTACAAAAATTAATTACAATTACAACTACAATTGCAGTTTTATGTAACTGTAACTCATTTTTATAACAGCAGATGTATGGGCTTCATTTTTGAAATATTACTAAGTTCAGGACAAGTAAAATCTTTCATTCCTTAAATAGTTAGCTGTTATGAAAAACACTGAGTGGCTACTTTATTAGAGACATCCCTCACTCGAACTTAGACGGGTCCATAGTAACGCACGGTGACATAACAGCAATGAGTAGCGTATAAAAAGCATGCTTGATATCAAGAGAACTATGTATCAGCAGAGTCCGCAGGAACTTACCCATTTACATCGTTCAAGATAGAAGATTTAAACGATTTCGAACTTGAATTGATCGCAGGGCAAGAAGAGTTGGTTCCAGTATTTAGTGAAGATCCTCGACTTTTCTAGTGCAACAGAATCGCGGGTGTTCAGGGAATCACAGTGGGATCTAACAACTTCATGCAATAACTGCAACTGTTGACGGAAAAGGCAGGTGGATGAAAGGGGTGACTGGCACGAATCGTCTCCGGCAACCGAAGGACAACAACATGATATATTGCAGCTGAGCACAACTCACGTACACCAAAACGCGTATCCGAATTCACAACATGACGAACCTCGACCCTGATTTGTTTTAACAGCAGAAGACCAGCAAGGGTCTATCAAAGAAAAGCAGGAAAGTGCGCTTGCTGAGGGCGCAGGATCATCGCAATTTGGCACTTGATGAGTAGAAAAAGATCGCTTGGTCCGATGAGTCTCGGTTTCTTCTCCATCATTGCTGATTACAGGATGAGAATATGGCACAGGCAGCACAAATCCATGTTTCGGTCTTGCCAAATGACAACCTTACAAGAGGGTGGAATAATGGTCTGAGAGATATTCTTCTGAAACACACTACGTCCCCTACTACCCCTGTAACATCTCTATGGGTTACCGCAACGTTGATGCCGACAAGTTGCACCTGTTTAGTTCTATAGTGTCCCAGAAACATACGGCCATTTTCAAAGAATAATGCATCGAGTCACTTTGCTCGATTGATCACCGACTGGTTCAGTGAACATGATTGTGATTTCCACTTGCTTCACCTCATTGTCTTAGACGAGGCGGAAACCTAGAAACGCCACATTCAATGTGAATCAACTACTTTTTGACCTTCTGTTAGCGTGCGACAATATTCCTGCGAAACGGTTCAACATCTTTAGAATCTAATGTCTAGAAGTAGTATGGCTGTAATCAAAGCTAGTGGAGGACCAATTCATTATTAGTATAACATCTTTAATGATATGGCGACTCAATGTAACTTACTTTAAAAATTGAGAAAATTTTCTTACGAGAACCTTTTATTTAGTAAATATAATACTTTTAATAGTTATCATTGTGAGCGGCTGTTCCGGAAATTAGCTTTCAATCAGGTTATCTGTAGGATATAGAGTTGGAGTTAACTCCATTCTAGTAATCTACATCCTTATTTTAATTTGTATTGTAATTAGAAACTCGAAACTTTCCAAAAAAGAAAACAAGTCATTTTAATTTAAAACTGCAACACTACGAAGAAGAACTAGCAAACACTTATTTAATTTAGAGATTAGTTGTGGTAAAAGGGTGTAATATTGTAATCAGTTATACTTCGGTGCGACTTCCGGAACGTAAAAAAATCAGTATTTCGTGTTATCACCGTGGGAGGCAATTACGTCTTCTACACGGCCCGCACAGATAGGAACGGGCCTAGATATGCATTTCGGATATGTCATTCCATGCGGTTTCGAAACGGTGTCATGTTTATCTGCTGTAGCCGCCACTGTGGTGGTCAATCATTGTGCGATCATGGACCAGCCGTGTTCAGTGGGCAGATCCGGTGAGTGCGAGCTGGCCACGGAAGAAGTTGAACATGGTGGCCATCCAGGTATTGTTGGACGTTGCAGGCCACTTATGGTCGCGCTTTGTCCTGTTGTTAAATGGTCCCAGGCTGGCCCTGAAGATAAGGGACATTGACAGGCTCCAACACCTCACTGATGTAACGGTAGCTATTCAATGTACCAGGAATGCGCACTAGGAGAGAGCGGGACTGGAATCAAATGTCACACCATCCCATAACGCCCGGTGCCGGACAGATATGGCGATGCATAAAACAAACATCATTCAGTCTTTCAACGCGATGCCTCGGGACACGAATGAGACCATCGTGGTGCTGCAGACAGAAGCGCGATTCCTCTGAAAAAACGATTCGTCATGACATTCTTCCCTCAATCCGTGACATTCTGAGCAACATTACAGCTGTAGAGCAAAAAATTGAAATAATTCAATTATTTGGAATTATTGGACTTTTCATGCCATGTGCAATCGGCGATTATCCTGTTGATAAGTGGCCGCAGACAGGCCCTGAAAATAAGGACAAGGCTCTAATATCTAGAAATATAACGGTGGCTATTCAATGTAGCGGGAATACACACTAGGCGGTATAGCGATGCATAATGCAAGAATCTCCATGAGTCTTTCGCAAGCGGTCTAACCAGACACGGATGTTACCATCTTGGGGCTACCGACAGAAGCGGGATTTGTCGGGAAAAAAAGATGTCATGCAAATCTCGCCTCCATCCGCGACGTTCTAGACACCATTGCAGACGGTGCCTGCGGTGTAGTCACAGGTAGCCGCAGCAATGGCACTTTCCAATATTCCCTAATGCTGCAGACGTGTAACCGTACGTGCGGAAACTGGTTAATTTGTGACATTCCTCATTCTTGAGCTAGGGTTTGTGATGTGGCTGTATGATCCGTAATAGTCATGCGCACAATATGACTGTCCTCTCTTTCGATGATGTGATGGGGCCGTTGGGATCTTTCAAGTCGATGAGTTGACCCCTCCTTGACCCACGATTGCATTTTTGCATCACTATGGCCGCATTTCGTCCAACGCGAGCACCAATTTCTTGGAAAGATAATCCGCAGTATCGATATGCACCAATTCTTCGAAGATCAAGTCGGAAATCTGCTGGTATGATTGCCGTTTTATTCGACGAGGCATACTGAAGCCGTCTGTGCACAAGAACGGCGAGCAACACAATTGAAATACTGCTCACCGGCTCACTATTATCCTTTGTTATACTGCTTCCATAGGGGTTACTGGCTTACATTATTTGCAAACGTGTATTCGCTTCTAATCATTTACATATGCTTCCTTGATTTACGCATCATGCTACTTTCGAGTCGATCGGATGCGACCTTTCTGGTGTTGTACTATTAAAGGCCAGCAGTGTATTTTGATTTATAATTGATAGCGTTAATAATAATAATTTCTGAAGTTGCACAAAAGTATTAATTATTGTTTTCATCCTTTAGGAAAATAGTATTTCACCCTGGAATTAAGACACCATTAGTAAACAGCTTTAGTTATTCAATAAGTTAATAAATTTTATTTTCATTTAATGAAAGTACAAAAAAATATCTCCAACTTCAAAAATTATTCCTCTGCCATGACTTTTATTTTTTTAATAATAAAGCTGCTTATTTCGGAAAATGCAGCTAGTTCCATTATTTTATTTTAATTGGATTTAATTGAATCGCTCTTTTTTTTAATTAAATCCTTTAATTTATTTTAATATAAATTTGGCGTTAATATTAGTAAACTTGACATTTATAAACCATAACCCACGTGAAAAATTGAAACTATTAAACTTTAGAATTTATCATGGAATGTTTCAAGTTTTTCACTAACAAATAAGTTAATATTAAAGATATAAAAGATGTAGACGATTCGAATAATGGAATGAGAAAAAGCACTGGCGTTTATTTCTGAATTAATTATTCCAGATTTAGTTTCAGAAAACAGTAAAGAAAATTGTGCTTTTTTATTTTGGATCGTATTGCTCTCTTTTTATTGTACTTTAACATTGAAATTTCAAATTCATTAACATGAAAATGAAAAAAAAATCTTTTTCTATTTCATAACAGCACTTCACAAGAAGTCATCTCATTCTTTCTAGTTTTATAATTCTTTTTAGATAAAAAATGAAGTACTTGGTCATCTTTTGTGTTCTTTTTTCTGTACTGAACATAAGTGTCTGGACCACAAGAATGGAAAGAAACGCACCAGTGAAGAGACTTGGTTCCCTTGTGTCGGGTGTTGAAGATATCGCTGCACATCTTCAGGGAGATACCGTTCAAACGGCAGGAAATCTGGTCGGTGGACTAGGCGATTCACTCCTCGGAGGCGGACGCCATGCTGCTCCTGCCAATCGTGGTGATAGTTAGACCTTTACAGAAACTGTGCCTGGTGATAGTTACACTTACACTTACACTTATGTGAAATAAAAATACTTTTATGTTTGCTTTATCTGATCTTTGTAAAAAAGAATGTATCTGATGTCTGTTCAATAAATATAAATTCAGGATCTTAACGAATTTCAGTGAATAATTTTAATTAATTATAATTATTTACTATTTTTTTTCGCAAAATCATATTTATAAACTAACACAATAGTTTTTTTTGTTTAATTTGTAATTTACATTCATTATTAGGAAACAATTTTAGATTTGCTTCTATCTGCTTTTTGAAATACTTTAGCAGAATCTGTATTTTTTTGTTTGGTAAATTTTCATTCATGATAATGGCTCAGATATTTAATCAGATATTTAATTCTTTCTGTCTAATTATGATGCAAAATAAGGCTACAAAATAATAATACTAATAGAAATGATTTTTCTGATATTATCTTTTTTTTTCCAAAATGTAATTTGTAAAAAAAAAAATAAAAAAAATAATAATAATAAATCACAAGGAAATTACATTCAATATTTAAAGGGTTTAGCCTTGATTATGCCACAAGAACATAATCAAAGGACAAATTCTAAATAATCTTCAGCTGAAAATAAATTTTGAAATATATTTTATATTAATTAATTAATTGAGCAAATTTATAGACCATTAATCTCTAACTTGTACTTTTGTTTTTGCTTTATTTAATTCATTAAAGTAATAGGCAATTGGAGTCATTTGTATATATTATTACATTTACGTATCTCGCTTACCCATACTGCTAAAAGTCAATAATCAAATTTTCACTGAAAACTACTTTACTCAACTTCCATTTATAAAGTAATGTAATGTTCAAATTAGAGAAATAAACCGAGTAATTTTTCCAATTGTAATAGTAAATATCATAATATAATATTATTATTTAAATATTTAAAAGAATTTAAGAAATTGAAAAAGTTTTAAAAATTTATCTTAAAAATTATATTACAAATTTTTGATTACTGTTTAATTTTTAAAATAAATAATTCTTATGAACTCTATTTTTACAACTAATTTGGCATGATGTATTCTCTGAGCTACTCCGTACAGATTAAACTACTTCTGTATTTTAAAAACTGATTTGTTCTGATGATGTAAATCGACAATAAAAAGAAACCTTTTTATTTAAAGAAATATAATATGAATACCGTCACTGTAAAATAAGATGTACAGTAGAACCTCATTATAACGGACTAATTGGGGCTGAAGGTTGTCCGTTTTAAGAAAAGTCCGGTTTATAACAAATAATTCTATATCGGTGTAATGCATCAGGGTGTACATCAATGAAAGGACAATTGTTAGCTATAAAAAGTACTTAACGACATGACTCAAAGGTTACTGAATAAAAACTGATGAGTGTGTGCGGCAATTTGTGGAATTTCAGACAATAACGAAATTAAATGATCGATAGAATTGAGAAAGCAAACGAAGGAACAACGCTACAAAGTTGCGAATCCTTCTTTGTAGCGTTGTGCCTTCGTTTGCTTACTCAATTCTTTGAATCATCGGGCACGTTAAAAAATTTTTTTCATTAAATGATCGATGTTTAATCGCTTGCTTGGAAATGTAAAACTCGTCAGATAAACATATGCATCCTGTATTATTATTATATTTTTTTAAAAAACTGTCCGTTATAAGCGATGTCCGTTATAATGAGGACCGTTATAATGAGGTTCTATTGTACATGTATCATCTTTCCAATCTACTTTCTTTGAAATATAGGATACCCTAAGTATTCATTCCAATCTTTCTTAGAAATATAGGATATCCTAAGTATTCATTCCAATCTACTT
>JAFIDM010010028.1:61437959-61486974 GCA_023159025.1 Thereuonema tuberculata | reverse complement strand
ACCCTAAGTATTCATTCCAATCTACTTTCTTAGAAATATAGGATACCATAAGTATTTCCAATCTACTTTCTTTGAAATATAGGATACACTAAGTATTCTTTCTCTACTATTATCTTATTTATTGGGCAACGGCAAAACTTTAAATTAAAGTAATAACAGTATTGAATATAGAATAAGTCAGAATGACAAAACACAAGATAAAAATTTAATCTGGGAAAACTACACATTTAAGCATTTTAGCATTTAAACCTGATTAATACTATCTTAATAAACTTGACCTTTAGTTTATCAGCAATAAATGAGCCCATGATTAATTCTCATAATCATACATTAAAATAACACTCGGTTATTTTCAAACTTATTTACAAAATGAATTTTATCAGCATTTCTTGTAATATCATATTTCGATAAATCATTTGGCCACTCATAAACTCTATCAATAGACAAATTAAATCAATTCCAAATTGATAAACCTATCTAAAATGTGAATATTTAATGTTGAATAAAACCTCACAGTTGATAGCCCTCACTATAACAAATCATCAACACTAAATCCTACACTATCACATTTACAAATTATTTATCTAGCAAGAGTTTAACATTGATCAGTGAAAGATACAACCAGTCCTAAGATCTTCACTTATCGAAATAAAAACAGAATTCTTAATTCATTTAATTCACTGTAAATTGTTCTTTAGTTCCTAAGCACAAAATTCGTTAAACGCACGCCGAAAGGTTCTTGACTCCGCATATTAAATAATAATAAAACAGTCAATCCTACCTTGGCTTTGAAGAATACTTCAAATTTCACATTTGATAGATGCCTCACGATTACGAACTGTATTGCTGTAAGCCTCGTCTACTCGATTGTGTGACCCTTTATCGTCCGTACATGAATACCGGCCAGATACGAATATTCCTTGGCTTGAATGAATGATATTTATTTTCAATAACCTGCACGATTCGTAATTCTCCACATAGAACAGGCGAAAGCTTTCTCCCACATTTAATTCGATCCTATACTCCAGTATTAGATTCTCTGTGGCCCTTTAGCCTAACCATCTATGCCTAACATTGGTAATTCACGAATGAAGCGGTCCTTCACAAAAAAAGATCTATAAAATTAAAAATGGCAATTACAAACTTATAATCAACACATTAATGAATATAGACAAGATACCAAACTTCACATTTCACAGATAAATCTTACGGTATCCTTTGCCATCTCTTTCGACGAACGCAAATTGCCACAGCATAACATCTTACAGTTCCATTCGGTAATGTACAGCCTGGCTACATACAAACAACTTTTTATATGCTGGCGACACCTATAGTTTAGTTATTACAATCATCACAGCGTCATAACACTTTCATGGCAATCCTTATTTCTGACTAATATTGCACATGAATAAATCTTTAGATATTACAATAGATCAGGGGAGAGAAAAAAAAATAAAATAAATAATCAATTACTTCATGGATATTCTCTACACTTTCCAATCTACTTTCTTAGAAATACAGGGTAGCCTATGTATTCATTCCAGTCCACTTTCTTAGAAATATAGGATACCCTAAGAATTCATTCCAATCTACTTTCTTTGAAATACAGGATACCCTAAATATTCATTCCAATCTACTTTCTTTGAAATATAGGATACCTTAAGTATTCATTCCAATCTAGTTTCATTGAAATATAGGATACCCTAAGTATACATTCGAATCTACTTTGTTTGAACATTCCAATCTACTTTCTTAGAAATATATGATACCCTAAATATTCTTTCCAATCTACTTTCTTAGAAATATATGATACCCTAAATATTCTTTCCAATCTACTTTCTGAGAAATATAAGATATCCTAAGTATTCATTCCAATCTACTTTCTTAGAAATATAGGATACACTAAGTATTCATTCCAATCCACTTTCTTAGAAATACAGGATACCCTAAGTATTCATTCCAATCTACTTTCTTTGAAATGTAGGATACCCTAAGTATTCATTCGAATTTAGTTTCATTGAAATATAGGATACCCTAAGTATACATTCGAATCTACTTTCTTAGAAATATAGGATATCTAAATATTCATTCCAATCTACTTTCTTTGAAATGTAGGATACCCTAAGTATTCATTCTAATCTACTTTCTTTGAAATATAGGATACCCTAAGTATTCATTCCAATCTACTTTCTTTGAAATATATGATACCCTAAATATTCTTTCCAATCTACTTTCTTAGAAATAGAGAATACCCTAAGTATTTATTCTATTCTACTTTCTTAGAAATGTAGGATACCCTAAGTATTCATTCCAATCTACTTTCTTTGAAATATAGGATACCCTAAGTGTTCATTCCAATCTACTTTCTTTGAAATATAGGATACCCTAAGTATTCATTCTAATCTACTTTCTTTGAAATATAGGATACCCTAAGTATTCATTCCAATCTATTTTCTTTGAAATATAGGATACTCTAAGTATTCATTCCAATCTACTTTCTTTGAAAAATATTGGACCTCGTTTATACAGAAGAACTTCATGAAATTTGTAAATTTGGTCAAAACTGAGCATAAAAGTGATAAGGGCGCAAGAAAAACTTCAGAACGATACTAATAAAATTCTCTTGGACTAAGAATTTGAAGTAGGATGCTTCTTAACGAAAATAAAAAGATGGTTATCATCGAAGACAATCGAATTGTGTTCTGATGGCTGTTAAAAACGTCCATTGATCTTCAAGGCATGAAGGATAGTGATTTTAAATCGTATGGCGTAATGACCTTCGAACAGTAAATTTGTGGTTTGCTTAATATTCCGGGATTAAGAAGAAGAGGAAACTAATAGAATTGAATTCTGTGAGCTAAATAGGAGTTCGCGCATGAATGTGAAAGTTTAAGTTGTAAGTATTTTCTGATATACAGGATGGTTCGGAAATGATAGACAAAGCGAAGAGATACGGGTTCCAAAGTTCATTTTGAGTCGAAAATGTTCTATGACATTTTGTTATACAAGCCGTAGTTTTAGAGTTAGGAAATCAATGTTTTTGAATTGGTCCCTAATGAAAGAAAGCTCTGTTCACATTAGGAAATGTAAGTAAATAAGATAAAGGTTTATTACAAAAAAGCAATCCGGAAAACAAATGTCATGACTGAAAACAGATACTGTATGGTAAGTATGGCCCCTGCAATAAAATGTCATAGAACATGTTCGACTCAAAATGACCTTTGAGACCCGTATCTCGTCGCTGTGTCTACCATTTCCGAAACACCCGGTAGATATATCAGCTTACAATAAGTAATGTATAATATTTTAAGTAAAAAATATATGTAATTTAGCTATTGTTAATTATGTAATCAATTTCAGATTGATTAACTTAATGTTTGAGAGTTATTGATTAAAGTTTTACTATTAAAGTGTTATTTAAATATACCATATACATCTCGTGGATTTTTTGTTTGAGTTGAATTTTAGTTTTTTAAAAATCTGAGGAGGGTTTCCATTTAAGGTTGCACTTGCGAATCCACCTTCCACTGCGGTTTGAATGTAATGAGCTTAAAAGACAGGGGAAAACACGTTTCCAGTTGGATTGATTGTTTTCTGAATTATTCTCAATTGATTTCTTTTCGTTATTTTGATGACTTAATTTTCGATCTATATAGTGTAGTTCTCTACCACATTACAATGAATATAATTTCTTATTAATATCGACAGACTGCTCTTTCTTGTTCCTTCTTTGTGTTTAACAATATATTTATCTGTTTTTTATTATTTGCCTGTACCCTGAATTGCAATTCTGTGTGTACCAGAAGTTATCTTACCTGGCATTTAATGTACTTTAAATACATTATGTAATTGCACGTTTATTTTTAGGTCTTTAGAAATAAAACATTATTGAAGCTTTTCGTATTCCCATTGCTGGTTGTTTTATTGTCCCAAATGCCTTTATTTTCTGATTTAGTTCTTGATAGGTATGAAATATGCTTTTATCATTGCGGATATTATGTGTCGAAACGCTATCTACTATCCAAGTTCTGTTATCATGTGGGTTACTTTTAAGTATAGATTTGTTAACATTTATAACTCCACCTTTTCTTTGTCTTTATCTTAAATATTTATATTTATTCTTCCAATTACAATTTTCCACAAGTGAAACATTTTCTTTTATCTTTGGTATACTTAGGTTTATCACATATAATGTTTAGTGAGTTGATTTTGCTATTTGATGATCTTTCAGTATGATTTTTTTTCTATTTTTTCAACTTCATTTATTATCTTCTCACATGCATAATCAAATGTGAATTCAGGAGTTCCTTCTTTACTTATGATCGACTGAGCGTAAGAATCGAAACTGCCACTTAAGCCAGATATGATGATCCAACAAGTTTCTTCCTGAGGTATCATTCCTGCTATTTGTTCAATTTCTGAAAGTAGTGACTTAATTTCGGCAAATCTTGCTATTAAAATCACGACATCACAAAATTTGATAGTTAATAAATCTTTCTTTTTAGTCTTGTTATCTCTAAGTAATCGTTTTTTATATATTACGATTCTAATTACATGGATTACTAGTTTCTTTGATCATTAATTTAAACTTGTTCTCATCATGGACATTATTAATCCAGTGGCTTTATCCAATTTCGATCCATCAGTAAAATTCATAGTGCCAAAGGATGGAAAAGTATTTTCCCAATCATTGATACTAATAGGTCATTCGAGTGGAGCCACAAATGGGGAGGAACATTTTGAATAATATTGTTCTCAAGTTTCCTTCTGTATTGCTTAAAAATATTACATGCCTCGATCCACTTGGGTATAATGCCATATAAAATGCACAGTGCTTCCCTAGACACTGTTCTGTAAGTGCGGGTAATGGAAATGAAAAACGGTCTAATTTTGGAATCAAGGGCCATCTTTTCTTTAATGTTATTACAAGAATCGATCCAAATTTCTTTGGCATAAAGAACCTTGGACGTAATGATGGTGTTAAAACTAACTTACGAATTTAAGCAGTCATTCCCCCATTTTCAGGGGATACAGAGAGAAGCTCAAAAGAATAAACTGCAATTTTTTTATGACCTTCAAGCCAAGGTAATTTTGAATTAACAGTAACTCCCAGGTAAGTTACACAATTTTTAAAAAATATTTTAGTGCCATTTCATTTAAGATTTTTTTTTTTAACATTTTTACCGGTGAAAAGAATTGCTTCCGACTTTTTACCATTGATATCCAATTTATATTGAATAATCCAAGTATTCAACACAGATCAGAATGAATCCCATGAAACCTCAATCCTCTTAATTCAAGGAGCAATCAGAACAGAACAGCCGTGTCATCATCATAGGCCTGATTGCCAATTCATTATTCCAAGAATGGTAATGATAAAAACGTCCTCCATCTCGAGGAGCCACAGAATGGACGACTTGAGGTTTACGCCCTACCTACCTCACGTATGACGTGATAAGCACATGCTGGGAGCTCTTGTGGGATAAATAAACAAAAGCCGTAAGGCGAGTGTATAACTGACAGTGAGAATTACTCAATAAATCGTCGATTTTTAATTTTTCAAGACGGAATAGTTCAGTACTGTGCAGTTCCTTATTGTAATAATTCCGTAAAAACAAAAATATTCTTCCACAAGGTTTCTGCAAATCAAAATGTGCGAAATAAAGATTCGGCCGGATATACGAAAATCGCATATTTCGTAGTCCTGCGAGTTTGTTCAAAATGAATGCTGCTGTGAAATAATTAACTGCTTGATAATCAAAGTTATAAATATATTATAATTTTTTTTTAGGTTTACTCATTCTGAAATTTAATTACAAATTCAAAAGTTTCAAATTGTCGAGAATTAAGGAATACTATTAAAAGAGAAATTGAAAAAAAAAACCAAATCATATACAATGTGATGATTAGTTATGGAAAAAATATACATAAAAAAGTAGCAGTTAAGACATAAAAATTTAAACTTTACAATTCATTTCCTTGGAATGAAAGACAACATTTGACAGAGTAGATAAGGAACGACGTCAAATTACTGTAGCGTCACACTGAATTGTAAAACAATGTGGTGATCCATGTGTTAAAAATCGCAGTTTAACTTACGAGTACGAAATAATACATTAATATTATGAAACTGCTGAACTTGTTTTACAGTCACAGAATGCTGCCGTGGCTTGGAATCTGCTATCGGTATTTCTCCTTTTAAAATATAGAAGTTTTATGGCGGAGTGCACCAAACTTCAGTTAACTTTGATGACTGCAGTTTGGACGGAGCTAAAATTAGTGGAGGGTGCTGCTCCAGAAAAATTTTAGCCTTTGTTTTAAAATTGTGTGAAAGGAAACAAACATGTATAAAAAGAAAATTTTTTCAGAAACATAAATTTCTTTTTATACATGCTTATTTCCTTTCAGACAATTATAAAACAAAGGCTAAAATTTTTCTGGAGCATCACCCCCCACTAAATTTAGCTCCGTCCAAACTGCAGTCATCAAAGTTAACTGAAGTTTGGTGCACTTCGCCATTACTGCTTCCGTTTATTTGTTGTTCAGTTGATAGCAATAAGCCTTTCAAAAGCGAGCGCGTTGTCGATGCCTTTAAAAACTATTTGTAATATTTAAAAATAATTAAATTTGATATATTGCTATCGTGTTCTTCAATAGGCTATAATCAATACTAAATCATCATAAACACATTAAACTTATAAACTCATAAACTCATAAAACTTCCTTTATTTCATCCAACAGTTATTTATTTTTTGGTTAGGGTAAGAAAGAAGGTGTTTTCTTTTTCCCTATATCGCATTTTGGAGATGTTGGATGAAATAAGGAAAGTTTTATGAGTTTATGAGTTTGTAGGCTATAACCAACTTTACATCCGATATGAAAATTTTGGAAAGTTTCCAATCATTTCATCCAAATCAAATCTTTTAATTCACCCTCTGTGTCTACACGGGTTAAAACGATGCACAGGACTTTGTTTATCCCACAAGCCAAGCAGTAGCCTGGTGGAGTATTTTGTAACTACGAAACCCCGCCTATCCTCAAGTGGTCCATTGGACCCAAGTTACTGAGCTGTGGACATCCTTTGGTGATCAAGCTGATGGAGGAACCAAGAGTAAGCATCTTGCCCGAGAGAAAATAAGATAAAAAAGATTACCTGAACAGTTTTTTGCTAATTCAATACTGCAGGGTGCCTTATATTATTAAATGCATTACTTACATCAATAGATATCATAGCAATAAGGTTACAAGCGATCGATGTAAGTTGCGAGTTTGATGTGGGATCTGAAGCAGAGTTTAAGGAGATCTGTGATTAAGCACTGATTTGCCTCATATGACGGGATGATGTAGTTAATTTGGCCTGCTCTGCTTGCTAGTTGAAAGAAGTGGAGAGAGTTCATCGCTCTGATGCAGGATTCGACTTCGCAAAACTATGGTTCTTAATTTTAGTATTTGAGGATATGTTGTAACTGATTAAAGATTAATATGTAAAAGGTTATAATTCCCTAGCTCATTTATGTTATAAGAATAAACCATGTTGTGCGAAGTGCAATTAAAAACAGATATTAACAGAAGCACGGAATTGTTCAGAGATTACAAAAAAAACACGCTACAGTAGAGAATATAATTTCCAGACTGTATTTACTGAAATTGGGACAATATAGGTTGTAATTTTGAAAACTTCGCTTATATTAGAAGTTTTCCTTTTTTGGAGTTGATCCAAATGGTGAAAGACATGATTTCCTAAACTAAAGTTGAAATAGATAGAAAATAATATGTTTCCATGGTGATCCTGATCGGAGTCTTGAAATTTTTAACCAGGAATCCCAATATATATTAATAAGGTATATGGCCCAAATATCGCCCATCTAAGAAAACCTGCCCATATTCTTGTCATTTATCGTCTCAGTTGCTTGCAAACAATTACAATATATCATATTAACCTTTACTTACATGTTCCTGAACCAATTATAGATATTACTATTATTTTGTATTTTTCCTCAATTTTTGTTCAGGCAAACCTCATATTTTGAATTTTGTGAAAGTGTTCCAAATATCGCCCACACCATTAAATACTTTGTTTTTTTGCACTTCTTTGCAGTTTTTTGTTTTTTTCTTAATCTTTTCGCAATTCTTTATGGGTGTTGCGAGCTTCTTTTGCTTTGGATCGTCTAAGTTCAGCCCCTTAGGACTTAGTTTCCTTTTGCTGAGAGAATTCATTAGAGCAATTGTGAATGGTGACCCACTCACAAGACTGGGACATTAAATGTTTTGGAAGCTTTCAGAAAGCCCATTTTTTTATTTTTTACAGCTGTGACAACTTCTCTGTACCATGTCTTACGTTGAGACATCTGTAATAAACCAAAATAAAATATCGCACAGTGGGCAATATATGGAACAAGGAGGTGGGCGATATTGGGCACTCTCTAGCTTGTCAATTTGGGGGACGCTACAGACAAACCGGCTACCTCTAACAAGTGACAGACATTATCAACAGATAGGTTATTTCTTTCACTATTTCACGATATTAGATGGTTGCGATGGCATGAATAATTCATAAGCTGCAGCACTTAAAGAAACAGTAGGTTCATAACTTACCAGAACGAAAAAACTTCAAGAATTCATAAAAAATAAACGGGTTGAACTAACATCACCAAACGAACACAGCGTGCTAATGGAAGGAATGGCAAATTGTTTCCATCGGTTCCCGTGTGATAGCATCACTATCCCGTCCTACATCGCACTGGGCGGTATTAGGAACCTGGGCGATATTTGGGCCATATACCTTATATATAGTTATTAGACACCCTTAAGCATTAAGTCTTGCATAATCATCTGTGTGAAGTGGCTCGTGATTTTACCAATAAATTAATGTTGAGCGCCTTTCAAGGTGTGTGGTGTTTGATTTCCATTGCAGGAAGTGAATGCTTAAGAAATTCCAGAAACTCAATCGAGGTTCATTGAACAAGCTACTCTTTTCCAAATTTCATTCTTTCTAAATTATTGGAGCATTTGGAAGGCACCATCTTTTCAGTGAATGAAAAAGTGGATGTGTTTTTTTTTTATGTTTTTTGTTAATAGTTAAATTATGAAATATATAATAAAAATAATGATGTATTAAAAGAAGAGTAAATAAATGAATACAGGCATTGTAAGGAAACAAGATTTTTTACAGAAACTGGAATAACTGTTTTTTATACTAAATTACAATGACCAAGCACAATCTCGAGAACCAACGTGTAAAACTAGCTAGCAATACAGTCGACAAGAATTAATGATAAAGTAAAACAAAAATACTACAAGAAACAACTGTTGGACATTTGATGAACATCAGACCTCTTCAGTTAACGTTTTGTAAAGAAGATAAAGTAAATTTACAAAATAATAATTTTGAGAAACCGAAACACCTTGCAAATCATTTTTTTATGTATTCTATTTTAGAAATTAGAAAAGCTAAACTGAATTAATTGCGGAAGCATATATTGGTTGAGTATCTTATTCAGTTTTTGAATGAGTACATTATTCCAATCTACTTTCTTTGGGGTGAACATATTTAAATAGAAGACATTGGTAACGAAGGGGATGGTAAACGAAGCAAGACGGAGTATTAGAATTATCTCAAAAAAAACATTAATAACTAAGGATGTAACCTGAATCCGTTTGAGCCACAAGCTATCAATGAATTGGAACATAATGATCAACAATGTATTTACACAGCGGATACACTTCCAATTATGTGAAAATGGATCATTATTTCTTGCGAAATATTAACGGGATAGCAAAAGGTAAGGACTGTAGCAGAATTCTTCAGACTCATATTGAAGCTATAAGAAGAGCTAATCTTATTTAAAAATAAATTCCATTTATGTTTTTCATCATTTCATCGGATATGCAATTTAGTTAAAGTCAATATCATATCAGAATTACGCCTCCATGCTAAATTACATAAAGACACAGTTTTAAACGTTATTTACGAAGCACGACCAATCATAAACTGGAAAGAAACATCTAATTAAATACTGTCGAAGCATATAAGAAAGCAAATCCGAAAACTCCATTTTTTAAAAAATTTTAATTTACGAAATAGTTATAATTTTATATCTAAAATTAGAGCAGTAAAACTTCCATGTTAACATACGACAGCTTTCTCCTATGAAGTCAATGAATTGTGTATATCGATTACTTACAATTTGGTGAATGTTGCAGTTAATACGTATACTAATGTAGCAATGTTACCAAAACTAACATCAACAAATTATCACTACTGCAGATTATTGTAGAGAGCTGATTATTATAGCTGTAAGAGATGGAATACTTCACCTTCAATGATGAAATTTATATATAAAATAAAGGCTTTTTCAAGGGCCAGGCTGCTTCAGCGATATAAAACCTAGTCTTAATATAAATTGAAAACACTGCAATGAATATTCTCAAGTGAACAGATCGAAATACCATTATATATACGCTATGTCGATGATTTGTTTTTAATATCCAGTCGTGATATTCATCAGGGTATTAGAAATATTTTTAAAATATTTTTAAAATACGTAATGATAAGCAATTGGACATTGAAGTAACCAACAATGGTAAAATTACTTATTGTGATAGAGTTGTGGAGATACAACAACAACATCGAAGCCAACAATTGTAGGTTTATTGAGCAATTACAACTCCAATATACCAATGTGTTTAAAAACAACACCTTCTTTATTTGTAAGTAGAGCATTTAAAATATGCTGTAATGCCAAATTGTTCGATAAGAAATTGAAAAGATACAGCAGATTATTTTTTTTTTTTTTTTTTTTTTTATTTTTTTTTATTTTATTTTAATTTTAATAATTTCACAATTCCAGTCCTACTAGATCCACTATAAATGTGATCTGTCTGTAGGTTCTGTACAATATATCTATTTTGAGTTATTACAGAATAAATACATAATATTTTTTTTTTTTTTAAATAATTAGTTATGTTACCATACATATATTGTTATTTAGTAAATATAATAATAATACATTATATAATAGTATTAATATACATATATCAATATTATTTTTAATTTTATAAAAATATTTGACTATTCAATGTTAAATAATTAATTATGAAGTATTATTCTTGATTGCATACAAATGTGTGTTAGTGTTCTATTAATAACATTACAGTTCAATTTAAACAGAAATACTTTTCTTTTTTTAGATAAGAAGAAAATTTTTTTTTTCTAAATAATTGAAAAAAAAAAAACTAAATTTAAATTTATTAAATAATTACCATAAAATTAAATACTAAAAAATAATATTTCTAAATTTCTTTAATGTTTTATTAGAAACATATCATTTATAAAACAGAAATATTTTTTTTTTTTTTTTTTAATGTTATTATTTCCACTATTCTAAATTTTTGAATATCTATATTTATAGTATTCAATATTGAATAAATAATTAAGAACTATTATTTTTGATTGCAATCAATAATAATATTTTTACATTTCTACATTTCTTTAATAATAGTACAAATCAACAATACAATTCAGAATAATAAGGTTTTTTTTTTTTTGTAGATATGTGTTTCTAAATAATGAGATATGTATCTAAATGTTCCAGTTTATTTTTTCACCTATTATTTTATGTAATATTTCATTTTTTAATACACTTATTTTATTAAATTCCTTTTGTTTTAAACTATCTTCTATTTGTGTAAAAAGTTTCAATAGTATTCTGTTTTTGTTTCTTAAACCTAAGTTATTTTTTGGATTTTCATAGTAAAGAATCTGTATTAGGTTATTTCTAGAGTTATTTTCTAAGTTATTTTTTCTATACTGTTCTCTTATTTTGTAAAAATTTTTTATTATTAAGGAATACATTATTTTTTCTCTAGGCATTAGAATTTTGTATTTAATTCTTATTTTTATTTTTTTATTTTTTGTTAAAGTACCATAATCTTTTATTATATAGTTTATTATTTTATTTAATATTCTATTTATATTATTAATGTCTGTATTGTTTAAATGTATCCAGCAACATAATCCATAATTTATTAATGAGTCAATAAAAGATTTATATAACAGTATTTTATGTTTTATAGAAAATATATTTTGTATATGTTTAAACATAAATATTAGGGAGTTGAGTTTGTTTAATATATATAAATAATGAGTTTTCCAAGTAATTTGATCGTTAATTAGTAAACCTAAATATCTATTTGTATTAATTATTTCTATAGTTTCACAGTTGCATCTGTTGGAATTTATGTTATTGTTCATCAAACAATTATGATTATGGTATTTTATGAATGGATTTGCATGTAAAAATTTATTTTTTGTTCTGATTATCATTAGTTTTGTTTTTTGATTATTTATTTTCATTTTATTATTATGTGTCCATACAATTAATTTATTAAAGTCTTTTTGTATGTTTTTTTCTGCAGTTTTACAATTTTCATTAATATTTATTAAAATAATATCATCAGCGTAAGCATAAATTTTCGATGTAGATATTGTACTATATAATGTGTTTAAATATATAATAAATAAGAGCGGTCCTAAATTTGAACCTTGAGGGATACCTGTTTTTAGTTTATATGTTTTACCTAGTTTTGAATTTAAATTAATTCTTATTTTTCTGTTTTTTAAATAATTTTTTAATATTTCTATCATTTTTCCTTTTATGCCAATATTAAATAATTTTTGTACTAACATCTCATGATTTATACTATCAAATGCTTTTTCGTAGTCAATAAAAATAATATAGATATACTGTCCTTTGTTTAGGGCAGTATTAATGGTATTTTGAAAATCTTGAAATAGTTTATCAGTACTTAAATTTTTTTGATATGCATATTGTTCTTTTTTTAATATCTTATATTTAGATAGAAAGTTGTATATTGAGTTGGTTAAATAAGTCTCTATAATTTTGGACATATTGGAAAGAACAGAAATTGGTCTATAATTTTTTATTTCATAGATTTTTCCTTTTTTATATACAGGAGTTATTTTTGCTGTTTTCCAAATATTTGGGTATATTCCATAATCATACATGCTTTTTAAAAGTTCGTGTATTATTGTTGCAAATATATCAATATAATTTTTTATATCCTTTATAGCAATATTATCTATACCAACAGTGTTTTTATTTTTCATTTATTTGATAATTTTTATTATTTCCTCGATATCTGGTATATAAAATCCTATTGTATTTGTTAATGTTTCAATGTCTTCATTATTATTTGTAATGCTACAGTTACATGTATTTTTAATTTTACTAAATGTTTTACCAAATAGCTCATCCGTTTGTTTGTAGTTAAATTTTTCTATTAATTTGCAAATTTTGTTTTTATCTATATTTTTATTTTCATTTTTATTTATGATATTATTTATGGTATTCCAAGTCTTTTTATTATCATTGTTATATTTTTGTAATTTATTTTGGTAAAATTTTTGCTTGGTTTTTTGTATTAGGTTTTTCAGCCAATTGCTTTTTTTTCTATAATTTTCTTTATATTTTTTAATTGTTTTATTATTTTTGTGTTTTTTGTATAACTTGTCTTTTTCTTTGATGTGGTCGTAGATTTCATCTGTTATCCATTCATGTTTATAACTTTTTCTATCATTTTTTATAATTTTATAATTGTCTTCTGGGTTTCCTTTATTGTGTTGCTCTTTATTATTTAAGGGTTTTTTAGATGTATTGATTATCTTTACAAATTTATTTACTATTTTATTTGGGTCTGTTATTTTTTTATTTCTTATATCATTAAATAAGTTTTCTGATTTTTTAATAAATAATTCTTCATTTGTTATGTTGTTTTGCTTTCTAAATTTATTCAAATTTTGATTATTTTTACATACTTGTTCATTGTACAATTCTAATATTATTATATAGTGATCTGATATTTCAGTTTGTATAATATTACTTTGAGTATGTTTGGTTCTTATATTAGTGAAGCAGTGATCTATGCAAGTGGAGGTACTAGATTTTGTTGTTTGTATTTCTCTAGTTGGAGCATTGATTATATTTTCTAAGCCATATGTATTAAAAATTTCTAGATATTTCAATATAAGTGAGTTGGTTTTCTTTTCTAAAATATTAATATTCATATCTCCAATGATTATGAAGTTATCTGTTTTTTCTAAGTTGTTTTGATTATAGTCTATTGTTTTTTCTAGTTCTTGGAGAAACTGATTTTTATTGGTTAGTGGAGGTTTATAGACTATTAATAACTTTTTAGAATCTGTGCTATTATTAGTTTCATTTATATTAATATCTTTATATTTTAATATACATGTAATATTTTCAAATGTTATTGTGTTGATTTGGAAGTTTGTTAATATATATTCATTTTTATAATACATTATTATCCCACCACCTCTTCTATTTTTTCTGAGGTTATATACCATATTGTAATCTTTCAAAGTAAAATACTTAATTTCATTTTCATTTATGTTTGTTTCTACTAAAATTATTATGTTTATTTCATTTTGGAATTTTTGTATATGACAAATAAGATAATCAAAGTTTTTTTTCATACTTCTTATGTTCAGGTATAATATTTTTTCAGAAGACTGATTTTTTTTCCTGTTTATATACCATTCTTCAAAGTTGTTACATATATTTAAATTTTTCTGGTTCGTTGTTTCAAACATCTAAATGGATTTTTTTTTTTTTCCCACTTTTTTATTAGTTTATTTTTTTGAGGTCTTCTTCAGTCATTATTTTAATAATGTGTGAATTTTCATCCTTTCTTACCAATATCTTATGGAATTTTGTCCATGTGAATTTATAATTCTTTTCTTTCGCTAATACTCTTACTTTCCAAAACAAGTTTTTTTTTCTTTTCGTTAAATTCTCATTAAAGTAGATTTTGCTGATATCCTCATTATTATAAATTTCATTATTTCTTAGGATTTTCTTTTCTTTCATTTTTTCCATCCAGATTATCTTGCTTTTTAATGTTGAGAATTTTATAATTATAGGTTTTATTTTGTTCTGGTTGAACGTTTGAACTCGATGCATTACTTCTATATTTTGTAGTTGTTCTTTTAGTCCTATCTTTTCAGCAATTTTTTCTATAATAGTATGGAGTTTTTCATTTGGTAGTTGGGCAACTCCATTTAGTTCTAAATTATTTTGTCTTAATTTTTCTTCACAATTGTCTATTTCTGATTCCAGGTTTTTAATTTTCTCCAATGTATTATTTTCCTTTTCTTCAAGTTTCACTAGTCTTTTCTCATTTTGTATTTGTTTACTGTCTATTGTTGATAATTTTTTTAAAATTTCCTCATAGTGTTCATTTATATAGTTTAGACTGCTTTTAATTTCTTGGATTTCTGATTTGAGTTCTCTTACCTCATTGATTAACTGGTATATTCCTTGGGTGGAGTCCATTTCATTTTGCCGGGTAGGTTTCACTTCTTGGGTTGAGTTCATTTCACTTTGTTGGGGTGGAGTAGTTTTGTTTTCATCTTTCTGAATTGTTTCTTTAGTTACTTTTGATCTAACGGTGATATTCTTACATTTATCGCACCTCCAATTCCTTTTTCTTGTGGACATTGGGATATTTGCATCCGCTGGAATGTGCATGCATTTTATGTGGAATTCGTCTCCACATCCTAAACATCTGCCTTCTTCTTCTTTAAGTGTTTTCTTGCATTTTGCACAGTCTATATTATATCCCTTCTGAGACATACTAAACAGTTACATGTTTGGTTTTTTCAGCCAGTTATTAGTTGTAATTTATCTGTAATCTAGATAACTTACTTTTGTTTGGTTTTGTCTGGTTTTTTACGGAGCGTGAAATTATGCGTGCGATCTAGACTCGCACTAATCCCGCACTTACGTACGTACGATAATGGTTCAAAAATCATACTGGTTCTCTATCGTTCACAAGTAATGTTATAACAAAGATTATAAGAGGAATATATAATAATTTAAAAGATCTAGTTAAACAGCCATACGCATATGTGTCCATACCATATCAACACATAAATTCCAGGAAATAGAGAGAATATTGTCTAAATAAAAGTCACCTCCCGAGTTAATAGTAGGCCAACCATCCGCAAAAATATTTGAAGCGGAATGTTTGCTGCTGACAGCACCACAGAAAGGGATATTATGAAACAAAAATACGTTATGCCTCTGAGGCATCAACAGAGAACACATGACTTAATCTACAGCTGTACATGTTAAATATACAAACCACGCAGTAGATTAGGATGATTCCATCATATTTGGATACGATAAAAATGACTATTAGGAACGTTATTGAGTAAGTGCACATTTTTATGAATCCAAACTGTGTTACAATGATTCTGTATGTATAAAAAATGTGTTGGTTTAAAACTTATCTAACCACGCAGAAAATGAACTGAGCTTAACTAGGTCACGATAGCATAAATAACAAAAGATAATGAATAAATATTTTTAATGTGGCATTATATCATAATGGTTCTCTTCTCTATCGTTCACAAGTAATACTATACAAAGATTATAAGAAGAATATATAGTTTCTTTATAACTATTAATTATATTTTGTCATTATTGTTACGAAAAGTAATATGTAATAATCAGAAACCAGTAAAAACTTGAAATTATAATGCTTCAAATTTATTCTAGAAAGTTTTAGATTTGTTACTTTATTAGTTTTATTAGTTTTATCTTTTATAAGTTATAATAAGTTATTGGTGAATTCATTACGGAATTAAAAACTAAATAAAAAGATCATATTTTTTGATGTAAAGAATTTGAGATTTAATTAAAAAACATAGTAGAGAAAAGCATGCAAATATTGTACAGCGCTTTTCTACTTCATGTATTTTTTAAAAAAAAAGAAAAAATATCTTTTTACTAAATTATTATACACTATTTAATCAATATTTTTCTTGGAGTCATTAAAACTAAAAAAAAATATTCTTAAGAAAATTCGCAAATCATTTCTTCTGGCATCACTATTTATAGTTTTATTAGAATAACTATTGCCTGCCTTCCCCAACAACAATAAGAATCCAAAAACAATAGTAAAATCTAATGTTCCACTTTTTTTTTCGTTGGAGTGTTCTTATTTCGAACTTTGATTCTCTCTTGGAAATACACTAAAAGCCCTTAATGATTTGGGTATTCATCTGAACAGTACCTTTCACAAGTGGTCCACTGATTATCTACTAGTACAACACCTACAAGAAGGTTATCAAGTCGCTTTCTCCGATGCTTTTCTTTTCTTCTAGTTCAAACACTCATGTTAAATACAGAAAAAAAGTACACACAAGAGTAGTATTGTATTTTGATGTCAAAAATAAATAGCCACTACACCTGATTAATAATGAAGAATTTAATTATTTACTGAAGGCGTAATAATAACAACCACGACCTGGTTTCAACTTCAAACAGAAGTTTTTATCAAGTATTATGTACTTCATATTTTATCTAGAAAAATAATAAAACTACAAGGAATTACTTGAATTATCTGAAGTGCTGATGTGAAATGATTTTCATTTCCATGTTATTCGATTTCAATATTAAAGACACAGTAAGAAATAAAAAATGTTATGCAAAACAAAGTCAATCTTTTCTTTTATATTTTTTAAAATTAAATCTGAAAAAATTAATATAGAAAAAAAATTCTGGAATTTTTTTATTCTGTTATTCGAAACGTCTAGTACTTTTAATATCTTGAATATTATTGTAGTGAAAAATTTCCAAAATAAGGTTCGAAACTTTAAATAATGTTTATGTGGATTATGATTTTTAATTTCAGTTGTAATAGTAATTAACTTCAAATTTATAATTAAAAAATTAGCAGATTTTATTGAAACATTTAGGGAGAAATTTTTTAATCCAGTTAAAATATAATAAAGAAACAAGTTAAATTATTTTTTTAGCATTTATAAAAAAAGTCATTGCAAAAGTTATATGTTTCAATTGGAAAAATTATTTATTCTTTCAATTATTTAATTAAACATTAAATAGAATTTGTAATTTTATTACTTTTTTGAAATTAAAGTTAAATTAATTTATGGAAAGTTACAAATAAAGAAATGTGTTATAAGCAAAAAAAGACAAGATAAAAAAGATAAATAAACTTTTAGAAATATGATATTGAAGTTCATGATACTGCAGTTATTTTCAAGAACTTTCGTAAAACTTTCATACAAAAAAAATTGTGTAAATAACTCTTCAGACACATCATCAATAAAATTATGAAAAAAATCCTTCAAATTTAAATGCTTTTCTTCTACAAAATTCAAATGATTAAAATTATGATTAAAAACAAAGATTACAGTTTTCAATTGGAATTGACAACATTTCTGTAAATGAAATTAAAAAAATTAAGGATAATTTTTCTCTTTAATTGTTGAATTATGGAAAATATTATTAGGACAGATATTTATCCAAATCTTATGAAAATTCTATGCATTTCATTTTCATTGGTGGTAATATTAATAATTTTCAAAACCACAGACCACTTTATTTTCTCTCCAATATTTATAAAATTTTCGAGAGCTATTATGCAATCTATAACTTTATCAAAAATTATGAATGTTCTAAGCGAAAATCAGTATGCCTATCAAACTAACAACAGTACAGTACAATTAAATTATTAAAAAATTTAAATCAGTATATTGATGAAAAATTAACTATCGATAAAATCATATATAGTGCTTTTATTGAATTTAAAAAAGTCTTTGATAATATTAATCATAAATTATGATACTTCTTCAAAAGCTTATCTTAATATCTACTGTGAGGCAATATACACACCGTAATAAAAAGCTATTTCAAAAATAGAAAATTTAGAATATAACTAAATAATTCCGTAAGTAAACTATAAATTTAATAATATCAAATCTGGTATTCCTGAAGGATCCGATTTAGGATCCTTTTTACTTAATTTATATAAAAATTCTAAAAATAATTCTATCAAATTCTCAAATCTCTTCTTAATTTCTTATTCAAGTGCTGTTTTCTTTTCCTTTATAACTTATTTCACGGCACGTTAAGCTTATTTTTAATATTATTATGTCTTGTTTTGAATCTTCGATTCTATTATTAAATCCTTTTTGCCTACTCAGTTTGTAGGAAAAGGTGTTGCTGGCGTCGGACGACGCAGCAATTTGTTTTCTTGTTCTTTATTGTGAGTGGGACCACTGCCAGGCTGACAGTGGTTTTCACCAAGAAGAGCTTGCCTTTCTGATTTGGTTAGGGTTGAGGCTGGGTTGGGCTCTGGGCTGATGAGTCCGTTGAAGGACGAAACGGCCGTTCCCAACTCCTCCCCATAATCTAAAATCAGAAAGGCAATCTCTTCTTAATTTCTTATTCAAGTGCTGTTTTCTTTTCCTTTATAACAAATTCTCAAAGATTTACATTTATGTAGATGATATTATAATCATTAATTGTGATAAGAATCAAACAAATGTCATTAATTTTCTTCAACAAAATTTGAATAACATAATTAAGTGGGCAACTAATAATAAAATGATTATTAAGTATAATAAAACCTAAAGTTATGATTATTAGAAATAAAATAAATCAGGAATATTTTATGACACTACACAATCAAAACTGTGGAAGATTTATCACAGATATTACAGTATCTTGTAAAAAACTTCAATTTATTTAAAATAACTTTAACGTGCGTACAATTTCTTTAGTATAAAAATTAATTAAGCCAACGCACAAACTACAAAATAAAATAACAAAATTATATAATAAAAAAATTCTCACAATTAATTTCGTCAGCGCCAAGCTGACATCAACGGGTGAATGCACAAGATAAAAATACACACAAAATTCAGTCATTATATATCTAATGTCCAGGATCAGGTGATATTTAAATTTCGGTAGGGTTGACTGTTGCTGGAAGTGAAGGGTAAACAAAATCTCGAAGCAGAACATTTTTTTATTGTCCAAATCAGGTTTATTGCATGTTGAGTTGGAAATAATGACTGAAAAAAACAATAGGCTATATTTAATTAAAATAACTTTAACGTGCGTACAATTTCTTTAGTATAAAAATTAATTAAGCCAACGCACAAACTACAAAATAAAATAACAAAATTATATAATAAAAAAATTCTCACAATTAATTTCGTCAGTGCCAATTTTATTTTATTTTGTGCATTCACCCGTTGATGTCAGCTTGGCGCTGACGAAATTAATTGTGAGAATTTTTTTATTATATAATTTTGTTATTTTATTTTGTAGTTTGTGCGTTGGCTTAATTAATTTTTATACTAAAGAAATTGTACGCACGTTAAAGTTATTTTAATTAAATATAGCCTATTGTTTTTTTCAGTCATTATTTCCAACTCAACATGCAATAAACCTGATTTCGACAATAAAAAAATGTTCTGCTTCGAGATTTTGTTTACCCTTCACTTCCAGCAACAGTCAACCCTACCGAAATTTAAATATCACCTGATCCTGGACATTAGATATATAATGACTGAATTTTGTGTGTATTTTTATCTTGTGCATTCACCCGTAGATGTCAGCTTGGCGCTGACGAAATTAATTGTGAGAATTTTTTTATTATATAATTTTGTTATTTTATTTTGTAGTTTGTGCGTTGGCTTAATTAATTTTTATACTAACTTAAATTTATAGTTAAACAAAAATATTTAGGACTGTGTTTGGATGAGAAATTTACAGGAATATACAGTATAGTTCTGCTATCAAAAATTACACATTTACATATTTTTTTTTTTCACATTAAAAACTTAATTCCTTTCAAACAGAAATTAATCATTGTGAAAAATTTAATGGATTCAGTTATAGATTAAAGTTTCGAATGTTGAATTTTTATGAATAAGCAACAAATTAAAAATATAAATAAATTAATTTCAAAGTATTTGATAATTTTATATTAACTTTAAAAAAATGTGTGTATTAGAAAAAAAATAACATTGAAAACAAAAGATTTGCAAAACAAATTTGAAAAATATCTTTTATGTCAATCAGGTAAAAAACAATTATAATGAGTGAGAAACAACTAGACAAATTTCGTTAAGAATTTTTCAAATTCACAAATTAAATAACAATTTTAGTCATATATTAGAAAATAAAACAAATTACAATTTATTTAGTCAATTAAATATGAAAAATTATAATTTGCAAGAAATTAAAAATATGAAAACTATACAAAAATCAGTTAATATCTGACCTAATTAATAAGACATTAATTTTCAATTGACAATTTATGTTTTTTATTTCCATTTATTACATTACTCAATTCAGCATCTGCAGTATATGACAGATATTCTTCATATAAATATACGTAATAGAAATAGCAAACATTAAAAAAAAAAGAAATCCATTAACAATTAAATAATATTTGTTATTTGAATTTGTACCTTATGTTTAGTTTCTCCAATATATTTATAACCTTTCACATTCAATACCATATGAGATAGTGTCCAGAACGTTGCAAAAAGAAAGATTAATTAAGAGTAATTAGAACATTGATAATAACGTTTAGAGGAAAATCAGCAAATACATCTCAATTCCATGTGAGGAGGATTTAAAGAAGACACTGGCTCCAATTCTAGGTCAAGTGAACATAAAAATGGAGCATAAAGTAAGAAACACTTCAAGTAATATGCTCAATTATGGTACTAAAAAGAAACCAATAATTTAAACAAAATTGGGGTTGTATATGATATTGAATGTGAAGGGGGAAATATAGGTTGTAAATATATTGGAGAAACTAAACGTAAGGTACAAATTTCGAATGAAGGAACATGATAGAGCTATTAAACAACAGAATAAGCAATATTTGACAGCTGTACATCACCAAGAAACAGAACACCGATTACACTGGTCTACAAAAAAAAACTTGTTTTCTTTCACAAGAACTAAATAAACGGAATCTAAAGTCCTCCTAGCGAAAGAATGACTCTGACCTTGAACTACAACAATGATCTCTTAATCATTCCAGGACTGAAGTTTGTATAGAGAAACTAATCACAATCGCCAATCAGAAGCCAAGCACTTTCCCGCCATAAACACTGACATATACAATCGATTCAAATTCTACTATTGCGACATCTGGTGGCCATGGCCGTTCTTTGGTTTGCCCGAATATAACTATCTTTTTCATGCTGAGTTTAATTAAGTTCTCAGATTTTTTCCATCAGGCAGGGTTTTTTTGTGGCACGTGTTTAAAGTTTTAAAAGAATTAGTACTCACGAAACACTAAATAATAAATATATGGCTAATTTAGGCTTACCTAAAAAGTTGTATATGATGATTTTCGGCTATATTTTGTAGCATTAGTATAGGGTCATTCCATATCAAATCAACTAATGGTTTGAACCTTGACGCCTCAGAAATTGATGATTTTTTGCACACTGATAATATCTAAAGAGAGTATAAAAAATGCAAATTTTCAGATATTTTGGGCTGACAGTTTTTGAGTTATTGAATTTCAAAAACTAAAAAATTGCTTGATTTTGACCATGTTTTGATATCTTCAAAACACTGAACTCAAGAACCGTTCAACCTACAGAGCTGAAATTGGAGTCATTTTGTTCAGTTTTTAATGCCATTAATTTGATATATAACAAAAGTATCTTAATTTCATATTAAAATTTTTCAAAATTTTCAAAAACTGGTTTTTGAAAATACTCAAAAACACCCCTTTTGATTTTTTTGAAAAAAATATATGTTATTTATATTGTTAATACCTATTTTTGTGCCAAATTTCATAATGGGACAGCCAGGGGATCATATGGAAATAAAATTTGAAGTGTCATAGTCCATGAAAAACATGAGAATGCGACTAGCAACCACAGTAAGTTCTTATCGTTCGTTGCGTGTCGAACTTTAAATCAAATATAGTTGAAGAAAGACGATCGTTCTGAGTATATCTACAGTTTGTGTACGATCAGTAAACCTACATGGTTTCATCTACATAATATAATTAAATTAAATAAACCGAAATATAATTTACAATTATATTAACAAATTATATAAATAAATTTCAAATTAATAATAATAATAATAATAATAATAATAATAACAGCATGTATTTAGTTTATAGTCATGGAGGTTCCACTGCTCATCTTATACAACTTCCAAGTCACCTCCGTTATGAGACCTGCGATGTTCATTCTGACTACTCTCAACTGATGATCGCCTAATAATCGTGAACCAGGCTTGTCTTGAGATATCAGATGAACATTGGTCTCAAATTTTAATATGTTAACATTTAGAATGTTAATAGGAAAAAAAAATCAAAATAATGAAAAAATAACTCTATACAATTGGTTAAAAATCTTTCAAATCAATAAATTGAAGAATAATTTTGGTCTAAGATTGGAAAACTATATAAAATATAAATTATTCAGTCAAAGTAATTGGGAAAAATATAATTCTGAAACAGTAAAAAGTATTAAAAATGTTAAAACTTTATTAACCTGTGATGTGATTGATGAGAATATTCCTCTAAATTCATGCTGTTGTTGTTATTACTATTATTATTAATTTGAAATTTATTTTTATAATTTGTTAATATAATTGTAAATTATATTTTGATTTATTTAATTTAATTATATTATATAGATGAAACTATGTAGGTTTACTGATCCCGTTTCTGTTTGTCCTCTTATGGGTCGGATATTCTCCTACAGTCATTTTGTATTTCCTCTTCCTATCTGTGCATTAAAATCCCTAACCAAGATCTTAACATTTCTGCGGGGAATCTTTGATGTTTCATCTTCCAGGCTTCCCAGAAGTTTTCTACGTTCTCTTTGTTCCTTTTGTTCCTTGATTTACATGGGCTTGGGCGTCGAAGATCGTGTAGGAATTTTTTCCGCATCTGAAAGTTAGGAATGAGATTCTTTCGGATGATGAGGAAAAGTTTGTGATTGAGTTGGCTAAAGTCATCTTGACCACGAAGGCTGTCCTTAAAATTGGTAGTCTTCCATTTGCGACCTTGTACCCCGGTTTGCCCTTTTATATTTTGAAACCATCCAACTCCATTGTGTTATCATCGGAAAATCTCGTTTCTTGCAATGCCAAAATATGAAGTTTCTTTCTTCTAAAATTTTTATTAGTTGTTTTAGTTTTCCTGTTTGGATGAGTGTGTTTATATTTAGTGTCCCAAGCAGATGTTTCCATCATGCCACTTGTTGAAATCATTTTGAAAACAGGACATCCCGTTTTCAAGAATAGAACTAAGATTGTAAGCCCCAGAGCCCTTTGCTCTCGGGGTTGGTCCCCAAGCCTTTGAGAATCTCTTCTCTACCCTAACTGATCTCTTCTCTAACTGATCAACCCCAGTTGGGAAGGGCTGCCCCAATCCGCCAGTTTCATTATATTAATGAACTACATCTATGCTTTTACTGCCGTTGAGGTCTTTAGCGTAACCCTGGTAAGGGGCCCTCACATGGTACTATCACGTGAAGCCGGGTGAGGCAAGGTTTTTTTAACGAGGTGTTACTCCTCGATCACTACTCCTTTGTCCTGGCTTGTGACAGGCAGAGCCTAGCTTCCCCAAGGGATCCAGGTTAGCGGAGTTTCTTATCTGTGTTATTCCTATTTTATTTTTAACTAGCCGGGTGTTTAACTTGCATCTATAGCATTAAAAAAAACAACAACTTTATTTATTTAGCAAATTAATATTGAGATCGGAGAATATAAGACTTCCCAGCCCGTTGTGGCCTTCTCCACTTAACTCAGGTATATTGCGGGTTGGCGACACACACCTATGGTTGCCGCCATACACTTCATCGTCAGTTTGCCAGATTATTCCCTATCTCGTAAGAATTTCGAAAAATCCGCCCTTATTCCTTGTCTACATTATAAAGGAAACCTCTGTGCAAAATTTCAGTTTTCTAGGTCCAAGGGTTCGGGGTGGGCGTTAATGTCTCAGTCAGTGAGTGAGTCAGGACTTTTCTTTTATATATGTAGATTTTCATGAATTTTGTTTTGTTAACATCATTGATTAGTTCTTTATAGATTGTATTTGGATCTGTTATTTTCTCATTTTCAACTCTTATCCTATTCGTTCTTTACATATTATTCCTGGTGTTTTGATATCATGTTTATTTATGAAAATACTATCTATATTTGTTTTCGTATTTCCATGAATTGTACAGTTGTTTCTTGTTGTAAAGACGAATTTTGAAACCATTATTGCACATAAGTTTTACGTATTTTTGCACTGCATTGTTTTTATTCATTTTGAAAAATCTATATTTATGTCGCCAATCAGTATAGTTGGACAGTTGTTTAATATATTTTCATTTTTTATGAATAGATTCTCTATTTTAGTAACATTTGAGTAATTTGTAATTTAACATTTTGCTTACAGAATGACAGACAGAATCACGTTTTTATAATATACGTTTTTATAATAAATAATAATAATAATAATAACCGGGTACCGTCGCTTCGCTCCGGAACCTTTGCATGTATAGCATTCAAAAAACAAACTTTATTTATTTAGCAAATTAGTGTTGCAATCGTCGGAGAATATATAACTTTCCAGCCCGTTGTGGCTTCTCCGAATAACTCGGATGTATTGCGGGTCGGCGTCCCACACCGAAAATTCACATTTTTACATGTATCTTGCAAACGCTGAAGCGTTTGTGAATAAGTGATACATCGTTCGATAGAACTTTCAAATACCAACATTTTCTCATTATAATGTTCTCTTCCATCTGTTAGACTTTTCGTTTAAATTGAGAAAAAGTCAAAATTTGACCCTTTAAAAGGCGCCATCCTGGAAACCAAAAACTTTTTTCGAAAGATTTTTGTAGCATTTTGTTTGTCTTAAAAAGATCTACATTTTATCCATTTACGTGACCAATCTGTCTCTTATAGTTTGGTCACAAAATTGGAAAAACGGAAAGTCTTATGACAAGACAGAATAACGCTTTTATAATATATAATTTCTATAAGCATTGTTAAGAGTGTAATTTTGATGTTCGTTACTAAACACCAATTCTGTATTGAAGCGTGTGTTTTGGATTAATAAACGTTGGCTGTGGAAGAAACTTCACCCACTGCCATCGTGGAAGAGCGTCGGAGTTACGAGCGCTTGTGCCCGCGCAATCACCATCTCCGCGATGCCGCAGGAAAGTCACCCAAAATGCTTCCCCCTGAATGCAGATCTCATGGTGACGTGTTCATGCAATTCAGATGTTCATTTGGGCAAGTAAACGTCTGTGTGTTACGCGGTGTGAGAATCACTGGCGGACACCTTTAGTGTTTCTGTGTAGATTAATTATCAACTAGTGCTCCGAACCTTGTGCCACGAATTTGGATTCCCAGGTACAATCGTGAGCAGCGATGAGAAACTGTAAGTGACAATATAAATCTTATTTAAAACAAGACGCAATAAAAACAACGTACGTTTCGATGCCCTTCTTACGGGCTTCGTTTTCAAGTTAATTAAAACGACCCCCCTACCTTAAAATGTTCATCCCTTGACGGGAGTCGTTGATCAAATGAGAAATGAAGCAATGTACCTTGGGACTCCTGGCTTAATGTGTCCCCCTAGCGTGAATAATTAGAACCTGTGCGGGAAGTAATCGTCTGCTACAACTAACGACGCTCAATACTAAACATTATTAAAAACTAGAAACGATTCATTTACAAACTATACTCTAAAACGTTTGTGGTCGATAGATCTTGATTATAGCTTCCCATTGTTCTAATCATCCCTGACTCATAGAACTCATGTAAATATCTGATTTTTCTTTTTCCAAACACAGCTATGTTATTGGTATTTAATAAGTGTCCATTGTTGAGACAATGAGCGGCGGTTTTATAAGCCATATTCTCTTTTTTGACCGCATTTACGTGTTCATTAACCCGTTTTTCCAATACTCTTTTTGAGTTTCCAATATTTAGGCATTTACTACTGCCAGTGTTAGTTGCTTGGCACCGGATTCCATATGTAGCTCCCTTCATCTTAAGTAAAGATTCGTTATTCCAAAAATTGTTTTTCCGGTTAGGAAAGAGCCTATAGTATTTCTAGGTTTGCAAGCAATTCCGATCCCCACCGATGTTAGAGTAGGTTTTAACCTTTTTATTAAAGCTTCATCGTATGTGATCGAAAAATATTTATCTATCCTTTTACGTTTTTCTTTCGTTGCATCATTCCCTTGATTGCTCAATAAATCAATGGGTTTCATTTCATTTTTTCTGAAATGCCTATCTTTAAAGAACCTCTTAAAAAAAAACCTTCCAATACAGGCTCAGGGAAATCATTATTTAAAAAAATCCTTTTTATTACTTTGCATTCCTTTAATAAAATCCGACTACTAGAGCAGATTTTAAAATCCCTATCCAGTGCCATAGTCACCGAGTTTCTCTTGTAACAGTCAGGTACCGAGCTATAATAGTTCGTAGTAATAAGGGCATCAGTTTTCTTTCGATACACCGATGTTTCATACCCTAAGCCCTGTTTTTTAATACCTACATCTAAAAACGGTATAAAGCCGTCGATGTCCGTCTCTAAAGTATACTGAATTCTGGGGTTAACCCCGTTGAAGTCACTGAGACCATCGTTCACATAATGGTTGTTAACAATAAGGAACGTGTCATCGACATAGCGGTAAAGATAGTGTACATTATGAAAAATACTATCAATTGAAGTAACCTGTGATTCAATGAAATCCATGACGCTCTCCGTGAATACAGCTGAAGATGGTAAGCCCATGAAAGTACCCGAGACCTGTAAGTAGAAGCGCTCATTAAACGCAAAATACTGCATATGGAAGAGGAGATCAACGAGTAGCAAAAGCTCCTTCACACTAATAAAAGAGCCCTCTTCCGTAACTCCGTACTCCCGATTAATCTGATAAAGAAGGGCTTGATTGATAAGGGAGGGTGTGAGCGAGATATACAGGTTGGTCACATCCAAAGAGACCATCCGTGTATTAGGAATTGCCCGGCCCTCTAACATGACACAATATTTTTTTTTTAAATAGGAAAAATAGTGGGATGGTCAGAAATCGAAACAAATGTGATTGGAGTTATAGATGACATGAAGTGCTTTGACAAAATGTTGGTCAGCAAAATGAATAAGGTCAGACGTTAAATAATCCCCGATCTTATCGATCTCAGCATTAAATACATTTAGTGAACTGAACAACTTGAATGCTGTACGTATTTATTTTTAAATGACATAGGATATGCGGAATTGAAATATAATGTAAAGCCATTGTTGGTTTCCGATAAACAGGCGTAAAGAAGGCATGATCTGCTCTCGAAATAAGAACATCTAAATAGTAAAAGATTGACAAGGGAAACGCACAGTTTCCGAAAGCTCTCGACCTGGTTTTTAACTGTAATGTATTTTTAAAATATTTTTATTTCGTAAACTTTTTTAGCAAATTTTTGTGTGTTTGATGACTTCTTATTCAAATATACTAAATAGTAAATGCTGAAGACTGTAAATAACTCTAGAAAACTAAACTCCATTCTTAAAAACCAATATTTCGTCTTTTATTAGTTAAAAAGACTTCTTCAGAGTTATACATGCATGTATAAAACAAAATAAAAAGAAAAGAAATTTTCTTTTCTCATTAAAACGTATCGAACAACAATTATGGTTTCCAGAATGGAGGATAGATTTCTAGATTTATTTATAGTGTTAAAAAGATCATATAGAAGATTTAATAAATGCTGAAGATTTTCTTTTTCCATTTTAAATTTTCAGTAAGCATAAATGTCGGAGAACATATCTAATATGTCATGGCCATCAACATCGCGGCAGTAGAGCGGTATGTGAAGCTGTCCAGCATCAAAGATTCAATGTATGTCATAGAACACTCTGTTATAAGTGCATATTCGGCGAAGCCCATAAACAAATCAAATGGTTTAATTATAAAATACACCTTTAAAACCAAAAACCGGTAAAAGAAAATGCTCCTGTATGAGGGGCAATAATTTATTCTCATTACTCGAATTCGAAAAGTGTGCGTAAAACTTAACTGTGAGATGTTGAAACGTGAATAATGTGATCAAAAGAAATAGATGTGAAGCGGGACTCCATTCTAAAGAAAACAAAGAAAAACCTGAACATAATCGAAATTTGTTTTCACAAGTTGATAACTATTATTTAACCTAAATGCAGAAACAAAATTTAAATCTATTATACTACATTTTAACGTGCTGAATATTCAATTTACAAATCTAATGATCAAGCACAACATTACAAACGATTAAAACGTTAAAACACGGCATGAGGCACAAAACACGGACAAAACCTAACTTGAACAATTTGCAAATTAAGGAGTTAGCTGAGTTAAAATTAAAAAATGATGCTATTATTTTCACTAAAGCGGACAAAGGGGATGCAATGGTCATTTTAGACCAAATAGACTACATAAAAATATGTGAGCAATTTATTAATAATACGGATGGTTTCTCATTGCTTAGTATTTCTGAACCGCAGGCCATCAAAGAAATTATGAATAAAATTAAAAAAGCCCAGGAAAATGGCCTAATCAGAGAAGAAACGGCAAAAAACATTTTAAGATTAAACATCTCCATTCCAAAATTAAAAGGCTTACCTAAGGTTCATAAAGAGAAACTGAATGATCTTTACAAAATTCGCCCCATCATTAATTGTAAGGAAAAAGCAATAATGATAGTTTCTCAAATTATTACAAAAAAAATAAAAAAGTTAAGATTTCAATCCAAATTTTGCATTAATAACCGCGAACCCGTTCTCAACTACATCCATAGCCATGCTCCCATTCCAAATACCAAGTTAGTTTCATTGGACGTTATCAACTTATACACGTCTTTAACTCGCAGCTTGATTATAGACGCTGTTCAGCATGCCATTGACAGCGATATTGATAAGGTGAACTTATTTTCAATATGAATGAATTTGCCAATTTCTTAGCCCTTTGGTCCATTTACAAATGTTTTCATTCAATGATAGGATTTATGCCCAAACGGCAGGTACATTTATGGAATTACCATCATCCGCGGTTTTAGCGGAATGTGTAATGAATTACATTGAATTCAAAGTATTTTCCTTAGACAGGGTAATCAACAATGTGCATTACATAAGTAGATATGTTGATGACTCATTGTTAATCATTAATGAACTATATGTGAATGAAATCCTTAATGATTTTAACAGTATCTGTCGGCACATACAATACACTATGGAGAAGGAAAATAAGGGCATTATTCCCTTTCTTGATATACGAATTGAAAAACACTGTAAAGGCTGTCATACTTCTGTTTTCAGAAAGGACACTGACGCTTTGATCACCGTGAACTTTGAGAGTGCGGTTCCCGTCAGTTATAAACGGAATGCCATCTACATGGCTTGCAAAAAGGCTAGCGATATATATTCCAATAGTACTTTATTCAAACAAGAAATAGATATTGATGACATAAATAGAGCCGTACACCTGTTTAATGCTAAGAAATTTAATCAAACTTATAAATACCTAAATCACTAGTGATTTATATATTTATAAGTTTGATTAAATTTCTTAGTATTAAACAGGTGTACGGCTCTATTTATGTCATCAATACTCTACAGTACACGTTAAACCTATCCTTTGAAGAAATAGATATTATAAGGCATATATTTATTAATAATGGTATTCCTTATAACATCGTCAATGGGTTTATTAAGAAATCCTTCAAAACAATTAAATATAAAGAAATGGCTAATAGACATTTCCATTCGACATCCAATGATAAGGTTTTTAATAGCAATAATGGAAGCAACCATAATCAAAAAGAACATAAAAGAAAAAAATATTAAAAGATACGCAGTACTTACATATGACGAAAAAAAGCATAGCAAATTAAAACCTATCATTCATAAACATGAAATAGGTTTAGCTTACAAACCCAATAACAGTATCGTAATATATCTTAATCGAAAAAAGGTACCTAATCATAATACAGACCAAAAAAAAAAAATTTGGAAAAACTAAACACCATTTATGGAATAAAATGTAAATCCGTGAAAAATGAAAACCAGTGCATTTATATTGGGAAAACAAAAAGGGCCTTAGAGAAACGCCTAAATTAGCATGTAGGGGCCGTTAATAAACGTAATTTGGCCTACCATACAGCCCAGCATTGTTTAAAGAAGTCCCATGAATTGGACACGGCGCACCCGATTGTCTTTGGACAATTTAAGGATGAATATCTACGCCGCTTTTATGAATCGGCCATGATAAAACTTCAAGGTAGCTATAATCAGGATTTATCTACCCGTAACATTTTGGAATATGGCATTTAACTGCGCACCTACAATACAATATAACACAACACAATATATAAAAAAAAAAAGACAAGCAGACGACGCACCACTTTGGTTTACGCATTTTTTCCTCAACAGAGGGCAGTCCATCATCCACTCAGTTAATCCTCACCACAATCCATTTACACGACGACTTCCAGAGGAAAGGAACGGTTTTTTTAAAGGGGGTTAAGAACTTGAAAAAGGGTCTAGAAGTAAGAGGATACGAATACGTACGTTGTTTTATCATTATGTTTTAACGTTTTAATCGTTGTAATGTTGTGCTTGATCATTGGATTTGTAAATTAAAATTTAAATCTATTTATTAAAATTTAATTAGAGACAAAATCTTGATAGCAGAAAGATTACAGTTGACAATTGCACAAACGGAGTAAAGATTATCCGGATCCTTATCCTTATGAATTTTAGAAAGTATCCGCAATGCCGTAAATAGCAGTCTTTTAATTTTTTCAGATGACCAGATATTTTTTTTTTTATTTCAGCAATGCTCCTGGGTAGCGGGATTCAAATACGGTAGTGACACAGTCCCGATTAATGTTTGCACACTCTCCGGCTACAACATCCGTCTACATCATTCGGCGGATTCAGAGCACTTCTCACTCGTACGAGAGGGTTGTTTCTCCCCGTCGAGAGCGGCTTGCACTACACGGGGTATTGAGCTTCTGCCTGTTTCGTTGAGGAGACTTCTCTTCCGGGCTCGGTGGCTTTACGAGTCCGAATGTTGACAACTGCGTCCCTTTTCCAGCTACGACGATCTGGTCAAGTCCGAGAACCAGTTCACTTCTCCCGGCAAGGTAGGCTTCTTACTCGGCGAGAATTCTATTTCTTCACCCGTTATGGTCAGCTTCTCACTCGACGAGAACTATCTATCACGGCGAGAACTATCTTTCTTCTCCCGGCAAAGTGGGCTTCTTACTCGGAGAAAACACTTTATCTTCTCCCGGCAATGTGAGCTTCTTACACGGCGAGAACTCTCTCTATCTTCCGGACCGGTGAAAGCTACCTGTGTGGTTCTCGGCCACGATCTGACTGCCTCTGTCTGTCTGGAGCTCGTTTTTTATGCTCTGATTAGAGTCCATTCACGCAGAGGGAAGTTCAGTGGACGTCTCTATTTCTTCTCTGCCTGAATGGCCTCTCACCAGCCACAAAACCAGAGGCAGCCAGATCGTGGCCTAGAGCCACAAAGGAAGATTCCACTGGTCCAGAAGATAGGGTTCTCACCGTGTAAGAATCCTAGCTTGAACGAGCTCGTAGGAGAAGTCTCCGTAGCAAATGGGCAGACTCCTAATATGCCGAGTTGTGTAAGCCGCCCTCGACGGGGTTGTGGAGAAACAATCCTCCCGTAGCCAGTGATGAATGTCCTGAACCCTTTAAGAGACGGGTGGTGTAGCCGGAGAGTGTTCAACTATTAAACGGGACTGCGCCGCTACCGTGTTCGAATCTCCTTACTCAGGAACATTTAAGAACGCAATGCTGAGATAAAAAAATTAAATTCCGCCAGTTTCCATTTTTTTTCCGCCAGCAATATCCTGAAAGCCCTAATTAGCTGTCTTTAATCTTTTCAGATATTCGTCCTTAAATTATTCCTCGAGCTATTTTTCTGAAGTGATTAAGGCAATCTTAGACTGAGGCGTAAATAATGAAAACTGTTCGAGTTTAAAAGTTTGGTATCATTTCACTGTACATTTTCCAAAATAAATAGTTTGCTTTCGCCAATGTGGAAAAGCTCTTGAACGATTCCAATTCCCTTGGATCGAATCTTTTCCGATATTGAAACTGTTTCAATTTATCTCCATAAATTGAGATAACGATTTTTCCCGTCCCAAAGTACGCTAACGTTTTCTAAGGTTCAATATTTACTCAACTATTGTCTTGAAAGAGTCAGTGTGATGTCGTGGCAATCCTGACATTCTTTCTCATTTGTTACTTGAAAGAGGTTCAAAAATTCCGGTTTTAACTTAATATTCCATTTATGTGCACATAACAGTTGATCGCTCTCTGTTCTGTATAAATAACAATCTCTGTAAACTGTTACTCTGTAAGGATGTACCATATTCTATAATGTAAGGATATGGCATTTGTAATTAAGATGATGCATTAAATGGATTCACTTCAACATAAAGTTGAACTTAAAATCATATAGACAACTACACGAACTTATGACTTGAACACGACTTGATACCAATACGGAAAGAACTACAGCAATTGTATCTTATTTCAGGATAGATTGCATTATTATGCATTTCAATGTAAATTGCATTTGTTGAAAATATTTTATTTATTTAAGAAATATCCTAAAAATAAATATTAATAAAAAGTAATAAGTGAATAAATAATTAGTAACACGGATTGAAATCAAATAAAGGTGAAAAGTATTAAGCAATGAAATATTGTAATAACATTCCAACTAAGAACATTTATGAAACTTAACATTCTAACGTAATTCTTTTTTTGAATTTCCGAATAAAAATTGGAAATAAGGAGACAAATTTATTATGTAATATAAGGTTGTTTGTCCCAATTTCATGTAGTTCCACAATATTTGTCTTTCGCTTTGAAGAAGATTTAAGGAAAGATAATTTAAAATGGAGAATCAATAAACATTATTCTTTCTTGGCAATAAAATAACAGTGTCGTTAGTAAAATAACTCAGTGTCGCCAGTAATTTCGATTTCGTTGCAAGTCAATTTCAAAACATCTCTCTAAAGAAACATCAGAATTCCTCTGGGCTTCTTATGGTTAAGGATGAAAATGGTAGGCGCAGTTTTTAATCGTATTCATGTTTTGAAATATAGTTTTATTTCTCTTTCTTTTATTTAAACTGCGACGAAAATATTTTACTCCCAATAAGGAGAAACAATCAAGCAAATGCTATGCTATAAAGGAAATTGCATTGACTGCTATTTTTAATTTCACCTTTGTATGTATTTTTTTATCTTATCATCAGATTAATTAGCTTAAATGTAATTCCTTGATGTTAAAAAGGAAATTTATCATCAATCAATTTATAGAAGTACCGATATTTCGATCAATATGTTTTTTTTATACTGAACATGAAAAGAAAAGCATTCATTAGCAGTTCCTTATTTGTTTAATTACTTTAGACCAAATCAAGTTTAAATTAAATTTTAACGTGTAATTTAAAAAAAAAAAAAAAGAGAACACCGAAACATACATATATAGTCTAGAAATATAATTTACGTATTGAAAAATACAGAACGGACTGTTTCAAGGACTACAAGGTCGTCATCATCAGCAGAATCCTAGCAATCAAGTTATTTTTGCAAAATTATTGATGAGGATTTTCAGAAAAGATTATTAAAATTGGAGAAAACAAATGAACCTCTACATTATTTCGAAAGAGATTTTTATTTGGCATTTGATATTTTTACAGTGGGCTTCTTTCATACCTCAGTGTAGAAATTCTGAAATACATTTTCGGCTTCCGGTGTATTCGGCCTCAATGACACCGGAAGCCGAACATGTATTTCAGAATTTCTACACTGAGGTATGAAAGAAGCCTACTGTAAAAATGAACCTCTAAATGAATTTCGCAAAAATCTGAGTGAAGTTGAATAAACTAATTATTAACATTTTTTTGATAACGAAATAATAAACATATTTTTTGTTTATTATTTTCAACAATGGATATTTATATATTCTATTTTAAATATAGTCTACTATATTTACTATTTTTTGTTGAATTGCAATAGGAGCCCAGCACAGACTAAACAACAAACAAATTGCCTTTTTCTGCTTCATTTACCGGGGAGGATTAGGTAACTGCTGTTTCGCCATTCAACTGGCTCTTCAGACCTAACCGGCCTCCCTCGATAAAGTACCAGAAAAGGCTGAATGATTCAACAACAATTGTGTAAAGCTCTTATAAAGTTCAAAAGAGTAACAAGGAAACCAAGACCCAAAATCCTAAATCTAAATCCAGTTACTGCCCACTATTGCGATGTGAAGTCTCGTCGAGAGATCAACATCGTTGTACATCTTTATGGCATGGATACAATGAGATGATGAATGAGATCTTGGGTGATGCCTTCGCCATTCGTCCAGTAGGCCAATCTCTAGCTCTGGAAGAGTTGAGAAAGGCCTAGCTGCAATGTATCTTCCAAGCACATCTAAGACATGATCGATGGGATTTAACTCTGGTGAGCATGCTGGCCATTCACTACCCTTGATGCCCTCTAACATGAGACTATACTCTTTTTTAAAATAGGAAAAATAGTGGGATGGCTAGGAATCGAAACAAATGTGGTAGGAGTTACAGATGGCTTTGACAATATGTTAGTCTGCAAAATGAATAGGGTAACCATCGGAAGCTAAATAATCCCTGATCTTATTATCTCAGCATTAAATATATTTAGTGAACTAGACAACTTGAACGCTCTACGTAGTTGCTTTTAAATGACATAGGATATGCGGACTTGAAATGTAATGTAAAGCCATTGTTGGTTTCAGATAAACAGACGTAAAAAAGCTTGATCTGCTCTCGAAATCAAAACATCTAAAAATTGAATGCTGAATACTGTAAATAACTCTAGAAAACTAACATCCATTCTTGAAACCAATATTTCGTCTTTTATTAATTAAAAAGACTTCATCAGGGTTAAATATAAATGTATAAGACAAAATAAAAAGAAAAGAGAATTTCTTTTCTCATTCATTCAAACAAATCAAATAAGAATAATGGTTTCAAGAATGGAGATTAGTTTTCTAGAGTTATTTATAGTGTTAATGAGATCATATAGAAGACTTTCATGAATGCTGAAGATTTTCTTCTTTTCTATTTTGAATTTTTTGTCAACATAAATGTCGGAGAAAATGTCTAATATGTCCTGTTGGAAAAGGAAGTCATCAACATCGCGGCAGTAGAGCGATATGTGAAGTTACCCCGCATCAACGATACAATGTCTGTCATATAAAGCTCTGTTTGAGTGTATATTCGGCCAATCCAAATTATGAATTTATTTTACAAATTGATAACTATTGTTTAATCTAAATGGAGGCCGCGCGGTTGGCGTTGTTGCTAAGACATCGGCCTCTCACCTCTGAGTCCCGAGTGCGGTTCTCATGTGGATTTCGTGATGGTGGACGATCCGCCCTGGGCAGGTTTTCTCGGGGTTCTCCCGTTTCCCCTGCACTTCTCCCACCATACTTTCTCAGTCTTTCTCTCCATCTGTCCATACTTCCGTGGAATAGTACAATAGACCTCTGGTCGCAGTGCTTGGCTTCTGCTACCCACTCCACCACATACATACATACATACATAATCTAAATAGACAAATTTTAAATTTAAATCGATTTATTAAAATTTAATTAGAGACAAAATCTTGATAGCAGAAATATTACAGTTGACAATAGGACAGACGGAGTAAAGATCATCCGGATCCTTATCCTTATGGATTTTAGAAAGTATCCTCAAAGCCGTAAATAGCCGTTTTTAATTTTTTAAGATGACCAGATATTAATTCTTTTATTTCAGGATTGGTAGGGGGATTCGAATATGGTAGCAGCGCAGTCCCGGTTAATGTTTGCACACTCTCCGGCTACACCACCCGGTTCTTTAGGGGTTCAGAGCTTTTCTGACTGGGTACGGGAGGGTTGTTTCTCACCGTCGAGGGAGGCTTGCACAATACGGGGTATTGAGCTTCTGCCTGTTTCGTTGAGGAGACTTCTCTTCCGGGCTCGGTGGCTTTATGAGTCCGAATGTTGACACTGCGTCCCTTTTCCGGCTACGACGATCTGGTCAAGTCCGAGAATCAGTTGACTTCTCCCGGCAATGTGGACTTCATACATGGCAAGAACTCTCTCTCATCCGAACAGGTGGAAGCTACCTCTGTGGCTCTCGGCAACGATCTGACTGCCTCTGCCTGTCTGGAGCTCGTTTTTATGCCCTGTTAAGAGTACATTCAGGCAGAGGGCAGTCCAGTGGACGTCTCTACTTCTTCTCTGCCTGAATTGACTCTCACCAGGGCATAAAACGAGTTACTGACAGAAGAGGCAGTCAGATCGTGGCCTCGAGCCACTAAGGAAAGCTTCCACCGGTCCAGAAGATAGAGTTCTCACCGAGTAAATGCCTACCTTGCAAGGAGAAGTGAACCGGTTCCCGAACGTCGGAGCTGGAAAAGGGACCGGAGCCGGAAAAGGGATCGCTGTTATAAAGATTCGGACTCGTAAAGTAAACGAGCCCGAAAGAGAAGTCTCCATAACAAATGGGCAGACTCCTAATACCCCGAGTAGTGCAAGTCTTCCTCAACGGGATTGTGTAGAAACAACCCTCCCGTAGCCAGTGATCAATTGCCCTGAACCCTTCAAGAGCCAGGTGGTTTAGCCGGAGAGTGTACAACGATTAACCGGGACTGCGCTGCTACCGTATTCGAATCCCCTACTCAGGAACGTTAAACAACGTAATGCCGAAATAAAAATTTAAAATTCCACCAGGTATCAATTTTTTTACGCCAGCAGTATCCTCAAAGCCCGAATTAGCCGTCTTTAACTTTTTCAGATTTTCATTCTTAAAATAATCCTTGAGCTATTTTTCTGAAGTGGTTGAGGACAACTTTAGACTGAAGCGTTAAAAATGAAAACTCTTTGATTGAGTTCAAAAGTTTGGTATCATTTCACTGTATATTCTTCAAAATAGGTAAATAGTTCGGTTTCGCCAATGTGGAAATGCTCTTCAACGCTTCCAATTCCTTTGGATCGAATCTCTTTCGAAATCAAAACTGTTTCAATTTAGTGGCTCCATAATTTGAGAAAAAAAATTTATACGTTCAATATTTACTCAACTATTGTCTTGAAAGAGTCAGTGTGATGTCGTGCCAATCCTTATATTCTTTCTCATTTGTTACTTGAAAGAGGTTCATAATGTTCAGTTTTAACTTTATATTCCATTGTGTGCACATAATAGCTGATCGCTGCCTGTTCCTGTATAAATGACACTCTCTGTAAACTGTTACTCTGTAAGGATGTACCATATTCTATAATGTAATTAAGATGATGCATTAAATGGATTGACTTCAACAGAACGTTAAACTCAAAATCACATCGGCAACAACTGAACACGATTTGACACCAATACAGAAAGAACTACAGCAAATGTATCTTACTTATGATAGATTGCATTATTATGAATTTCAAGGTAAATTGTATTTGTTGAAAATATTTTATTAATTTTGAAAGAGCGTATGTAATGCATGCTGATAATTTTTTTTTTGTTTATGCACAACAAAACAACACCAGGTATAGATTTTAAAATTACTGTAATAATTTATTACAATAGTGACGAGTACAATAATAGAGTGTTTCAATATGAAACAATGTCTCAATAATGGAATAATAAAGTTCTAGTCTTTCTTTAGTCTTCTGTCCAGTGCAGGAATCTTGAAATTTCTTACACAATATTTAATCTGAAGAATTCCACTTTCTCGAAATTTATCTGCTCGGTAAATTTCTCCAAATAATAATTAATTTAATATTTCTTCTAACTTAATCACACTAGATGAAATAAGTTCACTTCACTAAATCTAAGTTAATCACTAATTCACTGCTCGTTGAATTAATATTATTCACTTAAATTTCACGTTGCACTTAATTTCACAAGTTTCCGGCATTCACTAATATCACAAATAAATCTCTTAAATTCACTACTTGTGATAATTCTACTTTTACTTATATTTACTTCAATAATTCGATTCACTATTTTAATTATAATTCCTCGAAGCGCACACACAAATTTCCAGGTTTTATCAATTCCGTGGCACAATACATTGAGGCGTCCTTTTCCCTCAAAATAATAGAATTGAAAAAGTACTTACAGAGATTCGTCTTATGGCTTTCCCACCTTGTAGATAATCCAGTAGAATGGCTCCGTCGAATGGCTTTAATCACCTGTGTAAAACTTCGGTATCTTGAGAACGATTCTTCCCGTTCACTTCGTTGTATCGGGGTGTTCCAAGATGTCTTCTTGAATCCCGTGACTTGTAATCATAAGGCTTTGAATCTGGCGGGATGTCTTCTCCTCCCAGCATTCAATGCGAGCACTGTTTGACGTAAAAATCTTAGCGTCTGCTATTACTAATATAGATTACTTTAATCTTCACTTTAGTTGAAATAGAATTAAATCTGCTAATTCTAATTTCTATAATATTTGGAACAGAGTCTTTCCTTCTTACTTTAATTTCTGTGAAATTCAGTTCCTTTCTGAATAACTATTCCGTTCTTCTTATGAAGCAGGTCTTCGTGAATTTGGCCGAGTTCGGTCTTCTCTCATCCGGATATTTTCCGTTGGCTTCCTTCGGTAATTTTCCGTTGAATTTTAACTTCTCAATTGCCGGAATCTTCTGTAACTATTTTAACCCTCTGCTTTCTAATACTTCTTACTTCGAGATGCACTATTAATGTCTTGCCTCTTCGTACTTCTGTAACGCTGTCTAACTATTTTAATCTTGAGCATTCTCCACTTCCAAGCTTCGTGGGTTACTCCGGTATCCAGACTTCGGATTTCTATCATATATACTCATGGACAAAAAAATTAGCGCACCAAGAAATAATTGCGGGATCGTAACGAAACTTGCAATGAAGGTACATGTCGGGGAGATATGCAAATGATTAGAAATGCAGCGCGATTGCGCATTACGTATAGCCGGTAGAGGGCGTTGAACATCGTACTCTGTGGAGTATAAAACAGGTAACCAATGCTTGTTTGAGTGTGCTGAATCATTTACAAAGGAAGAGCTGAGGTAGACATGCCATTACGCCGTGTTCGAAGACAGTATACGCAGTTGTCGCAGTTTGAGAAAGGGAGAATCGTCGGGATGATGGAAGCTGAGTGGTCAGCTAGGCGAGTAGCTCGTCAATTAGGCCGCTCTGATTGTGTTGTGAGGAGGTTTTGGGACCAGTGGACCCTAGAGATGCCATGTGCACGAAGACCAGGCTCAGGACGCCCTCGACAGGCCAGTCGTCGAGAAGACCGCCACATAGTCAGAAATGCACGCGTACAGCCAACTGCTTCATCGGCCGCCATCCAGGCACAGGTAGCACCTTCACTAGGGGCCGCTGTGATTTCTCGAACCATACGAAGGCGCCTGGCTGAAGAACAGTTGGTATCGCAGCGCCCATTACGTGTGCTGCCCTTGACGCCCACCCATCGACGCCTCCGTTTGGAGTTTTGCCGCGCACGAGGAAACTGGACTGCAGCGGAATGGAACCAGGTCGTCTTTAGCGACGAATCCAGATTCAATCTCGGCAGTGATGACAATTGTGTTCGTGTGTGGAGAGCCCGTGGTGAACGCTTCAATCCTGCCTTTGCTGTACAGCGACACACCGCTCCCACAGCTGGTGTGATAGTATGGGGTGCCATTGCCTACAATACACGGTCACCCCTAGTATTGTTCCGTGGCACCATGACAGCCCAGCGGTATGTTCATAAAATCCTGCAACCACATGTGTAGCCACTCATGCAACGGCTCCCAGGAGCCATTTTTCAACAAGACAATGCTCGGCCTCATACGGCAAGGGTGTCACAAGACTGTCTCCGCACTATTACTACCCTTCCTTGGCTGCCCGATCCCCAGATTTGTCTCCAATCGAGCATATCTGGGATCATTTGGGACGACGAGTTGGGCATCCCACGAGTTTGAACGAACTAGAGGCAAGGTTACAGCAAATATGGAACGAAATGTCTCAAGACATCATACAGAACTTGTATGACTCAATGCCCGATCGTATCACATCGTGCATTCGCGCTAGAGGGGGTCCAACGGAGTATTAACTCCTCCGTTCTTTTGCCTTTTTCTCTGAAATAAATTATCCTTTTTCTTTGATTTTCTAATCATTTACTTATATCAAAGTAGTCGTTACGTATGTAAATTTTCGTTTGATTTTGACGACTCCTTCTTGGTGCGCTAATTTTTTTGTCCATGAGTGTAGTTTAGACTTCGTGGACAAGACTAGTTGCTCTCATAGTTCTTTCTACTTTACTGTTCTCATGATCGACTCTTCTGACGTCACAACGGTCTGACGTCTCATCGGAACTATGTCGTCATATCATATGAGGACTGTCTCACGTCTCTCATTTCACTTCTAACTTGAGCGAAGTCGGTCAGCTGATTATGTTCCCAAATTATTGCTGACGTCACAAATACTCTTCATGCAAATTTATTTAAATTTGCCAATAAATAATAATAATAATAATTCTTAAAAATATGTTTCAAGCCGTAATGATAAAATAAACTAAAATAATTTTGTTAAATTTATTTTAACAAAATATTTGGACGATTCCATCTTCAAATTTAAGAAATTTTCAGAAAATAAATATTAATAAAAAGCAATAAGTGAATAAGTAATTAGTAATAAAGAATGAATCAAATATTTGTGAAAAGTAAGTAATGAAAATACTGCGACAAGTAATAACACTCCAATTAAGAACATTTATGAAATTTAACATTCTAATGTAATTCCATTTTTTAAATTTCTAAATAAAAATTGGAAATAGAGAAACACAATTTATTACGGATTATTATAAGGTTGTTTGTCCCAATTTCATGTAGTTCCATAATATTTGTCTTTCGCTTTGAAGAAGAAGATTTAAAGAAAGATAATTCCAAATGGAGAATCAATAAACATAAGTCATTCTTGGCAAGAAAATAACAAACTCAGTGTCGCCAGTAATTTCGATTTCGTTGCAAGTCAATTTCAAAAGATCTCTCTAAAGAAACATCAGAATTCCTCTGGGCTTCTTATGGTTAAGGATCAAAATGGTAGGTGCAGTTTTTATTCGTATTCATGTTTTGAAATATTACTTATTTCTCTTTCTTTTATTTAAACTGCGACGAAAATATTTTACTCCCAATAAGGAGAAGCAGTCAAGCAAATGCTATGCTATGAAGGAAATTGCATTGACTGCTATTTTTAATTTCGCCTTTGTATGTATTTTTTTATCTTATCATCAGATTAATTAGCTTAATGTAATTCCTTGATGTTAAAAAGGAAGTTTGTCATCAATTAATTTATTGAAGTAACGATATTTCGGTCAATATAATTTTTTTATATAGTTTTTTTATAGTATAGTTTAAAAATATAGTTCACATATTAAAAAATACAGATCAGACAGCTTCAAGGACTACAAGATCATCATCATCAGCAGAATCATCCAAATTTAGAAACTTCCAAACTGAAACTCACGTCTTACTTCAAATTCTTCCAATAATGGCAACAACTTTAAATGCATTAATTACACAACATCAATAAGCTAAATTTATGTACGAAATATATATTGCTTAAACGATGATGTTAGAGATTTTAGAGATGTTAGAGATTTTTAAATGATTTTCATATTTTCTTTAAATTTTTTGCAAAATTACTGATGAGGATTTTCAGAAAAGATTATTAAAATTGGAGAAAACAAATGAGCCAAATGAATTTCGCCTAAATCTGAATGAAGTTGAATAAACTAATTATTAAAATTTTTTTGATCATGAAATAATAAATATATTTTTTGTTTATTATTTTCAACAATGGATATTTAAATATACATTTATGATTTTAATTCACAAAAGTTGAAAAATGAAATATGATATTGTTTGGAATATTAGCAACGAAGTACTGTTTGATATTTTTGTAATTAAAATAAAAGGAATTTTATATCTTGAAAGAAATCAATAATACAATTAGCATCCGAAGGGTTATATGTGTAATATTTCCTGTGTTCCATGATTTAACGTGTGTTAACTACAGACAATTTATAAAAGGAATGTCATAGAAAAACAAACAAGTCTAAAACTAACTTTGTAAAAACATCTAGGGGAAGGTGGGATAAGATGACGAACTTAAGCTTCAAATTTTTTCGCTCGATTCAGTAAGTGGTTTAAAAACCTGAAATTTAAAAGGGCGTTTCTTTTAACCTTTATGTTCAATAAAAAATTATGAAATGCAGGTTATCTCCTCCCGAATTATGAAAAATATTTCATCAAAACAAAACGAGTAATTTTCGTCATCTTACCCCACCTAAGGGGTAAGATGTCGAAGGGGGTGGGTAAGATGACGAACAGATATAAGTAATACATTAAGATAGAAACATTTTATTTTAAGAATACAGAGAAACAATTTCACTTACTAACGTGTAGCATGAATTAGAAAAGTCAAAGATGAAACACTTAAACTACAATAACAGATTGCTCGTAATGAAACAAAACTTTGAACAATCACGTACAACAAAAATTTAGAAGAACATTAGTGTTAGCTCTGGCATGTTATGTTTCTTTGCTCCAGCATTTACACTTGCGGTTTTATCTTTTACTTCAGCAATAGCTGCTGCATTCATTGTCTCCTTATCCCACTTTCCCCCCGTCACTTTTCCTTGTGTAATTTCGTGGCATGTTGTTTATAATACCTAAAACATTCGTAGATAAACAGTCATACATGAGCATTTAAAATAAAAGAAAAAAAACCCAACTAAAATTCCTGTTTCAAAACCAATTTTTAAAATAGGACAAAAGCTATTCATCAAAAGTACTCAAAAACATTTTGGGTAAGATGACAAACTAAGCAAACTTCTCGTCATCTTACCACATGCCGCCAATTTGGTTTAGAACTTATTTATTATTATCGTAAACAACCTACGCCATACATGGTTCTTTACATTATGAGTTGTATTTTGAGAAATATTGAGTTCGTCATCTTACCCGACTTTCCCCTACATACAATACGGGAAGCTTTCCAGTTCCTAAATGGTCTTCTTTATCAACTGTAGAACTACTTAAAAGGCTTACTATATAGAGAGGTTTTTCATGGATCACTGAACATCAATGAATCCCATTGGTTAATTCAATGTAATGTAGTTGGGTCCTAAAGTTCAATCAAAAGATAAAGAAAAGTGGAATTTTTCCCTACTAATCATAGAATGAAAATGCTGGCTTAAATGATTGAAACTAACCACTGGTGAATTTGGATTCATTTCTGTTTTACAAACCAAGGAATTCCGACTATGGGAATTTTGAAGCTGTTTCTATGAAAAAAGCTTATTATTTAAATAATACATTCAATTTATATTTAATCTATCATATTCATTATTTAAAATTTCAATGAATTTAATTAACCCAAACCAATGACTTCATTCTCCACAACATTTAGTCAAATTTCATCTTGTCACATAATTTGCTGAATTTTCATAACTGATGACCAATAAATAAATCAATTCGCAATTGGAATCATCAAACCATCGAAATCATCAACGATATTGGTTAATTTAGTGTAATTGGGATTCTATATTAAATTTAATTGAGAAATGATCCGACCCTTCTAACTCTGGAATTTTAAATTCATTCTCCTCATTAAAATGGCTTTCATCTATGATCGCAAATTCGATCCCTGATGCACTGAATTTGTTTCTGAACATAAATTCACCCTCTTTATCCCCCCTCATATCATCTCACGTATTATCATATTATAACTATTTAAAATTTCCTGCCTTCTAAATTTCTTTTTTAATCTTTCGACTTCCTCTAAAATCTCTTTTTCTATGTCTATTTTCTTTTTCTATCTCTACCTGTTTTTTTACCTATTGTTACATTAAGATCCCCGATGATATTTTTCTTGATTTCTTTAAACATTTATATATATTCTTCTGAATTTTGTTAATTATATGTTCTATATCCAATTATTTATATTCGGAATAATATGTTCAATCTTTATTTTCATTCTTATTATGTTATCCTCATTTACTTTTATATACAAGGTGTTTATAATTAAAGTTGACCTATTTAGAGCAACCTGCAGCTGCAACCAATAGTCGGACAGACACCAAACGATGTACACTTACGTTGTACACTTACAAACGTTTTTTCAAAGGATGCACTAAATGATTCTGCTAACCAAAAAAAAAAAATAGTTACAAAAACGGAATTTTTTGAAAAAGCGCTAAAGGGCGATTTTTGTTACAACAATGAAAATAATTGTTGAAAAACATTAAACATGCAATGCTTTAAGAACAGAGTTCGGTGTTAATTGTAACTTTTCGTGTTTTTTGATTTTAAAAGTGGTCCAAATATCATCACAAATGCATAGAGTAAATCTCTATGCGAAGAGAAAGCAATTTGATTTGCGTAGACACCAGGAACGCAACCGACATCCGGCTGTAAATAATCGGTGTGAAATGAGAACGTGTTTATTAGCAACAGCCGCGATGACGATGAGTTTACAAGAATGTGCGTTGATGGTCAAGTTTTATTACGAAAGTCATGGTAATGTTATAGCTGCGATACGTGAATTTCGTCGTGTCATAAAAGAACGCCTTGTACCGATGTCACCAGAAGATGTGAGAAAACTGATGAAAAAATTTAGGAAACCGGATCTTTCAATAGGCAACGTGGCAGAGGACGAAAGTGCATCGGTGATCACGGGATTGAAGATGCTGCCACATCAATCGTTCAGCAGTTGTTGGAGAATGATGCAGGTCCATGTAGTGCCCGAGCCGCATCACGACAGTTAGATCTATCCTGGAGCACAGCTAAAAAGATCCTGAAGAAACTTAATTCATTTTTTTCCATACAAGATCAGTCACAGAGAAGAACTGCTTCCAGGCGACAAGGAGAAACGACTCACCTTTGCAGTAACCATTCTGGCGAAGATGGAAGTTGATACGTCGTGGCCATGGGACATTCTTTGGAGCGACGAAACACATTTTTATTTGAATGGCACTGTGAACACCCAAAATTGCCGTGTCTGGGCCAAGAAAAATCCACACGTTTTCCAGGAAATGCCTCTGCATTCTCCCAAGGTTATAATCTGGTGTGGGGTCGTATTCATCTTTATCCTGGGTCCTTACATTTTTGAAGAAATTACTGCTAATGGTCCTCAGACATGTTCTATGACTGCGGCTAGATATCGTGACATGCTCTAGAACTTTGTGAAACCGCAGCTGCAGCAAAGACAGCATCTTGATTCAACCTCTTTTATGCAGAATGGTGCACCTCCTCATATTGGCAGGTTCGTGCAAAATTAGTTGCATGAGCACTTTACCAATGCTATAGTAATTTGTCGTATCTTCCCTACTGCCTGGCCGTGGTTGTTCTCTTGACCTAACTCCATGCGATTTTTGATTGTGGGGATACGTACAGGTTGTGGTTATCGTAGAGGAATTGCAATATTTACAGAACTAAAAGACAATATCTCGCCATATGTGCGAACTATCACGGGTGATCACCTACTGTCAGCGGTTGATTGTACAGTTCATCCTCTGCAAATAAACTCATTTGTGCGGGGGAATATGTTGAGCAATATCACATGACTCGTTTAAATATCTGATACAGTATTGAATAAATGTGTTTTTGAACATTCTCTTTTAGTTTTCCGTTCATTTAGCTATAAAAGCTCCATTAATTAACTATCGAACGATTTTGTAGCTATTTTTTTTTTTTTTTGCAGAATCGTTGAGCTCATTTTTTGAATTGCATGTGTGCAACTTTTGGTGTCTCTCCGACTATTGGTTGCAGCTGCAATATGCTATAAATAGGCCAACTTCAAATATAATCATGTTGTATTCAATATTTTCTTTATTTTTTGATTTCTCCAACCAAAAAACTATTCGCCCATTGCTCTCCATCTAGAATCAGTGCTTTTTTTCGCATTTAAAGACGTTTTGTGCGTTTACGATAATTTCTTAACATATAAATTTAGCCTATCCCCTTTTAACTAAGGTTGCATGAGAATAATTTGATGATATCAATTTTTGGTTTTTTTTTCTAAGTTATTGATTCCATCTCAATAAAACCAAATGATTTATTATGAACTATTAAAACCAAAAACCTGTAAATGAAAAAGCTGCTGTCTGAGGGGCAATAATTTATTGTCATTACTCAATTCGAAAAGTTTGCATGAAACTTAACTGTCAGATGTTGAAACGTCAGCAATGAGATCAAAAGAAAGAGACGTGACGCGTGACTCCATTCTAAAGAAAAGAAAGTAAACCCGTGAACATAATCCAAATTATGAATTTATTTTAACAAATTGATAACTATTATTTAACCTAAATGCAAAAACAAAATTTAAAGTTAAAACAAAAATAGCCGAACACACAAACTAAAACTGAAAATTAAGATTTAATGTGTAGGTGTGTTTCAAAATGTTAGTGACATATGTTTCAATGCTAAGGAACAATTCTACCACGCTGCTTTTAAACATTATTCCACCAATAAAAATCGGGGGCTGCAGGGACTGTTGGCCCCGTAGGAAATATTAGGTTCAATCAGGAACAAGGATCACAGAACAACCAATGGATACAGTGTCTTGAGAGACAGTGTGGCCAACGGAGGTCTTCTTTTCTATTGGCTAACGCTTTCGCCGCCGTGTTTTTCCCAACTGGAGCACAAGTTTTTATCAGCCACAAAAGGAATTTTCACATTTTAACTAAATTTTTTTGACTCACAATTGTTCTACTGCCTTTGATTTTAATTAATGTGAATTAGAGAAACACAACAACAATTTTTCTTTCCATTTTGCACCCTAAAAAAAAATCACTAAAATATACTTATATTTTTTCATAAAAACAAGAATTTATGTTGTTACCAATCCAAAAAAGACATATCTTTTAATCCTGTTTTTGCAAAAATTGCATAAAAAATATGAGACATAAAAATAAAAACCAATTTAAGAAAAAATAAATAAAGATTATTGTGCCTGTGAAGAACCCAAGATTTAACCTTTGAAAGTAAGTATCTTTCACATATCTATTCACCAAGTACTGTTCGGTTTCAAAAAGCAGACCCACCACTGGAAGACGATTTTACTCTGCAGAGGGGTGATACGCTGAGATGGGCACTTTTCTAAGAAATCCTTTTGGACATTTCGCTTTTAAGAAAAAAATAAAGGAGGAACATTTCAGCAATAGTATTTATTCTTTCCATAATTCTTTCCTGAAAAGCGCAAATGGAATGCTGCTACCGGTAAACTAACTCTGATAAAAAGTAAACAACCCCTATTTCGATGAAATCGAAGGAGACCTGACGCTTGCGCGAAAGCGTTGAAGGCTCTCGTAAATAAAACCGAACAGTATACTGTACAGTTTTGTTTACGAGAGCCTTTTGCGCATGCGTCAGGTCTCCTTCGATTTCTTCAAAATAGGGGCGAGAAGAAACAAAGATGGGATGTTTACTTTTTATAGTGTTAGTTTACTAGTAGCTGCGTTCTATTTGTGCTTTTCGGGAAAGAATTATGGAAAGAATAAATAATACTATTGCAAAAATGCTCCTCGTTATTTTTTCTTAAAAGCGAAAATGTCCAAAAGAATTTCATAGGAAAGTATCCATCTCAGCGTATCACCCCTCTGCGGAGTAAAATCGTCCCGAAGTGATAGCTCTGCCTTTCATAAACACACAGTACATTATTACCTATAAACAAATAAACACTGCTTGAAATGTATCGCCAGAGTTGGTGGTCATTCGCCTTTCAAACTTGAATACGTAAGACTTACACAGATTAGGAGCTTTAATGACAAAAGTTTATTTTTTTTGTAAAAAAAGAATCTTTTGATTATATCCTAAAACGTGAAGAATTTTTTCAGAATTACATTGGTTTGATTGAAAATGAGGAAGAGGATGTAAAACAGTTTCTTGTTAATAAAATGAAACATACAGAAGCAGAGCACATTGAAACCTACCACAATTTGAAGGAGGTCATACTATGTAATATTTAGACTAAAAATTCATTCGGCAAAAAAAAAAAAAAAAAAGCAAACAAGGGGAAAGGTTTTAGTAGTAAGTCTATGCATTTA